>JBAMMX010000016.1:5058712-5481212 GCA_037126225.1 Dillenia turbinata | reverse complement strand
TGGAATCACGAATTGAAGCTGTTGAGGAAAACGTTGCGGGAATAATGGAAGAGTTGCTTCACCAATGCTCTCAACTAGATAAATTAGATTCATTGGAGGAGATGATCTCAGTTTGGATGAAGCGGAGACCAACGAAGAAAGAGGATGCTTGCCCCTCCACGACTCCGGTAAGTGGTGTAGCCAATGGGTCGGCTTTAAAAGTGGGAGATATACCAATTTTGAACACGAACACAGACGAACCCCATTCTATCAAGGTAGTACCGGTCGATGATTTCCAGTTAGCCGCTAAGAAGGTAGAACTTCCAAGCTTCGACGGAATCGACCCAACGGCTTGGATTGCACGCGCAGAGTAATACTTCCTCATCCATAAAACCAAGGAGGAATTGAAGGTGACGGTGGCTCTATATATATGGAAGGCTCTGCCCTTCATTGGGTTCGATGGTTGCATAAGCAGAAGCCGAAAATCACTTGGATGGAGTTGACAGTAGAACTACTAGATCGGTTCGGCAATGGACTGATTGCAAATCCCTATGAAGGCTTGGCTTCTACCAGACAACTAGCCGGTGTTGAAGAGTACATCACCGACTTCGTGGCCCACGTTGCTTTGGTGAAGGGCCTCAACAACCAATTCTATTTAGGGTTGTTCTTGAATGGCTTCAAGCACTACAAAAAAACACCATTTAGCAACGAAATTTAGTCACGAAAAATATTTGTCACTATTTAGTCACGAATTTAGCGATAAAAATCGAATTCATCGCAAATTAGCCACGAATTAATTTTTATCGCTAATTTAGCAACGAAAATAATTATTTGTCGTTAATTTAGAGACGAAATTTATAATCCGTCGCTAAATTTAGGGACGAACTATTATATCCGTTTCTAATTAGTGATGGATTAATTTTTGTTGTTAAATTTAGCAACGGATTATCTTTTATCGCTAAATTTAGCCACGGATTTGAAATCTGTCGCTAATTAGCCATGGATTTTAAATTTGTCGCTAATTAGCTACGGATTTGAAATCCGTGGCTAAATTTAGTCACGGATTTAAAATCCGTGGCTAAATTTAGTCACGGATTTAAAATCCGTCACTAATTTGTCACAGATTTCAGGATCCATTGCTAAATTTAGCCACGGATTTGAAATCCATGGCTAAATTTAGTCACGAAATTCAAAATTCATGGCTAAATTTAGTCACGGATCTAAAATTTATGACTAAATTCATTGCTAATTAGATACTTGAAATTTTATTAAATATAATTTTATATTTTTATTAAATATAAATTTGTATTTTATATGTTTATTAAATTAGGGTATTGATTTTTATTAAATATAATTTTGTATTATTATTAAATATAATTTTATATTTTGTATTTTTATTAAATTAGGAAATTTTATTTTTAATGATAAGAGTTAAAAAGAAAGTAATGAAGTAAAAAAAAAGTATATCAGACAAGTTAATATTGTATAGTGGTTGAGAACACTCCAGACGTCTTCTTAGTCCCAGGTTCGAGTCTGGGCAAGTGCATATTTTCTACAAAAATATAAAGTAGCAGGAAGTTGGTTCATACACGAGTGGGCAAGTAGCTGGGGTCGGGGCGGCGGCCAGCGGGTGGGCCGGCAGGCTCTAAAAATAAAAATATAAAATGTGAAATTTGGTCACGGATTTATAATCTGTCGTTAAATTTAGCCACAGATATTAGACTTCATCGCTAAATTTTTGTGACACACTATTAATCATGGAAATTTTTTTGTCGCTAAATTTGTCATAAACAAATTAGCGACGAATTTTTAAAAATTTTTATCACTAATTTCGTATTTTTTTGTAGTGGAGGAAATTAGGGTTAGATATGTAGTCATGAAACCTTGAATCTCTTCCAAACGATGAAGCTTGCTCGTGAAATCGAGAGGGAGATCAGATTTTTGGATAGTGAAGCAAATACGGGTCATGATTCAGGGGTGTCTAATTCAGTCGGAGCGTGGAGTTTGGGCGGTTCGGGAGCAACCCGTTTGAGATCCAACCTTAAAACCGACCCAACAAATTTTACTTATCCCTCTTCCTCTTCATCCTCTCCCGCAAACAGAGATGCTATTCTCGCCAATAGCCACTCCACTGCAGCAAACACATGAAATTTTCAACCCAATCTTCAACCATCTCCTTCGACGAAGAGCAGAGGAATCCGACAACTATCGCATCAGAGCTATCTTGAGATAAAATTGAAAGAACTTTGCTTCAAATGTCGTCAACCCTATCACCCTCTCCACAATTGCCCGAACAAGGGCCTAAGAGTGTTTATCCTCGGCGATGATGAAGACTCCATTCCTAGCGGGGAATTAGAAACCATGGACGGGAACATCGAAGATGGCGAAGAACCTGAACGTGAAGCTCATTTGGCCGTACTGGAGCTGCCATTGTTCTCGATAGGTGGAATCAATCATTCGCGGACCATAAAGCTATCAGGTAACATTAATGGTAGAAAATTAGTGGTCATAATTGATAGTGGTGCTAGTCATAATTTCGTAGCTAAGAATACGGTTTGAAGTTTGGGGCTGGTTGTTGAGACAACCGCTCCTTTCTTTGTTCGACTGGGAGATGGCAGGAGGATTAGGTCATCTGGGTTTGCCGGGGGTTGAGATTAGACTTGGGAGTAGGGTGTTCATTCGGGTGGGTTAATGGGTTTCGGGTTATTCGGTTTGGATTATTCAGGTTTTGGGGGAATATTCAATCCAACAGAAAACCGAACCGAATAAAATGAAACTCAAACCAATTTATCCAAATTAAATTCGGTTTGTTCGGTTTGGATTATTCGGGTTTCATTTACCCGAATAACCACATAATATGAAAAATTCCTTTAATAATTTGGGTTAAACGGTTTGGATTTTAATCAAATTAGATATGAAATATTATGTGAAAATATGTTATTCGGGTTTCGGGCGGACCCCGAATAAAAATCTTTATTTTTATACCCGAATCATTCACCCGAATTTTTAATCGGCCGAAACCATTCACCCGATCCGAACTGAATAACCTGAATTTAATTTGGATTGGGCGGGTGAATGGATTCACCCGAATAGTGAACACCCTTACTTGGGAGCTCTCCATATTGAGGCCGACTGTTATGTCTTCCCTTTGGGCGGGGTTGGGGTGATCTTAGGTGTTACGTGGTTGGAGACACCAGGGGAGGTGAGTGTGAATTGGTAAAAAATGACAATAAAATTTATAATGAATGGTAGTCTCATATTTTTAATGGGAGACCCTTCCTTAATGAAGGCTTCCTCCTCCCGCTTTAAGGAAGATACCAGATGTTGAGTTCGATGCTTGGATTTGGAAGGTGACTGCAAAGAAAAAGAAGGAAGAAGTGGATGAGGCTGTTCTATCTGAATCTCAAAAAAAGGAGTTGGCACTGCTAATGAGGAAGTATGTTGGGGTATTTAGAGAAGAGCCACAGCTACCTCCTGAGCGACTAACCGACCATCAGATTCCTTTGAAGCCAGGATGTGGGCCAATCAGTGTACACCCCTACAGATATGGTCATGGACAGAAGGCTGAAATTGAAAGGTTGGTCGTAGAAATGCTCATTGTTGGAGTCATCAGACCAAGCACCAGTCCCTTCTTGAGTCCAGTCCTTTTGGTGCAGAAAAAGGATAGAAATTGGCGATTTTGTGTGAAATATAAAGAGCTCAACAAGTCCACCATACCAGATAAGTACCCAATTTCCACTGTCTATGAGTTACTTGATGAATTATGTGGAGCAATTTATTTTTCCAAACTAGAATTACAATCCGGAAATCACCAAATTTGGGTGAAAGAATCTGATATACTAAAAACGGCTTTTCGCACACATTCGAGTCACTATGAATTTTTGGTGATGTCGTTCAGACCGATGAATGCACCCGTCGCCTTTCAAGCAATAATGAATAATGTTTTCCGGCCCTATTTACGAAAATTTATCGTTGTTTTCTTCGATGACATATTAATGTACAGCAAGTTCTAGGAGGATCATTTAGCTCATTTGGAGATCACCCTCTAGGGGAAAACAAGTTGGTGGCTAATCGCAAAAAGTGTCGTTTAGGGTGTCAAACCTTTGAGTATTTGGGACACTTGATTTCAGCCGACGGGGTTAGGATGGATCCCATGAAGATTAAGTGCATATTGAATTGGCTGGTTCCGTCCCCTAAAGAGATGAGAGGATTTTTGGGTTCAACGGGATATTATAGGTGATTCATACGCAGTTATGGGAAGATAGCGAAACCACTTACGGAATTGCTAAAGAAAGATGTTCAACAACAGTTTATATGGTCACAAGAAGCGTAAAAGGCCTTTGAAGCACTGTAGTCAGCCATGACCAGTGTGCCGGTGCTGGCCATGCCAGATTTCAACCAACCTTTTGTTGTTGAGTATGATGCATCAGGGCGGGGAGTAGGAGTTATCCTCATGCAGGGAAAAAGTCTCATCGCATTTTTTAGCAAAGCCTTGTTAGAAAGATCACTTTCCAAGTCCGCTTATGAGAAGGAATTGATGGCATTTGTTCTCGCTATTTAACATTGGCGACCCTACTTAATTGGAAGACGTTTTCAAGTTAAAATAGATCAAAAAAGTCTGCGTTACATGCTGGAGCAGAAAATCACCACCCCTACGCAACAAGACTGGATCCTAAACTACTAGGCTATGATTTTGAAATAGTCTATATGTTGAAAAAGAAGTCTTCACTAGCTGTCCAAGACCCATCAATTAGATCCACTTATTCAGTTCTAAGAATCTCTAACAATTGGGCTGAAATTGTCCTATCAAAAAGGCCAGATTTCTACCCTTAATTGAGACCCACAAAATTTCAAATTGTGGGCTAGATACCAGCCAAGAAAAGATTTGAAGAAGGCCTTCAAAAAGGGCCCAACAGCCAATATTTTTGGTTGTTGTGCAGCAGGAAGGGGACAGAATGCTGTCCCCTCTTTCCCATAAAAGCTGCAGACCCTTTTTTGTCATTTTTCCTCTTTCTAAAATTGTGTCTAACAGCTATATTTGTGTGTCTAACATCTATATTTGTATTCTCTCTATAAATAAGTCTTGAATATCTCTTTGTAATCCATGATTCAATGCTCTCAACCACCAATGTATTCTCTTATTGTTTTTCAATAAATTCAGAATTTATTTCATACTTTCTTTGTCTTTAGACTTTGATATTTCAACATGGTATCAGAACAATCTTCGATCTCTTCCTTTTTAAGGTTGGGTGATTCTCCACCTTCTATCAATATTACCCAATTTCAAAATATATCCTCCATTCAATTGAAAGGAGGAAACTACTATCAACGGGCTGATTTGATGAGAAGAGCACTAGAACTTCACAACTTGGAGGGTCACATTCTTGATCAACCACTTGAAGAATCTGATTCTTCCTTTAGAGAATGGAAGAAATGGGACAACCATGTGTTCTTTCTTCTACTTAATTCCATGGATGAAACTCATAAGGCCATGGTAACATGTGCCCCAAATGCCAAGCAAATATGAGACTCAATGTTCTCTCTCTATGGGCTGGAATCCAATCTTGGGAGGATTTTTTAGCTCAAAAAACATATTACTTCCATAAAAAAGGAAGACAAATCTCTTGCTCAATATTTTGGGGAGTACACCGACGCATGGAATGAGCTATCCACTCTCCGATCAGATTCTATTGAGCTCAAAGTCATTCGAAAAAGAAGAGAAGAATATAAGATTTTTGGGCTTCTCATAGGTCTAGATGACTCATTCTCACATCTAAGGCAAGAAATCCTTTGAATGAAGGAATTTCCTTTATTTGGGAAAGTACAAAACATGATTCAATGTGCAGAAGTCAGCATGAGGTTGGAAGAGAACTCCAAACAAAAACTTGAAGCACAAGGGTTCATGGCTATAATTGATAAACAAATTGTTGCCAAAACTCATCAAATTCCTAAGAGAGCTGATGTATGTTCTCATTGTAAGAAAAAAGGGCACATAAAAGATAAATGTTGGCATCTTCATCCACACTTGAAGCCCAAATCGTTCAAACCAAGGGAGCAGTCGTTGGGAGTCTCAAATGCTTTCAATTCTGGATAGCAAACTGCTCAACATGTTAAGTTTCAAGGACCTTTTATGGCTGATTTTGCTGCCCTCCAAAATCAATTAAATGATGTCACAAGGAGGTTACAACTATTTGCTCCCACAAATGGTAATAATCAAAGCACCTTTACTCATTCAAATTCTGATGATTTTTTAATTGATTCGGGTACGGACTATCATATGGTTAGAAACAAAAGAAAAATAAAACGTTTTAAAAACCTTTCTAATAATAAGATAGTCTGGGTTGTCAATGGACAAAATTTAGAAGTTAAGCAAGTAGGAAAAATCGATCTTTTTGGAAAACATACTAATGCTCTTTATATCCCCGAGCTTACTTTCAATCTTTTGTCTATTAGCAAAGTCACCAAGGATCAACAGTGTAGAGTTGTATTTAACCCAAATTTCATTTCTTTTCAGGATCTCAAGTCGAATCGATTGATTAGTAAGGGTTCTAGGAGAGGAAACTTATATTTTTTGGATCAAAATCAACATGCATTTGTAACCCATGTCAAAGAAGATCTTTGGCATCAAAGATTAGGGCATCCTAGTGACCAAGATTTAAAACATCTATTTTCAAATTTGAAAATTGAGAATAGACATTGTAAAATTTGTATTTTGGAAAAAAAAAACTCGAACTATGTACCCAAATTCAAAATCTATATATAAAAATGCTTTTGATCTAGTGCATTCTGATGTGTGGACTTCTTCTATTATGTCTCATTTAGAATATAAATACTTTATCACATTTCTAGATCAAAAAATTAGATACACTTGGATAGATCTTTTGTACACAAAAGATCAAGTCTTTGAAGCTCTCAAAAACTATATGAAATATGTGACCAAATTATACAATGTCAATATTAAAGTCTTGAGAACGGATCATGGTGGTGAATACACTAGTCATGCTTTTGAAAATTACCTTAGAGAAAATGAGATTATACATCAAAAATCTTGTGTCTACACACCCCAACAAAATGGGGTTGCCGAAAGAAAAAATAGACACATCTTAGAAATAGTTAGAGTTATGATGATCTATGCAAATATACTAAAGAAATTTTGGCGTGATGCGGTTAGAACCGTTGTACATTTAATAAACCTAATCCCCTCAGAAGTTTTAAAGGGTATGTCTCCTCTTGAAGTTCTACTAAAAAGAAAACCAAATATCGATTACCTCAAGACCTTTGGATGCGTGTGTTATGTTCATATTCCTACCCATCTTAGGGACAAGTTTGATCACAAAGGGAGGAAATGTCTATTCTTAGGCTATGCTTCTTTTGAGAAGGGTTATAGATGTTATGATGCAACCACTAACCGAACATACACATCTAAGGATGTGATATTTTTAGAAGAACTCTTTTTTGCATGAGAAGAAACTTCCAAAGATTCAAAGGACGAAATCTCTCCTAGTCAATGGGACTTCTTGTTCCATCCGATCAGCCGGCCTCTCAAATTGAAGAAATAAATGCTTCTTAGGAAACAACATTTCTCAAAACAATAAAAAAGAATCAAACACTATGGAAGAGGAACCAGCATCCATCTTAGGGGGAGAACAACTAACAATGGAAGAAGAGAAGTTCGAACAAGTTAGGGAAGAATCGGATGAGCCGCCTCCTCAACTTAGGAGATCAATTAGGGTAAGACGACCTCATTCAGAATGAAAATTTTACTATAACCCCCTCTCCACTGATCATCCTCTTTCCGATGTCTACACTATCTCACATGTTTCTTTGGGCCATCAAGCATTTTTGAGTTCCATAAATTAGGAACTTGAGTCTAAAACATTCGAAAAAGCATCTAAGGATCCAAAATGGAGAAGGGCAATGAAGGAGGAGTTAGATGCTTTGTCTAAGAATGATACTTGGGAAATCACCTCTCTACCCAAAGACAAGCGAGCTGTAGGATGCAAATGGGTATACAAAATCAAATACAAGAGTGATGGGTTAATTGAAAGGTTCAAGACAAGACTTGTGGCTAAGGGATTCATTCAAACCTATGGGATAGATTACAAGGAGACATATGCCCCCGTAACCAAAACAAACACGATTAGAGTCTTGATGTCACTTGCGGTGAATCATGGGTGGAACATGTACCAAATGGACGTAGCAAATGCCTTCCTCCAAAGAGACCTCGAAGAAGAAGTGTATATGCAACTTCCTCTAGGGCTTCAGCAACAAGGAGGAAATGTGTGTAAACTTCACAAGGCTATCTACGAACTGAAACAATCTCCAAGGGTATGATATGCAAAATTAAATCATGCTTTCCTTAGTAATGGATTCGTTAAATGTCATAGTGATTCATCTGTTTTCATTAGAAAAAATCATGATAAAATAGTGATAGCCTTAGTTTACGTAGATGATATCATCATTACGGGAAATGATTTACATTTAATTGATATAATTAGAAATTTTTTCAAGTCTAGGTTTGAAATTAAAGATTTAGGAAGATTAAAGTATTTCCTAGAAATTGAGTTAGCCTATTGTTATAATGGGCTAATTCTATCCCAAATGAAATATACTCTTGATCTCTTGCAGAAAACAAACAAGTTAGGAGGAAAGCTAGCTTGTAGCCCCATTACCACTACCGGACCTTTAGAAGATGATGAAAAGCCATTGGAGGACATAGAGAGATATCAGATACTTGTAGGATGACTGATCTACCTCACCATCACTAGACCGGACATAGCATTCGCCGTTAGTCAAATAAGTCAGCACATGCATGCTCCGAAGAAAGCCCATTGGAGAGCGGCCGAGCGGATCATTCACTATATCAAAGGGTCTCCCAGACTAAGTATTTGGATGAAGAATAATAAGAGCTCTCAAATTGAAGGTTACTGCGATGCGGATTGGGCAAGCGACTCCAAGGATAAGAGATCCACCACCGGATATTGTATGTTCATAGGAGGCAACTTAGTGGCTTAGAAGAGCAAGAAGCAGCATGTGGTCTCTAGATCGAGTGCGGAGACTGAGTATAGGGCAATGGCATCAGCGGCGAGCGAGATCGTATGGTTGAAGGCCCTAGTGGAGGAATTAGGGTTCAAAGTGTCGACACCGATCAACTTGCATTGTGACAATCAATCGGCCATTCACATTGCATCAAATCCGGTCTTTCATGAGCGGACCAAACATATAGAGGTTGATTGTCACTTCATTCGTCAAAATGTAGAAGAAAAACTCATTACCACTCCTCACATCAAAGGAGAAAAGCAACTGGCGGACATCTTCACATAAAAGGGAAGCGCAGCTCACTTTTAAGAAATCATGGGCAAGTTGGGTGCTATCGACATCTACGTACCCAAGTTGAGGGAGAGTGTTGAAAAAGAAGTCTTCACTAACTGTCCAAGACCCATCAATTAGATCCACTTATTCAGCCCTAAGAATCTCTAGCAATTGGGCTGAAATTGTCCTATCAAAAGGGCCATATTTCTACCTTTAATTGAGACCCACAAAATTTTAAATTGTGGGTTAGATACCAGCTCAAGAAAAGATTTGAAGAAGGCCTTCAAAAAGGGCCCAACAGCTAGTTCAAATGAACTAGCCGTTGGGTAGCACAACAACCAATATTTTTGGCTGTTGTCCAGCAGGAAGGGGACAGAATGTTGTCCCCTCTTTCCCACAAAAACTGCAGACCCTTTTTTGTCCTTTTTCCTCTCTCTAAAATTATGTCTAACAGCTATATTTGTGTGTCTAACAGCTATATTTGTATTCTCTCTATAAATAGGCCTTAAATGTCTCTTTGTAATCTATGATTCAATACTCTCAACCACCAATGTATTCTCTTATTGTTTTTCAATAAATTCAGAATTTATTTTATACTTTTTTTGTTTTTAGACTTTGATATTTCAACACTATAAGCCGGGAATTTCAAACCGAACAGCTGATTCTTTATCTAGGCTGAATGGGGATGGGAACTGCAATGCGCTCACATGGCAACAATGGATTACTTGGGAGAAACTAGAAGAGGAGGTAGCAAATGATTCCAAACTATCTTATTTGAAACAGTAGCTCATGAGGGACCCTAATGGGAAGCCCCCTTACTCCCTTAAAAATGGGGTACTATTGTACAAAAACCGCATTGTACTACCAGTGTATTCAAAATGGATCCCGACTTTTTTGGCTGAGTTCCATGAGACTCCCGGAGTAGGACATGCTGGGGCCTTAAGAACATATTGCCGGATTGCAGCCAATGTCTATTGGCATGGGATGATGAAATCGGTTTTGCAATTCGTAATAGCGTGTTTAGTGTGTAAGGATGAGGCTAAATCCCCAACGGGTTTATTGCAGCCCCTTCCAATTCCCGTAATGGTTTGGGAAGACATAGCAATGGACTTTATAAACGGGTTGCCACGTTCACAAGGGATGGATTGCATTTTGGTAGTAGTGGACCGGCTCTCTAAGTATGGCCATTTTGTGGGACTACGACATCCGTTCACAACTAAGACCGTGGCTGAAGTCTTCATTAGAGAGATTGTTCATCTTCGCGGGGTCCCGAGGTCGATAGTTAGTGACAGAGATGAGTAACTTTTGGGCTGAACCGTTCAGGTTACAAGGCACGAAATTAAAAATGAGCAGTGCATACCATCCCGAGATGGATGGTCAAACTGAGATTTTGAATGAGGGGCTTGAGACTTACCTTCGGTGTTTCACATCGGAACAACCGAGAGGGTGGGCAAAATGGTTACCATGGGCGAATATTGCTATAACACCAACTATCACACGGCTGCTGGAATGACTCCTTTTTAAGTGGTCTATGGACGCCATCCCCCTGTTATTCAGAGGTTCCTGCCTGGAGAATCATTAGTAGAATCAGTAGCGAAAGAGCTGATGGATCGGGATGAAATACTAAGACAGCTACGACACAATTTAGGAAGAGTTCAACAAAGAATGATGAAGGCAACTAATGCTCATAGAAGGGAAGTTCACTACGAAGTGGGGGACAAAGTAGTGTTCTTGAAGCTGAGACCATGTAGACAAACAACAGTCCGCAACACCATCCCATCTAAACTAGCAGCACGCTACTACGGAACATTCGAGATTATCCAAAAGATTGGGCAGGTGGCATACAAGCTACACCTTCCAGAATCCGCTCGTGTACACCCAATCTTCCATGTCTCACAATTGAAAAAAGTCGTTGGAGACCATGCCGTTGTCACTGAGTTACCTTCTACCCTAGAAACAGATAGCCCCATTTGAACCTGATGAATTGTTAAATCAACATACTATTATGAAGAAAGGAAAATCAGTATAGCAAGTTCTGATCCTTTGGAAAGACGGGACTACTGATGAGGCCACATGGTTGGACCAAGTAGACTTCCAGCTGCCGTTTCCAAATTTCAGCCTTGGGGACAAGGCTGTAGCTCCAGAAGGAGGTAATGTTATGGCAGGGGGCATAAAGGAACAAGTGGCAGATGATGTGGCACCAGGGAAGCATGATGAGGTGGCTTCAAGAGTGCTGAAGGTCTATGACCAAAGAGGAAAGAAAGAAAGTGTGATGGGAATATTGGAATAACAAGCTCAACGGCAGAAAGAATAGAATCTAAGGGGTTGTTATGTAAGAGGGAAGATAAAATGTAAGGGGACTGGAAGGGTAAAAAAAAAGGGAGGAAAGTAAGTGTAATTCGGCTATATGCTGGGACAGACTTGCTATGGCAGCAAGTGGTGTTTCTTCCTGTAATAAAATCTGAGATTCATCAATGAAAAATGAATTCTAGTTGTTTATCCTTCTAACTCCTCTTTTCTATCATCTTTGAATATTCATACTACCTCTTAATTGAATGTAACAAATGATGTCATGCCTGTATGCGCTTCTTTGCTCCAAATTTTGTACTTTCTCTTAAATCTTCCATTTCGCCTCAAATAACTTGGTGACACATTTTAGGTCCAATAGTTTTCCACCAAGAGGGAAAATAAAATTATGCCTATTTCTGAAAAAGGCAATCTGAAAATGGCTAGTGTTTCACTACTGTTGGTGGAAGTCTGCTGATGCAGACAATGTTTTCTGATTTTAGATTTAGTACTGGAGAGCTTTAAACAGCAGCTGTCAAGTGCTGAGAGTGTAATTGTTGAGCTTCATGGCAGTAGCTAGGGGATGCTAGGCCTCGGAAAAATTTAGTATGGATAGCTTTCTGTGTTAGTGCCAAAGTCAGAGAATTATAATTAGGAGGATACTTGAACTAAACAGGACAAAGATTGCTTGAGAGAATTTGAATGGAACTAAGGCAATGCCACTTATAATTATAGATTCTCATCATCAGAAACTAGAACCTATAAATACTGATTATCAATAACTTTGTAATTTAATGCAGCTTGTAATTATTAATTCTGTTTGTAAATCATAAATTACCTTGAACAATTCTCAAAAAATAGAAAAAGTTATCTTGCTCTGGCTTTTGCCACGAAAGTCTCATGTATTTGTCTTTTTGTGTACAGTGTTTCTTATCAGTTTGAATTTTGATTCTCATAATCTATTGGTGATGTTGTTAATGTATGATATTGAATGGATTATCAGTCCTTTTGCTGCTGGATGTAGTTTTTAATTTATCTGATCAACAAGGGAGCAGCCGGTGGAGCAGAAGCAAGGCCATTCATTACTTACCATAATTCTCTTGGAAGGGATCTTTATTTGAGAATTGCAACTGAACTCCACTTAAAGAGGATGCTGGTGAGAGTTAGCAAATTCAAACATTCTATTTTCTATTCAAGAATTAGAGATCAGTTTGCGTGCAACCTAAAAAATGGTCACATTTCATATATTATTTTTACTGTAATGAGAATATGCTCTGCTTTGTTGTTGACTTGGTTATGGAGTTTGAAGGACATTGCAACTTTGACCGAATATTTATACATATTACTTATGCCTATCTTGTCTAATTGCATAGTGTGGAGATGTATAGTTATAATATTTTGCCAAAAAAATTTATGGTTATGAATTAAGGTCTTTAAACAGGATTTTCCATTGATTACACTAGCAACGTAAATAGGCATTAATTGTGCTAATACTTGCATTGGATTCTGCCTTTACTCTAGCATTCAAATTCTTGATATGTCACACCTAAGGACTTGTCTCTTTGGTCCACAAAACTTGGCTGCTTTCTTTTAAAGTTTGTTTGAAATGCTCCAATGAACTTGTCATGTTAATTTCTGGTGCTAGTAACAGGCCACATGAGTGGTTCCATCATCCAAGTAACTTGCAGCATCCTTTCACACTTCTTGCTCTTCCTGTTTTATCTCTATGCCATTTTGGATTTTCTTTTGACCTCATTCCTTGTCAACTCCTATTATACTTACTGTTACTGATGCAGTCATCAGTGCTATAAATATTACTAAACCCGATATCTTGAGCTCTGTATTGTGCAGTCTGTGTCCTTGTGCATTCTGTGTTCTCCATCTTTCGATGAGTGTCCTAGTAACACCATTTTGGAGTGGCTTTTGACCTCATTCCTTGTCAACTCCTATTATAGTTACTGTTACTGATGCAGTCATCAGTGCTATATATGCCACTAAAACCGATATCTTGAGCTCCGTATTGTGCAGTCTGTGTCCTTGTGCATTCTGTGTTCTCCATCTTTCGATGAGTGTCCTAGTAACACCATTCAAGTGGCTTGACTGCATTTGGATCTCCAACCTATAGGTTTCCAACCTATAAGAGCTCACTTCATGCCTCATGCTATTTCCCTAATTAACAGTTCTACGTCCGTTCTGCTTTAGCAATAGTCTGATCAGAATCATTATTTACAAATGTGACATGTTGGGGGATTTGAAAAAGTATATGAGATAGGATGAATATTTAGAAATGAAGGAATTTCTACCCGTCATAATCCCGTGTTTACGACTATTGAGGTATCATTTTTCATTTTATTGCCCTTGTTAAATTTCCATTTTTCTGATAAAGTTTGCTTTACATGAAATTATTTGTTGACTGGATAAGGATATTTTGTGTGCTTCTGTTTCGTTTATTTTGTATTATTAACTATTGGAAGCACTGACCAGTGTGTGTCTTCGCTTGACTTAGATGTATGAAGCATATTCAGACTACCAGAGCATGATGAACATGGCAGAGGAGATTGTCACTCGGTGTGCTCTAGCAGTTCATGGGAAGCTTTCTGTTAATTATCAGGTATGCGCTTCGATAATTGTATCATAATTGGGAAGATGGTTTAAACTCTGAAGTCTCGTGGAGTGAGAGGGAGTAGATTCTATAACCTGATCACTGTATTTATTTTTATATTGAAATTTCTTGAATCTATGTATATATATCGGTGTGTAAATATATATATTATTGGGTTTCTGGGGATTTTTAACATTACCCAGGTGGGGGAGGCAGCAGGAGTTCTGATGTTTAGATCTGTTGTTTTAACTTATTTTTGAGCTGTTTTATAGTTACTCCGATGTGGGTAGATTCTTTATATCTTTTTCGAATTTGTTTGTCTGACATGCTTGTGGATATTGTTTGAGCTGATGTAAGGCTTTGTTACAGGGGACAGAGATTAGTCTAGAGCGACCTTGGAGGAGGGAAACCATGCATAATCTTGTAAAAGAAGCTACTGGAATTGACTTCAATGAGCTGGGCAATGATGTTGAAACTGCTAAAGCAATTGCTTTGAAGACACTATGGGTGGACCATGAGAGCAGGGAAATAGCTCCAATTGAAGCATGCACATCTGTTGGCCATGTTCTTAATGAGGTAACTTGGCCTCTCTTTTTTCTAAAGGGCTCTTAATTAAGTTGTGTGGTTGTTACTTAGGCTTTACAGTTGGAATGATATTTCTTTGTTTGAAAGCCGCCTTACTGAAGTTGTGGACTTGTTGCATACATCAGATTCTTTAGAATTGGGACGCTGGAATGTTTGCTGCTACTAGCTACAAAATATAAATCCTCCTCAATGAAGCTGCTCTTTAGGGTCTTACTTTTGAACTACTTGTCCAGGTTTTTTAAATTGTTGTGGAACCAAAGCTGTTGCAGCCCACTTTTGTTTTAGATTATTCTATTGAGATCTGTCCTTTGGCCAAGCCTCACCGAAGGTACAAGAACTCAACATACAGCGCCTTTTTTTTTTTTTTTTTTTGGCATAGTACTTTAAGTTTCTTTATTATTTATTTGGTTACATATATACTTTTTACATACTACTTGGCTTGTATTGGGTGCAGAAAGGTGCTACAAAATTGGTAGTATTTAGCCCGATCTAGTGCGAATGGTATTAGTGTGTAAATTTTCAGGTCACACCTTTCTCTTTGCTTATATAAGGTTATCAAATAAAATATATTTGTCTTTTAGACAAATGTTGGTGTGGTTTCTATTGCTGACGTCTTCTGCAGAGATGTGTGAGTAATTGATGACCAGCACTGAGGTTTTGGTCATGCAATACGACTCATTATACAAGATGGCATTTATAATTTAATTTTCTAATGATAAAACTTTTTTGAATTAAATTTTGGTTTTAATCTTTCCTCTAAATTTATAAACTTCCAACGTACAAATTATTGGGAGCTGAAGATGGTACCTGACATTTCCTCTGTTATTTTGGTCAAAGTTATCCTCGCTTTGAGAAGACAAATCCAACATTCTTAATCAACATGTCATCTTATGTTTTTTTTTTTTTTAAAATAAATAATCTTTAATTTTTAATTTTTAATTTTTTCATCTCTACTATATTTGTTTCTCAAATTGCCAACCTCAAATTTTGAGATTAAAGTTGAGGTTGTTGTTGTTGTTATATGAAGGAAGTAAATAGAATATTTTATGGAAAAAAGATATAAATAGAAAAGTTCTTCACAGTGCTTGTGTGATGAGATCATTTTATTTATTTATTATTATTATTTTTTTTTTGAAATGATATCTTCATGTATTCATATGTTGAGCTTGGCCTAAGCATGAATGCACTTATTGTCTCTATTGATCCTTCATTTATAGGCATGCAGGCTTGACAGAGATTTGAATTATTCATATGTGGTCGTGAATTGGGCAATGCTTTTTCTGAATTGCAAGACCCCATAGATCTGGTTTGCAATACTTAAATTTTCTGAATTCTCTGTTGCTGTTGCATGTACTAAAATAGTGCTTCCTTTAAATTTGATTTCTTTCAGAATTCTGATTTATTCCTTAATAGTGGCAAAGACTAGGCTGTCTATACCAGTTCTTTTGTTTGAATGTACTTGTTAAGGTGTTCCAACTAGCAGAGTATTTGGTATGTTTGTTTCCCCGAGGCTCTTATCTTTGTGGTTTTATTTTATCATCTTTTTTATTTTGTTTGTTCGAGAAAGAGATCTTATTATATTTCATCCCCTTGAGTTTTTACCAAAATGGTTGTGATTATCCATTCAAACCATCAATGTTCTTCCTAACCACATCAATCTTCGCATATACCCTTCCATTTTTTTTTATTAATGTTCATAAACATAAAATATTTATTGAAATTAGAAGACCTATTGTTAGTTGTTATGTGAAACATTGTTTGTTATTCTACCAACATTTCCTACCCATGCATCCTTCTCTTGATAGGATTAAGAATCAATAAATTTGTTTAGAAAAATGAAGTCCCATTTTCTTTTCTAAATTAATGACTCAAAAATAGGACAACTGAAAGTTCCTTACCCTGTACTTTGTTAGTTGTAGTGTCAATTTCCAAATGAAGATTGGATGCCAATAGTTTGTGAATGGTTGCAGAGGGGACGATTAGAAGAACAAGTGAGGCAACATAATAAGAAAAGGGCATTAACTTTCAAGGCGGTAGATCATGCAGATGAGAACCTAAAAAGAAGTGATGATGACTTGCATGAAGTGACCCTCGATGATGATTTTCTAATAGCATTGGAATATGGAATTCCTCCAGCTTCTGGAATGGTAACTTCCCTCAGCCAAATTCTTATACCCAGAAAATTTTCCTTTGAAAAGGAGTAAAAAATTGTTTTGACGTGTTGTTCTTAATATTTCAATTCTGACATCTTATTTCAACCGGTTGGGTCACTCCTGAATTTCTTAGTGCCCGTGAAACACAAATACCGCCATGATTGAATTTCCAAAAAGCAGTACATGTGACACAACGATAAAATAATATATAGTTTAATAATTTTATGGATGATACTACTAATACTACTACTAATAATAATAATAATAATAAATCAATGAATTATAATTTAACAGATACTAACAAGTTCGTATTGAAAAAAATAACTTTATACAAAATATGTCAAATATCGTGTTAAATTATATGAATTAAAACTTAATAACTGAAACTAAAATTCAGATTACGATTCCATAGTCGAGATGAATAGAGTGAATCCTTGATTTGATTTTCGCCCATAGAATCCGATACAGGTCATATGTATCCTCACAAATTCTCTCTATATGATGGGGGTATTAGGGAGAAGAGTGATGCATTGACTCGGGAACCATAACTCAATTTATAGTTGTAGGGTGACTTTTATCTTTCAAAACTGTCTGTTCAGCTTATAATAACTGTCATTAAATCACCCTTAAACATTCCCTATTTAACCCATCATAAATAATAAATGTCTATTGGTATCTACACATTAATTTGTTTCCATATCTTTTGAGATATTTAAACCCAAATTATCGAATTTCCAAATTTGTCAGATCACTTTCATATGGGTTTAACTTATGGGTTTGACAGTATGCAATACATAATTATTTTAATATATAAGCCCAATGTTGGATTAATGATCCAACAATCTCTCACTTAGGGTATATATAAAACTTTATAATTATGTACTTGCGAAACAACCGAATGAGCTCAACTTGTCTGTCAATACTAAAATGTATCTACAACCAATCTCATCCATCAATCATACCAATTTAGGATCAATGTGGTTTTTGTTACATTTTTTTCGTAACTCAACCCTTAATGGTCACGTAAATTGATATAACTGAATGACATGAATCATGATATAGATGCGTAGCATGGAAATGTCATGCAATGTGATCTTTTACATGCTTATTTCCAACTGGTCCCTTTAATGAGATCAACTATATTCAATATCAGAGTATAATTCAAAAAACTGAATCTTTATTTCCGCGAAAAATAACCTCAAAATACCTTAAACTGAAATAACCGAAAATGTCTATATTAAATGAGCATCTAAAATCACAAACTCCCACTGAAACTGAATATCTTGAAATTATATGATACTCATACGAGTAATGCGCACATGAATCTTTTGGGTGACAATCCCTTAATAAATATATCCGTAATTTTAGGGTTTGTACCAATGTGCTCTGTAGACAACTGTTCACTCTGAATCGTTTTCTTAAATGGAATATAAGATTATTGAATTACGTCACACAATAATCTGAGTGGTCTGTTCATACCATCCGCGACATAGTTTCATAGTCATATTCCATAATTTGATGCCTTATAACACGCTATGAATTCTGCCACCATGATGGAAGCGATTATAAGAGACTATTTAATACATTTCCAAAAAATGACTCATCCTATTAGCGTGTAGCATGTTGTAGCTTTCATACTAACTTGACATCCCATAAAATCGAAATCAGTATATCGAATGATCTCAAACTGATCTGACTTTCAATGTGTGAATATATATCATTTTACTCTCTGTAAGTATTGCAAGACCAATTTGGCTATTTTCCAATACTCTATTCCTGATTTGCTTAAATTTCTACCCAATATTTCCGTAATGTACACAATATTCAAATGCGTACGGATCAAAACATACATCAGACTCCATACTATTGACGCGTAAGGAATCTTCTGTGTTTTCCTATATTTAAGATCATTCTTGAGACACTGATAGAGACTAAACTTGTCTCCCTTACCATAGGGGTATTTTCTGAGTACTTACTCCCACAGAACTTGTGATATCCATAATTATCGATCAAATTTCATCTCAAATCCTAATGAGATAAAAAATTTGATGAAATTTATAATATCACTGTCGGGATGTCTGTATGAATTTTATCTCTCCCTTCATGGTATCACTTTTGGAGGTAGTTGTGTTTGTTCTTCCGGAATGGAGGGTTCTCCAGTATTATCTAATAACGCCTTTCGGAATATCAACATATTCCTCTTAGAAGACAATGTCATTAGTCATATCTCCCCCCTACAAACTCAACATTCTCAAAGAACTGAGTAGAAAATTAATACCCCTTAAACTTTTCAGATTACCCTACTAATCAACTAACTATCCTGATATCCAATTTTCTTTTATTAGGTCTAATAGATCTAACATTAGTTGGACAACCCGAACCGTATAGATACTTTAAACTATGACGTATACTGGTCCAAAGTTCTTATTGGGTTTCAGTAGTTGCCTTAGTAGGAAACCCTATTCAGGATATATGCTGCAATCTCGATTGAGTCATATCATAAATAATTGTCCATAAACGTGATAAAATATTTTTGACCATTCCAAGAAGCCGAAGGGAATGGTCCATAGATATCTGTGTGAATCAGTTCTAAGACGTCTGAAGACCTTTTGGCCTCAGAACTTCTTTTATTGGTTTGTTTTTACTTTATAATTTACACAGATACCGAAATTTGTGAAATTTTCTTCTGACACAAGTCTTCATATTCTCCGTTTGGAGATATTACCCAATCTCTTGTACCAAAATGGAAAGAAATTCTTACTAGTTAACTTAAACTGTATATTTCGAGTACTATATTACAGGGATTTAAATGAAGTAATAGTATCAACCTAACATAGATTATCAAATTCTAATAGAAAACCAGAACCAAAATATTTGGATTTAAGAAACTAACTTTTCCATTTTCGAAAGAATAGGTAAAACCTGATCTGTCTAACAAAAAATGAAAATCAAATTCCATCTAAATAATGGAACAACAAAAGTTTCAGTAAGAACCAAATATAAATCGGTTTTTAATGATAATCTAACATTTTCTATCACTATAATTGAAACTTTATTGTCACCGTCCACATAGATGTATCTTTCACCATCAATTGACGATCGACAATTTAGAAAACCCTGCATACACACACTGATGTGAATATAATCGCAGCGGAATCTGACCACCGAGTGTGTCCTGATACTGAAATTAAGTTAATCTCAGAACAAACCAAACTAAGGAATACACATTTTTTATCACTTCAAACGTGATAGTTGGTATATTCTCATTTTCTTGTACCCTTAGCACCACAGAAGAAGCAATCATTATTTCCCGATTTAATCAGTATCTTTCATTACTTCTTTTGTGATACTATACCTGCAACATCTTTATCTTGTTTTCTTTTCTTTCCGTTCTTAGTGATCAAGAGTTCTTAACCATTATATCTTATAGAGATATGATTTGTCAAGAGTGTACCAGTAATCATTTCAGTCTTGACAGATCATTTCTTAATGTTCGTAAGAAAAGATTTAGTCATCATAATTGACTTACATGCAGTGTCTCTAAATGTTTCTGGGATGACCCACTTTAAACACATGCGATTTAATATCTCTCATCTTTATTTCTCTCTCTTTTCAGAAGTACTCTTATCTATAAGTGGTGGGAAGAATTGTTCTTTAACGCAAGATTTAAATCCAAACTTGAAATTCAAGTCATTCAATTTTAAAATCAATCTGAATTGAGCGTTAATGTCAGTGGGAATAGTATTAACTGTCAAACAGAGAACAATAATCTATATATACTCACATGGAACTTTAAAAAACCAAATAGATTCAAATATGTATAATCTTCATCACAAGATACCGGTTACTCTATTAACATTTCATTTTTGAACAAAATAATTAACTTGTAAGTGGTATTTTAGTACAGTAATCAAATGCTGACAATAAGAACATATCAATCAATTACCTTTCTTTGGCCTGATAAATTGGTCATATGTAAAATCGAAAAATTGTCATGCATTTATTACCTTAAGGTGTACATACAACTCCGTTAAATACTGATCTTCCTTTGGGCCGATCAATATTCACATGAATTTCATGTACACAACCATTTTATATCTTTAAACAAATTAATTTCAACAAGAAAAGTCACTTCAGTGACATGTTGTTTCAATTAATTAATCTTAAGATATTTATAAAACCATAGGTGTAGTAATCAAACGCTAACAATAAAAGCATGTCAATCAATTACCTTCCTTTGGGCCGATGAATTGATCACATGTAAAACTGAATAATTGTCACGCATTTATTACCATATGGTATACATGCAATTCTGTCAAGTACGGATCTTCTTTTGGGCCGATCAGTACTCACATGAATTATATGCACAACTTTTTATATCTCAAAATAAATTAATTTTTACAACAGAGGCCACTTTGGTGACATATTGCTTTAATTAATTCATCTCGAAATATATACGAAACCATACTCATATTTGAATCATATCTGTAATTGAAAAAAAAAATTCCAATTTCATCATGATGGACTCAATTTCCTGAAAATTAGACTATTTAAAGTCCAATCTTATCAACTTTAAATTGAGCCTATAAAAGCCCAATTTTACCGAATCTATCTCATTCATCTTATTTTTCCATCCCTATACTTTCGTTGTCGGTATAAAACCAAAGTTTCTACCCTTTGCCGATAACTAATCCAAAATTTAGTCAATCCTCGTTCTGTAGCATAGGGCACCAGGAAAGTTTCCAGGGAGGTGGTGAGTTCATTTAGAACCGTTTAAGAACCAGCCAAATTTTGAAAAAAATTTTAAAGATTCTTTTCCAAAGAAAAAACATATATATCAACTTTCATATATTTGCTCAAAATGTCAACTTTCTTTCCTTTCCTTTTTTTTTTTTTTTTTGTTTGAAAGTTTAAAAGATCAAAAAAAAAAAAAAAATCAACTTTCTTAAAAAAATGCTCAAAAGCGAAGGAAAGAAAATATTCTAAAACATTAAGAGTTTTAAATCATTTAAAAAACTTGTCATCTTTTACTCTTTTATCCAAATATATATATTTTTAAACACCAATATATATATTTAAATACCGAATGTCGACTTTAATAAAATACTTAATGTCGACTTTGATAAAAAAATCTTCCCAATTATTTTTTTTAAGACACTGGATGTCGACTTTTAATAAGAAACTGAAGGTCGACTTCAAAAAAAAATTCCCATAACTTTTTGTTTTATTGGAATCCAAAAAAAAATCCTGAATATACATACATATATATATTACCGAAAACCGAAATTTTTACAAAAATTTTCATGCATATTTTCAAAAAATTCAAACAATACCAAAATCATATAAAATTTAAAATATGCAAAAAAATTTCTGATAATTCAAGCACGAGAGGCTCTGATACCACTTGTTGGGAAAAATAACTTTATACAAAATATGCCAAATATCGTGTTAAATCATCGGAATTAAAACTTAATAACTAAAACTGAAATTCAGATTAGAAAGAAATGTACCTGATTCCATAGTCAGAGACTGAATAGAGTGAATCCTTGATTCGATCTTCTTCTGGACAGAATTCTGGGTATGGTCTTCCAGGTCATATGTATCCTCACAAATTCTCTCTATATGATGGGGGTATTAGGGGAAGAGTGATATATTGACCCGAGGACCATTACTCTATTTATAGTTATAGGGTGACTTTTACCTTCCAATGTTTGTGTCCTTAAATCACCCTTAGATATTTCCTATTTAACTCATCATAAATAAGAAATTTCTATTGGTATCTACACATTAATTTGTTTTCATATCTTCTGAGATACTTAAATTCAAATTACCGAATTTCTAAATTTACCATATCACTTTCATATAGATTTAACTTATGAACTTGACAGTATATAATATATAATTATTTTAATATATAAACCTAATATTAGATTAACGATCCAACAATTCAAGCTACCAATAATTATCAACACTATCACTATCACCACCAGCAGTAGCAAACGGTCTGAGTTGAGAAGAAAAAATAACTCCTTTGTTGCTGATTGAGAGAAAAGAGCAGGAGTGAAGAGGCACAAATTGAGAATAGACAATCATTGACCGAAGACATGTCTTAAAAAAATAAAATAAAATAAAGAGGCTATATCACCTAAGTGTCCCGCGGGTGTTTAGCGATGTCCATAATTTCAAAATCAATAAAAAAGGTCACAAGATGAGTCTGACACATGTCCCCGAAGCATCCCACATCTTTATTGAGTAAATTATATGCCTTGTTATTAAAGTTTGTTTTATTTTTATAAATTAATCTTTATAATTAAGAATATTAGTTTATAACTTTTAAATTTTAAAAAATATAATGAATTAGTCCTTTCATCAATGACGATAATCTGATCGTTAACTAATAACATGTCATGATGTGACAATCGACGTGGCTGTACGGCCGCTGATGTGTCAATGCTAGGTTAACTCATTCAACACCCCATCCAGTCACATCAACAAAAACGTTGGCGTAGAGTGTCACGCTGTCATTTTACTGACATGGCACGGCTTGGTAGTGCCACGTAACAAATTTGCTGACGTGGTAATGCCACGTCAGAAAAAAGGCACTTCTAAAAAAAAAAAACACATTTCTCTCTCTCTCTCTCCCTCCTTTCTCTCTCTTCTTCCCTCTCCTTCCCTCCGTGACTGTAGTCCTTAATCCCTTCGTCTTTCGACGTGTACTCACTTCCGCTCTCCTTCCCACAATCTGCTTTCCTATCATCTTCCATCGCGGACTGGTAGTTGGATCTAAAAGAAAAAACCTAGAGAGAGAGAGAGAAACCCACCGTCGCTTGTTTCGACTCAAAGACGATGACCTCTCTCGATCTCGATCCTTCTTCACTCCTCGATCTCGCAAGTGGGTCGGCTCCAATAACTCTAAGGATATATCTTCTTCTGTAGATTGAAAAAAACAAAAAAATCAGAGCACTCAAAATCCAATTAGGGTTTGAGTGATTTGGATGCAAATTTGGGGTTGTCGATTCTTGCGATTTCGATAATTTGGATGAGGGTTTGGGACACCGGAGGAAGATGAGGTTGCCGATTCTTGAGAGCATTAACAAGGTCTGCACCATCCTCTGTACTTAGAGCAGCAGCAACGGTAGGGAGAGAAGCACTGAGATCAGACATGTTGAATTGATCTTCTTTGTTGTTAGTCATCTTCTCCGTCCTATTCAATTTATAATAAAATCCCGACTTGCCAAATTGAGAGACAGATTGAGAAAGAAATCGAAATGAAAAACCCTAGGGAGAGGGAGGGAATAGAGTGCTTCTTCTTTCTTTCTTGTTTTGATGGTGTTCATCATCAGAAGAAGCCATAAAGAAATCATAGCAACTCACCATAGAAGCCGCGAAGAAATCTCAGGAATTCTCCCTCTCATTCAGCTCTTCCAAATTCTCTGACAAAATGAACCTAGGCCTGGGGGATTCCTTCGCCGATGTACTGAGTTTTGATGAACTTCTTCATGGCAATTCCTTCAACCTCTGCTTGAGAACTTTCAAGATATGATGTGAAGATGGAGGGTTATCCCACGTGGTACTTGTGGATGCCAGAATGTATGAAGCACTAGGTCTGATTAAGAGTGGAGAGAAGAGAGAGAAAGGGGGAGGGGAGGAGAGAGAGAGAGAAAAGAGTTTTTTTTTTCTTTTTTTCGTGAGAGAGAGAGAGAGAGAGAAGACCATAATCCCATGCGTTGCATTGTCACGTCGTGCCACGTCAACAAAATGACAATGTGGCACTGTCACGTTAGCATTTTGCTGACATGGCAGGACGGGGTGTTGAATGAACTGACTTGGCATTCACACATCAACGGCTGTACAACCACATCGCTTGTCACATCATGACACGTTATCAGTTAACGGTCAGACCAATCATGCTATTATCGTCATTAATAAAAAGACCAACTCGTTACACTTCTTAAATTTTGCATAAGATAACATCCTAACTAAAAGAATTAATTTATAAAGGTGAGGCAAACTTTAAAAACTGTACATATAATTTACACCGTCTCCATCAGAATTTCGTGCATTTTCGAGTGTCGGTGCCCCATAGGTTCTTCAGGGCTGATGTCTCCTTCCCGTCACTTAAATTGCAATCGATGGTACCTCCATTTGACACGAGTTATAACGAATTGTACTTTATTTTCAGGGACTTGGAATTGACAGGCTGGTGATGCTTCTGACAGACTCTGGCAGCATTCGAGAAGTTATTGCTTTCCCTGTCCTCAAAATTGAGTAGCGTCGAAGGCAAATCTGGAGTGAAGATTGGGGGGAAGATTCTTGGTTTCTCTCATAGAGGTTATCCATCCTCGCACGGCTCGGTAGAGCTCCGGCTATATCTATATTTTCCTACATTTTCCTATAGCTTTTTTTATAGACCAGGGTTGCGGTGGGAACTCCACGGCACAAGCAAATAGTTTTAATGTCATAATGTATTTTTTCGACTAAGCAATTCAAATAATTTTGATTAGTCGTTGAGTTGTATTCTTTTTTTTTTTTTTTGGGTTTTGTATCTATCGTTAGTATTTGAGAATTATATTTCGTCTAATTCAATTTGCACATTTGTAAGGATTTATTTAGGGAGACGGTTTTTCTAATATAATTTTTTCTATTTTTAAGTTTTGAATATGAAATTTAGTTAAGAGATTTAATACACATTTTATTAGAGTAATTATCTATTGATTGAGTCGTATCTTCTCAAATGATTAGGTTATTAAACTGTTGATTGCAACTCCTGGATTTTCGGCAGAAATATTCTATAATACTAGAAATTTAATTTGGGATGCATGGGTTTTCTTGTCACCCATTTCACATGGTTTTTGTGTGCTTACATACTAAATAGCAAAGGCGGCTCTGGTGCACAATGGCAAACATTCATCAATGCTTAAATTGTCTGCCATTTGTCCATGGAGTGACAAGTTCAAAACTTCATTTTGTTTCTGGGAGAGTGGTGGCCTAAACCAAAGGAAGATTAAATTTATGTCAAACAGAAAATTGGAGGTGAAGGAACAGAGCATTTTTCTTCTAATTAGTATTGTGTGCGTGGGTTTGACCTTGTATGTTGGTGAAGGAACCCAATATTATCAGCAAATGAGGGCTGAAATTTTTTTTAAAAATAATTTGAAAAATATTTAACATTATGATTTTTAAAAAAAATTATAAAAATTGAATGAGATAGGTTTGATATCGTTAATAGATTGTTTAAAAGTTTATTTTTCTACAAAAGAGGGTTGAAGAAATTAGTCGCTAAAAGTTGATTATTTCGGTGATAACTAAAAATTACTATTTTCTTTACTTTTTATAATCTGTGGATTATCTTAAATCTTTGATTGTAAAATGGGAAAAGACTCTTTTTGGGCATGTAAATTTGGGAAGGACCCCATGTATGACTTTTAATTTTTTTTAATTTTAGGAAAATACCCTATCCTTTTCTTACTCAAGAAAAAAGAGACAATATAAAGAGAGAGAGAGAGAAGAAAAAAAAATACTAAATTAATCCTAATCAAAGTGATAACTAGGAAACTACCACATCTTTTTCTTTTCCTCTTTCTTTTTTTTTTTTCTTTGAAATTGGTGATAGTATGTGATTTTTTTTTTTTTTGTTACATAGGATCTCCAGGTTATGGGAGGAGGGTTATAACCATTAGACTATATTTTTAAGAACTGATTGATTAATTAATTAAGAAAATGAGTTTAAAAGGAAAGTGAGACCATCTATGACTTTTTTTTTTTAATTCCATTTGAATAATTACTAAATAAAAGAATTTATTTCTCCTTTTCAAAATACCAATAAAGATTCCACTTTCTGTTTTCTAAAATTCACAATCTTCTTATTTTTCACCATTTATAGCACTATTTGGGCCGAGAAAATATCAAAAAATTGAATTTAAAATTATAATTATCACAAACATAAAAAGCATAGAGAAAAAGGAAAATGATCAGGTCCAGAATACTCAAAATTTTTGCTAAAAATTTGATAAAATAAATAATTTTATGTGAAAATCTCAAATATTCTGGATATAATTTTATGTATAATTTTTTTTAAAAAAATCGTAATCTTTTAGTTTTTTTTTTTTTTTAATATTCAGCTAGGGCTGATTTCATGTATAATTTAAATAAATCTATCGTATATTGGGTAACCAATTTGATTTTGGTCAAACTGTGTGAGCATGACTTAAAAGTTGGACTAGGTAAGCTCTTTTGGTTTCTTTTTCTTTATTGTGAGCTGTATAGAGTTAAAAAGAAATACTTACCAACCACCACCTACCACCGGTGTTTTTAAAATTAGACCGGATTGATAGATTTGATCGGTTTAATTGAGAATCATTTTATAGTCTAATTTGAATTTTATTATTAAATCGAATGAAATCAGATCCAGTTAAAACTATTTAAAATGAATCAAAATCACTAAAATTGGACCGATCCAATCGATTTTTCATTACACACAAAATTTTTCATATATTGTTGATGGAAAAAATTCCTTTTTTCTTAAAAACATATGAATTTTATTTTATTTTAAAATATATAATATATAAATTATATATATAATATCGCGATAATGTTATCTGTTTATAAAATGGTTTGACTATAGTCTGATCAATGAACTTGATCAATTTATTTACTATTTTGATTTTAAAAATACCGCCCACCGCCCACCGCCCACCGGCGGTTCTTTAATTTAGCATGTTGACTTGAACCCAGGAGGAACTCATCATTTTCTAGACAACAGATATTTCTGCAAATAAAGAAGGCATTGAAGATAAATTCCACTCGTATTAAAAATATGAGCACCATTGAGTGGAAGATGATAGATGAGTAGTGAAAGCTGAGCTTTGAACAAAGTATAAATTTAAAACTTTTGAGGTCTAATCCTGTATTTTGCTTTTGCTTGCAATTGGGTTCGCATAGAAACACCATTGACTAGCAATGGCATTCTTGGCAATGGCAACTTTCTTTTTTTTTTTTCTAATTTTCAACTCCACTATCTTTTGTTTTGGTGTTCTCATCACTCCACTTTGTTGAGGAAAACAAAAGGTGAAGAAGCTCAAAAGTTTGTGAGAGTCCTTTTCTACTTTTTGAATCAAAATACACTTTCTTCTCCAATGTGCTGTTTCTTCTTTTACTGGCTAATTTAGAAATCTTAGATAACGAACTTATCTCTATTTTGTTTTATTTTATTTATAATATTATTAATTCAAGTAAAAAAGAAGAAAAGTTATAAGAAATATACGATTTTACAAGTAAAAAAAAAAGTCAGATTTATTTACCAAAGAATTAAATTATCTTTATATTGAAAATTTCTATTAATTTCTGTTTAAATCTATTTTTGATTTCTCCAAACAAAATCTTATGCTGATGATCACTAAAAAATCTAATGATTATTCCTAGACTTCATCATCTCATCGTCCATTACGGGTAACATAATGCGATACTACAAATTAAACATATCTTGTTGAACTTTGTTTACTTGGAAAGAAAATTCTATTAATCTCTCAAATCCATTGGATAATGGGAAGATAGCTTTAGAAAACTTGATTAGTAAGGCGCTCTCTCTCTCTCTCTCTTTTTGGTGCATAGAACCTATTATAAGGGAAAAGGGGGTTGGTGTCACTTGAACTGAACTGATCGGCTCTCTCTCTCTCTCTCTTCCCCGCCCACCCTCATGCGCTACCAAGATGGTCATAAAAGATCAACTGCACTGCATGTGAATGCATGTAGGATCATTAGACGTTGAAAATGGGGAAGCATGAACCTCAATTAATTAAGCACTTTCTCCAACCTTAGCATGTGGGATTTCCATTAGAATGCCTTTAGCAAGCACTATGGAAAGGCCCTTTTGTGGGTGGAGCCGAAGGCTGACTTAGTCCCAAAGTAAAAGTCACATGATGCATAAAAAAATGTCTTTGAGTGGTTTATAATCCATGCATGGATACATAGTACATGAACATACATTCCCTGCGATTGTGTTTGTGACTGTAAATACTGTAACATTCTCTTGAGCCGGCAAAGGAATGCACCGGATCATATCATCGAGTAGATAGCTACATTTGTGCCTTTAAGTTACAGCCCAAAACACGATTTGGTAGTTGAAATTAAATTTTGTTCATTTGAACCATAAATTTTAATTTTTGTTGTCTGTCTTTGATAGTTATCGATTACCAATGACATAATACATCAATAAATATTTGATAAAAAAGATGTTACATCTCTTAATTAAAAATTAAGTTCAAATATTAAAAATAAAAAAAATATATGTTGAAAGTTTTATCCTATAAAGAGTCTCACAATAATTTGAATCGGATTAATTAAAATATGATTTTAAAAAATAATCGATCAAATTAAAAAAAAAAAAGACACAATACTTTATAAAAATTTATTAGATACCGACAAGTGCACATGACCCTAAATTATAAAGTACAGTGACTGCTTTAAGTTTTATGGCACTATAAGCTTGATGTATTGGCCCCTCTCCCCCCCCCCCCGGGGGGGAGAGAGAGAGAGAGAGAGGCCACAGTGACTGCTTTAAGTTTTATGGCACTATAAGCTTGATGTATTGGCCCCTCTCCCCCCCCCGGGGGGGAGAGAGAGAGAGAGAGGCCACAGGTGATGTGAGACTCGTCAATCATATAACTGGACTAACAGACGAGTAAAGGCTGATATGAGTCTTAACTAAACTTCACTGGAGCTTATGGTGAAAAACTCAATAGATAATGGGCATAAATATGTAGAAAGAGATGGAAAAAGCATGTCTGCTTCAACACAAAAGTGGGAAAAAGGATGAAAGAAAATGATAGGAGGCAAAAGAAAGGGAGGGGTGTCTGAAGGTGTCATGGCATTATATGCCCAGTGGGGGTCCCCATAATGACACTCTTATACACAATATGTGGTTTACATTCGCTGGCCACACAAATAAATATCATATTGTCTTTTATATTGCTTAGTGACTTTGGACACATTTATTGTTTTGATTTTGATGAATTCCGGAATAAAGAAATTTTGGACACTTTCCTTGTGGCCTAATCCAAATATCCGCGTCTCCATCACTACTACCAAACGGAGAAAAAAAAAAGGTCCAAATTTCTATTCATGGATTGACCTCTCTGATCGACAATACCTAAAATGCTGATATTTCATCAGTTCAGCCTTTAGAATTAGTTCTCCTAATTATTATTTTTTTTCCCTTTTCTCCTCCATAATTTGGAAATTCTGAGTACAAATATATCCTTGTTAATGTCCCCCACCTATGATCCTCGTTTTCTTCTTTGGATTTGGAAAAATAGAGAAATTTCTGGGATTGGGAATGACATATGAGAGGCAGAGAGAATTGTAGAACAAACGAAATGAACCATTGCTATGACTCAGTTACATATTGAAGCGAAAAAATGAGTTAAAGGGTAATAGAAAATGAAGGGGTGTGGGAAGCTCAATCTTCAAAGTCTTCGAAAATTACTTTATTTCTGTACATCCGTACATCCAAAGTTTTGGTCATTAGCCAAGAAAAGGCTTTCACTCTCTTGCTATTTATCTCACATATGATTATATAATGAAACATATATGATTACAACTATATCAAACAGGGTTAAAGGGAAAAAAAGAAGTATTCATAGTCTTACAAGAAGATGAAAACATGTACTATTTTAGCTTCTGCGTCATATTCAACATCCTTCTGAGAAACTGAAGAAGGCTTTTTCGTTTGTTCCTTGGTTAATTAGCATGATCTGATTCTAATAAGGCAGGTTCCAAAGTAACTAAACCGAATTATGGTTAAAAAGCTCCAAATCACTCGAATGAATGGGGTTCTTTGGCCAAAGCTGCATGACTAGGAGCTTTCCTGGAACTTCATTGACCTAGACAAGGCTGCAGGGTTCGCACACAAAACTGGTGAAGGTACAGCAAAATGATTCTTGTTATCACCCTTTGATTGAAAAGCCTCGAATAGACATCCTCCTTTAGATTCAACCTTATCATGGCGCTTTAACCCGAGAGTGGTCCATATAGAACTCTTTGCAGCCTCATCAGGGTCATCAATTCTTAATGTCTTCGGAATCCAAATTCTTTTCTCCGAGTCCTCCTCTTTTGCTGATCCTTTAGCCTCAAAATGACTCGGCTTAAGAAGCTCCCCGTCCCTTGTATGCTTTCCCAAGGATGAGCAGTTCAAAGGAACATTTGGAGGAGGAGATGACCCCCAAGGGACGTTCCAAGCACCCGGAGGACTACAATTCCAGTAAGTTGAAGGGTAGAATGGAATAGGATATGCTGAAGGGACAAATGCTGGTGGAAAAGGCCAAGGAACAGGAGGGAAATATGGGACTTGAGTTGGAAAACCATGTAAATTTAGTACTAAAGGCTCTGGCTTGCCATTTCTAAAACCTTCCTCCATTGAATTGGAAACTGTGACGGATGATCCACTGGAGCAATCATCGTTGTTTTCCCCATTTCTACAAGAGACTGAAGCTCGTTCCTCAGGTTTATGAATCCCATTTAAACTGCCATTCCACATTGATTTATGCGCTAGGTTTAAAACTGAAGCCATGGATTCACGAAGAGAGGAGTCTGATCCGAAACTGAGGACGGTATGGTTGCTATTCAAAGTGGGGTAATGATATCCATTACTAACATGATTTTGAGCATTTTGGAGCACTTCCGAGATAGTGATGTGGCGGTAGTGTGAGCTCTTGTTCTTACGACGTCCTGCTCCAACAGGAACATTTCTCATAGACCCACCAGCAGTCCAGTACCTCTGACAAGCTTTGCAGAAGTGGCGGGGCTGATTTATGTTGTAATTGTTGTAGTAACAGAACTTGGTGTCCATGCTATTGCAGCGTGGACATGGGAGTATCTTGTCCGGCTTTTTAAGGGGTAGCTTCTCTTGACAATTAGTCGCATCATCCTGTTCTGTCTCAGACTTCGAAGTTTTAAGGGTTGCAGTTTCCTCCTCGACAGAAGGCGTTTTAGGGTCATCCTTATACTCTAAGGACTTCTCTGGTTCAATAGACCCATCATGGACTTGTTTTGTACCAGGGGAATTTTCCACCAAAGGTTCCTGAAAATTAGAGCACAGCTCCAAATCACTCGCTATAAAAGGTGGTTTAATTTTTTTTAAGTAAAATAAGGCCTACTTCGTGCAGATGAATGACATGAAATAAGACAAGCGGGCAAAAGTGTCATCAATTCATTTTAATATCATCATTTCTTTTCCCTAATTTTCTTTAACATTAAGCCTAGAAAGATTTGGTGCCAAAAAGGTGATCCACATCGATTCTTCGGGAGCCTAGTAGATGATCAATTCACTTGGTTCCATTAGAATTGAAAGTCAGGTGTATATTTCCATAAGAAGCTATAAAGGGCACAATATAGCATATGAAATAAGAGGAAAAAAAGCAAAAGAGTTTTTGGGGGGGGGGGGAGAGAGAGGAAAAAAAAAATCAAAAGTGGATAAAAGACTAAAGACGAGAATCTGCAAAATCAGAGTTGGGAGAATCTGAAACTCATGGATAATGATCAATCAAAACAGCTGGTGGATGCTCTTGAAAAGGGGAAGTTCAATTTGTTCAACACGTAAGCTCCACTTCCCAAAAGAGGGCAAACAAAAAACTGGGAGAATTTTCTGCAAGAGATGGTCTTTTATGCCACCTTTGAGAAAAATGATGAAGCAGAATCCTATATATCTTTTTAATTACATTAAATTTTCAAACAAATTATGTTTTACTCGAGTTGCAAATAAGCTTTTCATATATTTTCAAAAACAAAAAATGGGGAAAAAGATCAAAATACATTTTCAAAAACAAATTATATTTTCTTCTTTCCAGAATGTTCTTCCCAGCTAACCTCAAATTTCAAAGTTCTCTCTTTTGAAAATATGCTACAAAAAGAGTCAATTTAAAAAATTTAAAAAAAAAAACAGCAACAATTCTAAAACCCTGATGAATCCCCCCAAAAAAATAATAAAATTAACAACTGTAACACAATTAAAAACCCGAAAGAGATCGAATCATTGTCGACGAAAATTAATCCAATGTTTCAATTGTAAAACCCTAGTGAAACTTCTCAAATCACAAAATTCAGGAAACATATTCACAATTAAGAACCCAAAAAGGGATCGACCCATTAGAGAAAATTGACAAAAATCAAATGGGTCGACCTTAGATTCCCAAAAAATCAACGAAAAATTTTCCAAATTGATTCAATTTTATCATTCACAAACCACTGAAAAGACTCCCGACCTTCTGTACTTCTTTTTCATCTTCACCTACTCTGTTGCAACACTCCTCATCATCCCCAGAGGAGCACGAAGTCGCAGCTGGAGAATCGCCGCCGGTGGATGCCAGAAAGGGAATCGTGCGGCCGAAGAGCTTGATCGCCGAATCTTTGAATTCCGGCATTGTTGAACTTGAACTGGTTTGCTTCTTATCTTTCTCACCAAAGAGAGAGGAGGGGGGTAAAAAACGCGCCAAAGACAAAGGTGAGGTTTTTGAGAGAGAGAGAGATGTTTTCGTTGTATGGTAGTCTATGTTGGCGTCGTCGGGGTGTTGGTTTTTGATCCGATTGAGCAAGCAGTGGAGGCCACGTCAGCTGCTGGAGTGATTCTCAACCACGAGTTTATGTGGTCTGAGAGAGAGAGAGAGAGAGCGCTTAGGTCTCACTTTAAAAGTCCATCCATATGGAGCATTTGAGAGTGCACCGAAAGTGGGTGCACCCGTTCTATCCTAGTCAGCATTTTTTTAATATTTAACATAGAGTGATGATAAAAAATTTTAAAAAGGCAAATTCCAAAAATATCCTGACATAATTTTATCGTTCCAAAATTTCTTATACCACGGGGTCCGATCGTATAAATTATATTAAATTTAATTAGGCCTAGATAATTTTTTTTAGTAAAAAACTATTTTTATAAAAATAAAATTATTTCTATGTACAAAAATTTTATATTTTTATCAAATATTTTAACATTATTGCAAAAAATCCAACCCTACTCTTACTCAATTTTTTAATTTTAGAGAAATTTTCCTTTTCTCATAATAAATACCAGTAATATTAGCGAATAATTTATCAAAATTAGATGGTGAAAATTAAATAATATAAAATAGAGATAAGTGGAAGGACTATCATAATCTCATAAGCCACTTAAATTCAATAATATATATATTTTTTTATAAAAAAATATAATCAAACAAAATCAAATAAAAAAATAAAAAATGTTCCTGAGGACCTAAAATTCAATAATATAATTCTATAAGTTTCATATATTTAATTTTTTTCATTCTTTTTAATAATATAAAAAATAAAAAACTCAAAATTAGTATTTTAAACCATTATAATCTAATATCAATTTGTACTAAATTTCTGTGTTCCCTTTTTTGCCCTTGGCCATGTCATATCACCACCATGCTCTTTCAAATGATGTTAGCGAGTGAAAGTGGAAGTGGAAGTTCCATACTGTGAGCCTAGAGGTTTGCAACTGCTTACGTGGCCTTATTTGATTGGCCAAACCCATGAAATGGGGGTCACTTTAAATTTTTATGACTTTTATTTTTTTCAAATATTCTTGTTGGCACACATAGTTTGAAAAATCAAAAGTTCACCAACCAAAAAAGGTCCAAACAAGTTTCCTGTTTTTTTGAAATTTAAAACACTTCTACGCTTGCTTTATTTGCTTACTAGTCATTGCCCGTGCGAACGGGTCGGAAATCCAAAAAATGTAGTTTATATTATTTTTATTATATAAATATTTATTAAATTTATAATTAAATTAATATCTAAACTAAATTATTATTTAAATCAATAAAAAATATAATGTATATCAGGAACATGAAAAAAAAAAGTTTAATCATTGGAGTTTTAAAAAAACTAACTAATAAGAAAAAAATGTAATAAGTGGAATAAAAAGATAATAAAAATAAAAAAACAACTATCAGTGAGGCTCAAAAAAATAAAAAGAGAAAAATTTATATTAAAAGACGAAGAACTTAGGAGAAAAAAATGGTAAAAAAATGCAAAGATCTGAATAAAAAAAAATAAAAAACTGTGGTTTAAAAATAAATGAAGGAGCATTAGTAGGGCAAAAAAAAAGGAAAAAATGTACGTTCAAAAAAGACAAAGGGCTAAAGTGAAAAAAAAAAAAATTGGATAAAAGAAAATACCTAAATGGACAAGGGGGTCAAAAAAGAGAGCAAGAACCTGAATGAAAAAAATAAAAAAAATAGTGGTCTAAAAATAAAGAGACGACCATCCATGAAACAAAAAAGTGTAAGAAGCTGAATGAAAAAAAATATGATTTCAAAAAGATGAATGACCTAAACGGAAAAAAGGATAAAAAAAAAGTACCAGAATTTGAATGGAAAAAAAAATTTGGTTGTGCGTAAAAAGAAAATGCAAGGATCTAAATGACCGAAAAAAAAATAAATTGTTGTTCCAAAAAGATGAAAACCCAAACGAAAAGGAAAAAAAAAAAGAAGAAGAAAAAGGATCCAAAAAAGGTGCAAGATGTGATTGGAAAAAAAACAAACAGTGGGATCAAAGAGACAAAGGACCCATGCGAGAGAAAAAAAAAAGTACCAAAAAAAAGAAAAAGGGTTAATAAAAAGACGCAAATACATGATTGAAAAAAATATATAGCGGGGTAAAAAAAATAGAGAACGACCATCGAGGAATCTCCAAAAAGAAAGGATGAGCAGAAAGTGCCTTTGGCGTTTTATATATAGGTAGTTATATAAAAATGTCTATGTTACCCGTTTCTAAAATATGAATTTATTTTTCTACAATATAATATTTTTTAATTATTTATCACAGATACTTTTCAATATCAATATTTTTCATTTTCATAACATTTCAACATATTAAACTAATTAATATTTTCACCAATTTTTTTATATTTTTATATTTACATATTTTTCTATATTTAATAAATTATTTATTTATTTAATTATAATTTTTATATTTTATGTCATCTGTTTTATGATTAACAATAACATATTTGATCATTTTAAACTTTTATTATAAAACTAACTATTATATTATTCTCATAAAATAATTAATATTTATATAAAAAACCTTATATTTTTTATATTTACGTATTTCTCACGTTTCTATTTCATGTAGTCTTGCAAAGTGTCGTTTTCTTTCATATCCTTTTTTTTTCTGTTTTTATTTTGGTGCAACCTAGCTACACACTTTTATTTCTAATATAAATTTGACCATTAATTTCCCACCACATCACTTGTTAAATTTATCTCGAAAAATTAGAAAAATAAATTTCCTTAAATTGGCGGCCCTTAAATATAATTTGTTGAAAATTTAAACATACAACTTCTATTTAAATTTGATAGAAAAATAAATAAATTTTTCAACGCGTCAAGTGTGTGTGTGTGTATATATATATATCATTAATTAAAAGATTTGTGGGGTTTGTTATGCCATGCAACTATGGATATCTCCCTACCATGCTATTTCCTCAGATAAAACTGCCAAAACTAATTAATCATAGGACCACAAGTTCATTAAATTTAGATTTTGGATGCACAAGTGCATGACACGTGTGCCAGATAAGATGATTATTCTAATTAAAAAGGGTATATTATATGTTGATGAAGTTTGAGAATTATCCTTCCTTTGCTCTTCCGGTGTTGAAATCAAGTGATGAGAATGAGATCAAACTCTTTTAAATTAACTGATCGGATATTCTATTTTTTTAATTAAAGTTTTAAAATTTGTGTTTTAGAAATGGAGAAAAATGATTTGAAAGAATCAACCGTTTAATGAGTTTTATAATATTTAAATTAGATTAATCAGATGAATCTCAAATATCGGTCGATCCAATAAAACAAAGAAAGATGATGCCTTTCCAACAAGAAACTTTTGGACAAAAGATTCAAATTTTCAAAGTAAAAGTCGGTTGCGTGGTCGGTTGGGGTCTGGAGTTTGATGATTTTTTTGTCCTAATCTATATTTTATGACCAAACTTTTGATTTAGACGTTGTTGACAAGCACAAGCACAATACAATATTAATATTATAATAAGGTCCTAAAATTATTTTTCTTAGACCTCAATCTATCTAGGGTACCATAAAAACAAGATTTAAGGCAGACCATGTTCATCAATCCCCCCAAGAACCAAATACAACATCATAATACACTTCATCAACATATTTTAAATTTTTTTTATTTACTACAAAAAATATATTGATTAATACCAAATCAATCAGATTTGAAATTTTCTAATTTTATTTTAAAATAAATCATAATGTAAAATTTTTATAAGTTATGAGAAGTGCACATCTTTCTGGACAGAACTCAAGATTCCAACCATATTAATTTTTTTAAGAAAATTTTTATACTCACATAAATTTTGCAGTATAGTGGTTGCCCATGAAGTTATCGGTTATTGTGCATGATTAAAAAGTTATTGGTATATAAAATAACTGAAATTGTATAATAAATAAAAATAAATAATTTTTTTTTACTTGATCATTGATGTCAGTTTGAGCAGCTGTAAGGTCTAATTTAAGAGTTGTCTTTTCTGATATCTATTTTTTTATTTTTAAAACTCGAATTCTAGATTTTAATCAAGAGAATTTAGTACGATATAAAAATAAATAATATTATGGTTCATCCCACGATAAAGTAGTGAATATTCATTGATTTTTCCTTATGCATGTTGAGTCAAGATTGAGTGAAAACTCAAAGATATTAATGAAATTAAATAAAACTCAAATTTGAAACTTATAATGAAAATACAAGATCACTTCTACCACACCAAAACAAAATTATAAAAGAAAAATTAAATGGAAAAAAGTTGGGCCGCTGTAACTCAGCTCATTCAACCTCAATTCTAGGCCCAATCTGAGTTGCTGCCTAGCTCATGCTTGGCTGGGCTGAGCGTAACAGAGACATTGACAAGAAAAAACAGATAAATGAAGAAAAATAGGCCCATTTGCTTGTCACGGATACAAATGATTTCTGAATTAGATTTGATCAGCGAACGATCAGTTAGTTTAGTAAAAAAAAATATTAGATCTATTAACTAAAACTTGATTTTGAATTTTGGGAGTAAAAAAAATTATATTGAAAGAGTTCTTCCTTTAAAAAGGGTCTGACATCCTAGAACTTAAAGCAATTTATATTATAGAATGAATTTTGGTTTAGTGCCAAGAAATTAAGGTTTTTCTTGGATAATAGAACGGAGAAAGAATAATAAAAAATGAGATTATAATTCTATGCCATTCTATATTATAGTTAGAAGAAGTGATAGATACCGATACTTAGTTGGTTTAGTGATTAGATACTGGTATCTCTTAAATAAGATTTCTAGTTCGAGTATTGTATATGACAAAAATAGACGTCGAGAGAGTTTTACCTCCCTTAAAAGTTTAACTTGAATCGAATCGGATTTATTTGAGTTCAACCTAATTATTGAATACATGTAATTTATACCAAAAAAAAAGAAGATCTAAACTTAGTCCTAAATAAAAACCCTAAAAAGGAAAGAAAATTTACATAAAGAACTTACTAAAATTTTAATGTTTCCACATACCACAAAATTCCTTAACCATAAATAATCACGACTTACCTATCCTTCCATTCTCGTATTTGCCATTTTTTCTTTGAGTGGAGGTTGCCTTACAAGTATCCTAACAAAGCCTAAAGGGGTTTCGGAGTGCTCGACCTTTCAAAGGTTTGAGGGTTCAAATCACATCCCCGTTCCAACATCTTACTTTAGTGCATTTATGTGACTTGTAATTGCACAAGTATACGATTTGTTGAAATAATAAAGTAACAAGTCCCCAGCTTAGTGGTCACCCTCACTTCCAATTTCGTGATTCAAGATTTGAATCTCGTTGTAACAAAAAAAAAAAATAATAATAATAATAAAGTAACAAATAAATTATCATTTTCACGAAACTTGTTGTGCAATTAATAACTTAACTAATTATTTTATAATATTTAGATAATAAATTAGATGAAAAACATTTCTAAAATCCACTGATCGAAGAATGATATGTAAATAAATAAAAATAAATTTCAAAGAGATAAATATCACTAGGATATCGAATTGTGTCTTTCATGTGGTTTGTTTTCCAAAAGTTTAGGGTTTGTTTCCAAAAGTTTAGTTTTGATTTATTATTTTCTGAATTGGTAATCAAAACACGAAATTACTTTAGTCCTCTCTAGTCATACCAAGCGTATTGTTATATAATAATCCACCTATCTCTAGTAAGGAATTAATTATAAATAAAATATTAAAACCAAGATTTTTAATTGATTGTACATGTCACGTAATGAATTTCTTTTATTCATTCGACATATATTGATTATCTTTGAATCTAATCATAATAATTACATTCGTTTAATATTATGAATGCCTAAAACAATATAAAAAATTATTAGTCAAGTAGAAAATATTAAGCATATGATAATAAAAAAACTAATAAGAATAAAATGAATACTATTTCAATTAATATTTAGACCAATATTGTTCCTAGAATGGAGTTCTAGTGATAAATATTTAATCACTCATGGATTGAAACATAAAATCGAAAACATTAAAAGAAAATCCTTGAATGGGAGACTCCTCCTCCTTGCCTCCTCCTTTTCTCTCTCTAGAATAGCAAAAAGTTCTTTTCTAATTCTCCCTCTACATATTTATATATTTCTCACATAAGAATACTCAACTAGGGCTGCAAAAAATACGTAAAGTTACTAAAAATCTCTTCTTTTTAAGCATTAGAAGGAAATTAGAAGTTAGCATGTCAAAGTGCTTCATGCTGGAATTGAGGAGGAATCTTCGCGTCGATGCCATTGCGGCAAAATGTTGCAGTCGTGGTCGATCACTACTGGGAAGAGAGATTACTCGAAAATTTGTACAAGTGTTCTACCTTCTAGCCTTCAATATAAACTTTATCAATTCTCATTTATTCTTAAAAAAGAGCTCATCCGTTGTACAAAATGCTTCTCAGCTTAAAGCAGGGTAGGAGAATGGTAGACACATATATACGCAGTGTTTTTCTTGCATTTTACAAAGAGGCTATTTCTAGACCAATGAACTTTAACTCAACTGCCACCTTCCCCCTCCTTCGTTGTAATAGATTCGAGTTCGAGTCCCAGTATTTATAAAAAAAAAAGAGACTATTTCTAGCTTTTGAACCCATGACCTCCAGGTCATCAAAGGAGCAGTTCCATCTTTACATCAAAATTCTCCCTCCAACTTTCATTTATTCCTAAAAATTAATAATTAAAGATTTAGTAAGATTATTCAAAAATTATACAAAATTTGTGTAAGTGTTCTACCTTCTAGCCTTCAGTATATACTTTATCAACATCCATTGATTCATGAAAATAAATAAATAAAGATTTGGTGAGATTACTCGAAAATTATATAAAATTAAATGAAAACTTAAACAATAAAAGGGTATAAATATCATATATTTCATGCACATGGGAAGCCTTTGTATTGATGAAGTAACAAATTCAGAGTCAATGTGAATCTGAACAATATCCAAGAGAGACTTTATTTTGATATCTCTCTTTCAATAATTTTTTGAAGTATGTAGTGATGTTTCTCCTTATATGAGAAGACGAAAACGAGCATAACTTTTTTGTCTCTCAGGAACAATTCAAGCGATAAATTTTTCTCACTTCTATTCTTTTTTTCTCCGATTCAATGCCGTTTGATTGTAAATTCTTGTACTAAAAAAAGATATTTTTACTTTTTTTTTCTTTCTAAATTCCATAACTACAATGGACCAAAATCAGTCTTCTATCCATAGAAACAAAATTGATTGATCCGGTTTGATTTAGTTGTGAACCACGGCTAGGGCCACTAGGTTTGATAAAGACGATATAAATTTTTATCACAAGTTATAAAGTAGACATGTTCTAGGTTTTGAACCGAATCTCAACTGATGGTTTCGATTTGGTAAGAAAATGAAACGAAACTAAAACCGAGATAATGGCTCCGATTTTGGTTATATAATTAGAAGGTCCCGGTCTTTGTTTCGGTTTTACAATAGTTTCGGTTCACTTTTGACTTGATTCCGATTTAGTTTCATTTCTTTGCGATTTTTTTTGGTATTTTTTGTGATTTTCACAATTTTTAAGTTTACTTCACACTTTAATTCTTTGTTCTGGTTATATAATTTTTCAAAAGTTCCTGATTTCAATTTTGAAAATCAAGAATCAAAACAAAACCAACAATTTGCCGGTTCGGTTGGAACTATTTTTATAAGATTTGGTTCTCATTAAAAAACCGAACCTTCAATATGAAACTTGTTTGCAAATGAATGATTGTGAAGATGAGGAAGGCAAAGAATTGTGAAGCTTGTAAAATTTTATGGTTTTTGACTTTTGAAACACCGAAAGGACAACTAAAGAAAAAGAATCAACGTATGAAAAAAGCTAAACAAAGAGAATAATGAAGTGTCCAGTTGTCTCAAAAAGACCAGAAGAAAAGGTGATTTTGCAAATCACTCCAAAAGATGAAAAAACAACCATTATGTTCTATGCCGGGGAAAAAAAGAACGGAAAAGAAATTTATTATGTAAGAGGTGGTGCTATGGTACTGCCTATGCTGCTCTCCCAAAGAGTCTTGCTTTAGATCAGAAGGACCTTTATTCTACCTCAAGAATATTTTCTTTTGGGCCAATTTATTTTCGGCCTGGGCCGAAAGGGTCCTTCTATTTCGTGCCAAACATACTTCTTTCTCCTTCTTTTTCATTTTTTTTAATTAAAATTTGACTAATTCGATTCAAACAGTTATGAAATCTAATTCTGACTTTTTCAATATATGTTTTTTCATTAATAATTTTTAAATTCAAGATTTTGATTTAAAGAATCTAATATTCTGCCAAAGGCATTTGTTTTCTGTATCAAAGCTTCTGGTTTTAGTAGACACCAGCCTTTGTATCAGGAGTGTGTTTGGAATGCCATCAAGTGCTTAACAACTCCACAAACCCTTTCCCCTTGCCCCTTGACCCCTCCCTTTGGCCCCTCAGAGTTGACATTTTTCTTACATAGCTTGATATGTTTACCATTTAGGGAAAAAAAATGCAAAAAGACAAGAAATATATTATTCTAATAACTTAGGATTTGAAACAACAATTTACTTACTTTTTCCACAGGAACTATTATTGGATTCACACAGCAGGATGTATCCCGGAAGATCTTGTAATTGCATATATTGGTGATCCCTCTTTACTTTTTACAACAGTCAGCATCACATTGAGTAACACTGTTTCAGTCAATGACCTGTCTTCTCCACTTTCAAAGTTGATGTGCCATGGAGTTTTTGAACCATAATTTAATTCGCACACTTTGTAATGCCTGAAATCCATAAATAGTAAGGTTCGTGTCTGAAAATGAATGATGGTCGTTCAGATCATCTCTGCCATGACTTGTAGGAATTCAACTCTGTATTGGAGTTCGCCATTGGAAATGATCTCATGATGATATGTTCCACTAGGCCTTGACTTAAATTAGAACCATTGCTTAGGTTGTTGCCACACTGCCTTTTTCTTTAGTCATCTTCCACTTTCTAGGTGATTTCCTCTTTTCTTGCCTGTTAGACTACATATCTATTTTTGTGATCTTCCCCCACCTAACCACACCTTTTAGCCTCCTTAGTTTTATGTCAAAATCAATGATATATGGTTGTGAGACACATTAGAAGCATTAAAATGTCATGGCAAAGATAATTACATGATATATGAGCACAGGGTTTTTTAATTTAAAATTTATCTAATTTTTCGACTATATTCAGTATTTTACGTATTTGAATCTGAATCTTACATGTAAGAAAGAATGTTAAAACGTATATAAAATAATAAATATTCCATTATTTATTATTAGTTTAAATTATTAAAATAATTGGTCATGTGACATAAGGCACATGACCTTCAACATAATGACATGAGCATTTTCTTTCGCACAATAAGGCTATGTTTCTAAAAATCATAAATTTTAAAGTCCACGAGATGTAGAGAATGAAATAATTAAGCCTCCACAATGTGTTTCATCTTCTTTTTGACTTTAGTGATATGATTGCTTCTCCAACATCACTTCCCTCCAAATAGTATATATGTAAAGAATGTATAAAATGGGGAATGCATACTTTATGAGAACCAACAATTCCCAAAAACCTGTCTCTAAGGAACTGAGTGTTAGAGCAATGGCAGGCATTCCTCTTCGTCTCCTAGTGGTCCTATTGGGTTTATCTCATCTTCTATGCTTTAATGCTATCCCACTTTCAAGTAAAGTCTTCTTCTTCTTCTTCTTCATCTTTTCATTGCCTGAGTTATCTTTTTCTTGTCATTGATAAAAATTTCCTCCTTTCCTGCAGGAACTCAGAGCCTAATGGCTGATACTCAACTTGCAGACAAAATCAACATGGTATTTTTTTTTTTCAATTTATAAGTCAAAATGTTTTGGTTTAAAAAGCCATTGAATATACTACTTAGTTCTTCTGGGCTATGCTAATGCATTTTCTAAAAATTAGATGATTGGAGTGCAGAGCTTAAAGGAGCAAGCAAATACCAACGGAAGGATGGATGTGGAGCTCAATGATTATCCAGGATCGGGTGCTAATAATCGCCACACTCCAAAGCCGCAGCTAGGAAGAGGATGTGTTGATTGTTAGAAGAGTTTATATGGAAGATCTGGTGATCTTAGTTATGTGATCTTTGTGTCTAGAAGAGTTGTGATGACCATTATTTCGATCCATCTATAGTAACTAACCATATATTAAAAGTATAGTCCTTCTTTTAATCTTTTCTTCCTCAAACAAAACAATGGTTGAGGAAATCAAGAGGCACTAGTCCTGCAAAGTTGATGAGGAGTTAGAAACTATATGTATGATTAGATATGTCATTAGAAATGACTAATATACCAAGTTTATTTTGGATTTTGGGTTAATGAAAGATTTTAAGGTTTGTATGGTAGTTGATCTTATTTTCAGCTACCCTTTCATTTTCTTTTAAGCTACGGGAGATGTTTTTTCTTACTTACTTTTGTGGGGGTTCACAGTTCATCTGCAGAAAGCTATCTAATGAGTATGCAATAGTTGGTATTGTTTTCTCCATCATGAAACCCTGAATCCTTATGAATTATGATGTTCCCATCTTTGATTGCTATTCTTTGTTTTTTCTCTTTCAAGTAGGTTTTTGAGCTTGATCATCTTTTTATTTTATACTCTTCTCGCATGTTCTATCCAATAATAGAAAGAAAAAGAAATGAAAATAATTTTACGTATAGAGCTTTTGAAAATGACTCCATTTCTCTTTGCAATGCATTAGGAACCATTGGCAAGTCATCAGCACCAGACAAACCCTTTAGATGTCCTTAACAATTCATAGATAAACTTAAAAGAGAACTGTGTAAATTTGTCTCAAACGAGAGATTTGATTTATAAACTAATAAAGCCTTTTACCATAAATAAACTTTGCGAAGTGAACTAAACTGAAATGGATCATGCTTTCGTTGAAGGTAGATTGGTTTTTTATTAATAAATAAAATAAATCACCAGTATCTAATAACTATTTAAGAGTTAACTAAATCTGCTTTGAGTTGAATTGAACCTTAATGGAATAAAACTCTCTCAATACCTATTTTCTCTATACATAATATTCAAATTCGAGATCTTACTTAAGGGGTATCAATATCCAAGACTAACCAGGCTTTGATAGATTGGTTTCATTGTTCAAGAATTATGGTCAATTGGTTCCTCAAAGAATTCATTTCTTGGAAGTTGTAAGATGAGAAAAAAAATTAGAAGAAACCAATTTTGACCCACAAGTTGGTGAAATTGCTTGCCAACCTTGAAACTTTTCCAAGAAACATTAAAAAAAATTACATTTGGACTATATGTACCAAGTTGCTTATAAAATAACCTAAGGACTTAGTCTTCTCTCTCTTGCAACTTTCACTTTCTGCTGTATATTTTGTTTCCATTCCATCTTTTGTCTGAAAATGTTTTAGGCATGAACCATGGAAAGTGATCATCTAATTGCAGTGCACTGCAATACAACTCCTTTTTTGTGCGCAGAAAGTGGAGAGTAAACTAAAGAAACAATTAACATTTGGATCTTGAAGTTGCACCCAAAGCACTTTGATGGCAAAACCTTCCAACTGCTAAATAGTTAAAAATTAGATAGTTAGGTGATGGCACTAAGATCTTCAAAATATCTCAAGCAATTATCGTGTCTTTGTATATGCTTGGCATTGGTGGAGAGGGATAGTGGACGGCAATGGTGTTGATCCACTTTCTCTTATAGTACAGACATTTTGCAAAAGATCTCATTTTCTGAAGAAATTATTTAATACTTTCAAGATACGGTATTATTTGTATTTTGAATTATTAAACAGCTATCAATTATAAATAAAATTTAGAACATGTTTCAATTATTCACCTTAGCTTTTAATAATTTTTATTTTAAAAACTCCTCTGAATATTTAAAATAATTTTAAAAAATAATATAAAAATAAAAAATAGATATTTAGAAATTTAAATGAGAGGGGAAAAGAGCGTTTTTTTTTTTTTTTTTTTATTGAGAGATTTGCATTTAGGATTTCTAGGTCGGAGGAGAGGGTTGGACCACTAGATTATCCACTTGGGGACACAGAGAGTTTTTAGGCCAAAGAACAATGAATTACCCTTTTTTTATTAGACCACCGTCATGCAGAGTTATGTCTTAACTAATTCGGTTCGAATATCTGTAGAGATTTTATTTATGAAATGACTTTTTCGATATAATCTTTTTTATTTTAAAATTTTAAATTTAAAATTTGATTAACGAAATTAATATCCCATTCTATTGGGCCACTATCCCTCGGTTAATCAATGGAATTACCTGCCCACCCAAAACAAAGCGTCTCGAGCTCTTGACTTGTCCGTTTTGGCGTTTTAGAAATGGGACTTGGAATTTGAGTGGTGGATTTTTCACAGAATGATGGTTGACGTGAGATGGCCCTAATCGGGCCAAGAGAGGCCACCAATTATATCAAAAACCGGCTCTCAATAGGTTGGGCCAAACTTTTAAGATTAAGACAACAACAATGTCCAAAGTTGGCCATATATAGGGCCCTGACCAGGCCGGTCGGGCTTGCTGGTCATGTCATTCTCACATCATGTCATTCTGGGCGGGCTCGAGCTGGAGGAATCTTTCGTCGTAGCTTTGGAGGGGATCTTGCAGAGATTTGGGGCCTTAGAGGTGATCTTGCCATGACCTGGTTTTCTCTAGGGATCTTGCAGAGATTTGGGGCCTTAGAGAGGGTCTTGCAATGACCAAAAGAAGAGGCTTCTACAATGTGGAAGTGGAAGTGGATTCAGGAACTCTGGTGAAACTGCTTAAGGACGTTCCTGCTGAAGACCACCCGCTTGGACACATTCTTCAAGAGTGCAGAGAGCTTATGATTTCTTTGAATGTGGACCAAGTGAGACATATTTTCAGAGAAGCCAATGCCTACGCGGATCATCTGGCGGAGCTGGGCCAAGCTGGTAACGAGAAGATGATAAAGCTTGAAGATCCTCCTGACTCCATCCGCATGCTGATTAAGGAAGACAAGGAAGGGATTGAGAGGACTCGAATGAAGAGTATTTCAAAGGATTAGTGCTGGTTGGCCGGGTCTCCTTTCTCTGTTTGTGATGTTTTGTTCTGTCTTTGCTGTGTGTGGTTGCTTCTTTGATCTCTGTTTCAATAAAAAAGGGTGCACCGACTTTGGATAATATGATATTTTTAAACAAAATTTCAGATTACAGAGAAAATAGGTATCAAAATAATTTTTTCTTTTAAATATTCAACTTGATTTATACAATATTTAATCATGTTTAACGTAATTTATCCTAGGGAAGAAAAAAAAAATCTAGGGTGCTTACGATTGGTTTAGCAAAAAGGAAAATCATTTTCCTCTTAAATTCTTTCTTTTTCTTCGTACTATATTATAGCGTGTAAGAATTAATTGGATTTATTAGAAGAATATGTAATTTTTCAAATTAAAATAAAATACTTTCTATAAAAGACTATTAAATTTAATCTTTGCATGACGTTATCCTTGTGAAATTTCATTCAAACCCACCTAATTTACAATTGAACGAAGTCCATAATTGAGAGAGAGAGAGAGAGAGAATTATATGAACTTATGGTTGATGAACCTAACATACCTAAGCTGGGCAATTGGCTAACTTTTGTAAATACAACCTTGTGATTTATTTTAGTACCTTTTCATACATGAAAACAGATGACATATTGGCTTGGGCAGAGGATGTGATTACATATTACAAAACAACAATCTTAACAAATTTTTAACCAAAAAGAAAAGAATTAAAATCTCAATAAAAATATCATAAATATATGCATGTAAATATTGTACCCAATGGCAACTATCTTCCACAATTTTATTATTATTATTATTATTATTATTTTGAATTCATCAAGTGTGATGATAGAAAGTTGTTTGCGTTTAGAGGCAAATTGCACCCTATAGACATGACCAAGTTTAAAGCTATTATGCATTTGGTGATGGCGCCATGAAGGAGTTCAGCTTGGCTGTGGAGAAGGAGCACCGGCCTGATTGACTTTAGGAAATCCAAGTTTCTTTATCATCTCTTTAGCTATGATCATGTTAGCACTATCAGATGGATGATACTCATCCCAAAACACATACGTGCTTCTGTCTTTGCATAATTTTGAAGCCGGGATGCATGTTAATGACGGTTGGATCTTCCCAAATGAGCAACAAGGTGAATCAGCGTTGTCAAATCCTGAAAATTTCAATTTGTTCATGTTATTTTGAAAAGTTCTAGTTAACGAATAAATTATTAAAAAATATTTAAAAATTACCGTAATTAGAGGGATTGCTGATGACATCGTTAACAACGTCGTAGGCATCCCCAAATCTAAAGCTCGCATTAGGAAGTGTATTCGACAATTCAATGACAAGCTTGCTTGTAGCTTGATTAAAATTGAGAGCCAAATTATTTGCATTTTGTTGACAAGCACCGGAGGTACTTAGGACTCTCTGCAGAGGAATGCATCCAACTGGACCTAGTCCAAATACCATAAGCTCCCTTGCTCCCAAGCTGTGCAATATCTATGGGTAACCAAAAAAAAGGGCTGAGCAGGCAGGAGATATCAATCCGGTTGCAGGAATTAAGTTTGAGCGGAATTCTAACAATTACAAGAAAATATAGTTCAGATCTGACCCAAACTCAAATCTATACATATGAATGCTTACCTTTAACTGGTCACTGAGAGTACCAACCAAGTACGTTATGAAGCTATCGTCGTTGTATGTCCTTGAATCACTAGAAAAAGGCATTAAGTAATTGTTGATGAAGTCATTGCTTCCCATGGCTACCACATACCGCGATTGTTGGAAGAACTTCTCTGCTTCTGTTGGGCCTATTTTTTGTCTAATGAGCTCTTGTACTCCTTGGAACAATTCTATTTGCTTGTACAATGAAAACCGCTGAATCTGCATTTGATTAGCAAAGACAAAACTCGTTTCAGACAAGGTCATTAGATCCAAAAGAAAAATAGAGCAATGGGGTCTCTGCAAGGGGACTTACAAAATAGGTTGCAGTTTCATTTAAGATTCCGCCACCACCAGAAGCAAAATTTACTCCATTTGACATGATTGTGTCTTCTGTTAAGGTTGGATCAAGAAAAGCCGGTGGCCTAGGTAGTCCCATATAATCACCTAGGAGATCAGATTAACATAAGTAACCAAGGGAATGTAGAAAGGCAGGCTTGTTTGTAACACACATACCTATTATATCAGCAACCGTCCTGCCATTAGTGAATCTTCCACTAGGCAATCCATTGCCGAAATCAATACCATACCAAGGCAGATTGGCACGGGCTAGACTTTTAGTGAGATACTCATTATTGCCCACATCTGAGAGAGAATCACCGAAAATGAACTGAACAATTGTGCATTGACATCCACCTATGGCAACTCCTAAAATGGTCAATGCAATTAGCAACGATGCTGCCATTGAAGATTTCATGTTTGTCAAGCACTTCCTTTCGGGGCACTCTCAAAGCTATGTCACAAAAATGTTCCTGGCTATTTAAACAAGTGTAAAAACCATATGATGGATTAAGATAGTATTTTTGGAAGCTTGAGCTGGGGAAGCTATGATCAGAGAGAGAGAGAGAGAGAGAGAGAGAGGGTAGGAGGTTTGATCAACGAACTACTAATGTAATATAAATACGCAAGCCAACTTCAACTACAAATGTAACCTGTCGCAACTATAGAAAAACCCAAAAGATTTGGCAGCTAAATTGATATGGATAGATGAGTTCACCTAAATCCTAGTTGCTTCTGTTGTATGCAACATTAAAAATTTGTTATTTTGAATATGTATGACATCAAGTCTTTTATAGACAAACTAGTTATGATTCATAACTTGGAAGAAAAATATAGCTGGAAATCTAGACAATATGGGTTATTCAAACGAAGACTATTTAAGATCCCCATCCATCAAATGTGTTAAAAATATAAAAATAATTTGAACAGGACAGAAAGATGAGCATGAGTTATATAGAACTCTAATATTGTAGTCTCTCCGTAAATTATTACAATAAATTAGATTAATATAAAAAAATCATTATTACAAATATAAAAAAAGTTATTACAAGTATAAAAATAAGAATAATCAACTATATATCAAAATCAAATCAATATAATATATTTTTTAATATTTTCTCAAACTTAATATGATATAGTGAAAACTACTTTAAATTTGAAAAATGTGATGGATGTATAATTAAAAAGTAACTTTTCTAGAATTGATCAGGAGTTTTCTAGAGGTGTTTACAAATGAGCATTTTTTCAAAACAAAGTAGAAGCTTTTTTGGAGACGAATGTGGGCATGTATTGAAGAACTTGTTTTCAAAACGGATCAAGAGTTTTCTGGAAGTAGGGATGGACTTACATATAGGAATAAGTGTAGGCAATTGTACCCCCTAAATTTTTTAATTTCAATTAATGTTTATAATCTATATTTATTTTGCATATACTTAGACTATAATTTTGTTATCACTTATTTTTTTTAAAATTCATTCATTTGACTAAATTTTACATAATTTTTTTTCAAAAATCGATCAAATCATAAAATCAAAATACGATATCACTATTGCATACTTTAAATCAATAAAAAATATTTTGTAATTTTTAAAGTCAAGAAAAAAAGTAAATAAAATTGTAATATTGAAAAATATTAATTTGACATTGACAGTCCCACTTTGACACTTTTTTTCCTTCTCCCAACTTACCCTATCGTCTCCCTCTCACTTTGGTCCTCTCTTCCTATCCATTTTGTTTTTTTTCTCTCCTTTCCATTTCCTGTGGCTTTTTGCTATCTCTCTTAATTCCAAATCTCTGATTCTTTCTTTACATTTCTTTCACTTATCGAATATCGAAATTTTCATTCTCCAATTTTCTCCGATTAATCATCAAAACTGTTTTTAATTTTTTTAAAAAAAATATCCAATATTTGTTCTATATAAAAGATACATGTTTTCAATTAAAATTTTTAATTTTCAGAATATTATGGTTGAATTATTTTTTTATTGATATTTTAGATTTTTTAATATAGTTTTATAATTTATGTTTGTTACTTGAATAAATATCTTATAATTTCTTTTTTACCTCTATCTTTAGGTCATAGGTCCACCACCGTTTGGAAGTAAGTACGAGCACGTAGCAAACTCTTTTTACAAAGAGATTCTGATACTATGTTAAAAGAAAATAGAATATAACTCCGATATCATGATATCATGAAGAATAAATATTTTAAAAAATGAATATGTAAGATGTATGGACACAACTTTGATACCATGTTAAAGATGAAAAACAATATAACAATATTAATACTAATACTCTATTGTTTCATTAAATTATTATAATAAATTGAGTTTATATAAAAAATCTAATATAATAAATATAAAAATTGTTATTATAAATATAAAAATATAAAAATAAGAAAAGTAAAAAAATATATATATATCAAAATCAAATTACTAATTAATTTAATTTATATTTCTTAACAAAATGAATCAGTAACATTACATGATTTGGAACATCCATGTCTGAATTTTTTGAATGAGACTGAAATGGTTGCTAGAAATTTCTCCTGCATTCAACCTATATTTCTTAAGACCAAAATCACAAATCTCCTCACTTTTAGATATTTACAAATAACCTCCCCAATTTATGAAAAATTTTTCCCAAAACTTTTAAAATATGTTTCAATATGCATGCGAGATAATGTTAAGTAACGGTGACAAAATCTGAACTAAACCCTAAACTTACTTAAAACTTGACTTGGACCCAACCCTGATCTTTAGGGTTAGGATTTAAGATTTTTATGCCCAAAGATTTAGGGTTGGGTTAAGGTTATACCCAAAACCAAAATGGATCCAGAGTAAATTATATTAAATTTAAGATATATATTATTTTGCTATCATACAAAAAAAAAAATAATAATACAATAATAGATATGGGTTAGGAGTGAAAGAAAGTTTAATTCATGAAATAACCAAGTATACATAGCATGCGATGATAAAATTAAGCAATTAGATATTTAAAATTACTTTTAATAGTGTTGATTATTTAAATTAAGTTACAAAATAGATAATATATTATTATACTATATTAATTAAATATTAAAAAAAGGTTAAAAAAATCATACCTAAACACCCCATTCTGACCCTAGAGTCGGCCCGGCTTTGATTTGACCCGAGAACAACCCAGCTTAATTGCCACAACTTTAGGGTTTTGTACATGGTCTCTCCGTTGATTTTTCGTTCTAAATCTCTAGTGTCTCTCCAAATTATACGTGTGACTTTGTTTTTTCATCTCCTTTGTTAAAAGTTTGTGAAATTTTTAACATTTTGACGATTTCTTTTGGAATTTGATATCTCTATTTTCTAATAATATAATTTTGATATCTCCACTCTAAATGATTTTTTTTTTTTCTTTTTATTTCTAGAAGTATTTTTTTATGATCCTAAAAATAATAAATAAAACTCGAATTAGAAATCTCAAATCAAGACGATTGGATTCAAGAATTCATAGTAATTCAAATGTAAATTTAAGCGAAAATTCAGCCTCAATCGCATATTTAGACCAAATTTTTAATGAATCTAAAACCCGTATCCGGCCTACAAAATTCCGGGCCGGGTGACCCTGGTCTAACCATGGCAAGTAATATGGATCATGCGGCAAAAGAAATAAATCTTCAAATTCTTAGTACACACAACGCCAACGGAACCTTAAATGCGTGGCACAATAACTACCACGCAGAAATGAGAATCATAGGAGAATTTGAGGCAAAAGAGTGAGTTCACTTTCTCAAACACAGCTTAGAAGGACAGCCATGAACATATAAAAAGGCCAAAATTGACCAATCCAAAACCCATCACAGTATCCCGACTAAATCAAAACCCTCAATCCCCACCAATCCGACGGTCCAAACCCCGAAAATATCCCAAACCATATCCAACCAAAATAAATAAAACACAGAATGCCCACTTCACTCCGGAGTCACCCTGCAACTTTCACCCCCAACTCCAAACATATGGCTTCACTTGCCATCAATACCCACCTCTCCACTACAAAATCCGACCACAAAACCACCGCCAACCACCGCAGAAGCCTCAAATCCTTTGTGGGTCTCCGCCAAACCTCCTTGGAAACCACCAATCCTCTTTCTCTCACGACCCCATTAGCCAAAACCCATCCGGGTGAAATACGGGCCCGAAGACCCGTAATTGTTGCTGCCAAACTAAGCCCCAAAGTGACAGGACGGTATCTCCGGGTCGCCGTCATTGGCGGCGGCCCTGCAGGCGGTTCCGCGGCGGAAACACTAGCAAAAGGGGGCATAGAAACCTTCCTAATAGAGAGAAAGCTAGACAACTGCAAACCATGTGGTGGAGCGGTCCCATTGTGTATGGTAGGCGAATTTGACCTCCCATTAGACATCATAGACAGAAAAGTCACCAAAATGAAAATGATCTCCCCATCCAATGTCGCAGTAGACATAGGCAAGACGCTCAAGCCGCACGAATACATTGGCATGGTCCGCCGCGAGGTCCTCGACGCTTACCTCCGTGAGCGCGCAGCCAAAGCTGGCGCAACAATCATCAACGGACTCTTCCTTAAAATGGACATGCCCGAATCCTTAAATTCTCCTTAGAAAATCCACTTCACATCCTACGACAACAAAACCGGTGGCACAGGCATTAAGCAAACACTTGAAGTGGATGCAATCATAGGAGCAGATGGGGCGAATTCCCGCGTAGCAAAATCAATAGGAGCTGGGGACTACGAGTACGCCATTGCATTTCAAGAAAGAATCAAAATCCCAGATGCCAAAATGACTTACTATGAAGATTTAGCAGAAATGTATGTGGGTAGTGATGTCTCACCAGATTTCTATGGATGGGTTTTCCCCAAGTGTGATCATGTGGCTGTTGGAACAGGCACAGTGACCCACAAAGGAGACATAAAGAAATTACAAACAGCTACAAGACTACGTGCCAAAGACAAGATTCTTGGCGGGAGAATAATAAGATTGGAGGCGCATCCAATCCCAGAACACCCAAGGCCGCGCCGTTGTGCAGGGAGAGTTGCATTAGTGGGTGATGCAGCAGGGTATGTGACAAAGTGCTCAGGAGAGGGAATCTATTTCGCAGCAAAAAGTGGGAGGATGTGCGCGGAGGCAATCGTGGAGGGGTCGGAAAATGGGAAGAGAATGGTGGAGGAGAGTGACTTAAGGAAGTATTTAGAACTGTGGGATAAGACATATTGGCCGACTTATAAGGTGTTGGATGTGCTGCAGAAGGTGTTTTATAGGTCGAATCCCGCGAGGGAAGCTTTTGTGGAGATGTGTGCGGATGAGTATGTGCAGAAGATGACATTTGATAGCTATTTGTATAAGAGAGTTGTGCCTGGAAATCCCGTGGATGATTTGAAGTTGGCTTTTAATACTATTGGGAGCTTGGTGAGAGCAAATGCTCTTAGGAGGGAAATGGATAAGATTAGTGTTTGATTTGTAAGGTAATTTTTCAAAGTAAATGTAGAGCATTGCTTTTATCTCTGGATGTTTGAGATTAATTTGTTATAGTTTCTAGTTGTTCTTATACTTCAGCAAGAGAACACCTAAATCGCTCTTCTGAAATCAATGACTTGGGACTTCGAATAAATACTTTGGTTTTCACCACATAAGGCGTCTACTTAGATGCAGGGCTAATGAGCCCAAAATGCACTATATCGAAATGGGGGGGTTTCTATCATGTCCATGAGTATGGATACCCAAGGAGGTTTTAGAGGTTGGATCCTCATTTAATAATTATTGATAATTTTATTATTTTATAAATAAGAAAATAATGATCGTTCGATGCAGATCTCATTCCTAATGGACCAAAAACTAGGGTTTTATATAAGATACACAAACCAGCTTAGCAACCCTTTACTCCACAGGTGAACTTTAAAGACAGTAAAAGAAATTATTTAGTGATATCTCTCTCTCTCTCTCTCTCATGATTATATGATAAATATTCAACAACGTGCTAGCATCTCCCCCCCGAGTATATCCAATTTTCTTACTGGTAGGGACCTAATTGGGATGAAAATAGACCCTTTTGTCCTAGGGCCATGGCCTCTTACGGACAATATACATATATTCAAGAAGTACATTCTACTCGCTAACTTCTCCTCTTATGTGTGGAATCAAGGTTGAGCCTGACTCGATCACAAGTAGGGGTCACCAAAGCCAAGCATATGAGAGAAAAAGCCATGAGAATAATGTGATCATCCCTTATAAAAATTCAAGAGCTTTGATAGCAATTTCTTTAGAAGATTGATAAATATATGTTTCTCGTGGTTTGGTAATGGCTCTCCAATTAAGACACGCAAGTCGACTGTGTAAGAGCATAGCTAAAATCAAGGAATTCTGAACTCTCGACAAGATAAATTCTAAAAATTTTCGAAAAGAGAAGAGTACTATTTTATAATTTTTGAAAAGTAGATGAATATATATAATCAATTTATAGATATTGATGATTAATTACAATATGTTTTCACGTTGATTCTTATTTTATACTTATGAATATCGGTATTTATAAATTTATATATTAATGACATCTCATGTTGTGCTGTATTCTATACCTTTTATATTTTTCCACGCCGCCAAATTTACTGAATGCCTTGTATTTGAATTTGTACTATAGGGTCCAAACTAGAGAGCATTGCACTTTCTTGTTCTTGAGGTGTTACAAACTCAAACATAAAGTAGAAAGAACCAAGTAGGCTAGTTTGCAACAATTTTTCAAGTTTTGTTAGGCAATTATGAAAATTTGGTAACATTCTCGAATATTTGAGTGTAAATTAAGAAGAAATAATAGACGAGATAGATCAACATTAATTGGCTCAGTAGAAAGGTATTGAAACTTCTTAACTATACGTGAGTTAGAATCACTATAGAAATAGAGTAGACCATGTTTGGAGACCTCCCCTCGAAAAGAATTTGACGGCTGATCGATTCAGATTAATCAGATCACTATGGAAATGGAGTAGACCATGTTTGGAGACCTCTCCTCGAAAAGAATTTGACGGCTGATCGATTCAGATTAATCAGAGTGAAACTCTAGATAGTGGGTGGTTAGAGACAAAAAAAAAAAAAAAAAAATAGACGGGATAGAGAGATGGAGGGATCGTGAGAATTTGGAATTGTAACGATATTATATAAAAATCTATAAAATGAAAGAACATTTTATTTAAAAACTTTATATACACAATTAACATTGGACACTTAGAGTAGACTTTATTTTGAAATGGTTTAGGCCCACGGAGAAGAAAGACCCTATTTTATCGTCCCCATTTTAGTTTTTGATTAGATAAAATAAATTTATTTAATTTAAAACATATGATATGATAGTAACTTACACGTTACCCGTCTCTTCATGCAGAGGGTCAGTCTCTTAATCACCTGGAAAGGGGAAAGGGACAAATTTTTTATAAGTGTCCAGATTTCACAAACCACAAATGAGAGATGTTTGCGTTTCAAAATTGGACTAAATTCCGTTCAAATTCAATTCATTGCACCTCAAGGAAATAGCTCCCGCACCTGTTTTGTGTGTGTGTGTGGATGTATGTATGTGTATCTATGTGTGTGTATATATACATATATGAATCTCTCCCTCCTCCCCCGGCAGCCACATTAGTTGTAATTGTATTGCAAACCCCGTACATCGAAAGAGACAGAAACAAAAGGGCAGATTCGCTCGAGGTCTGTTGGGCGGAGAAACTTAAGTACACTCTTCCCTGATAACTCCTCAACCTCCCAAAACCGTCTCCTCAAACTGTCAACAGCTTCTAAAGTACAATCACACGTACGTCTGATTCTTTTTCTCAGGTGCTCTTTTCATTGAACTGCACCTCGTTTCTTTTGGGTATTTCAAATTCTGGGCTTTTACATGTTCCTACTTGATTTTTTTCTCAATCACGTAAATCTGTTCTCGGATCTAGTCTCTTTGTATGTGTGTGTGTTTACAAATGGTCTGTCACAAAATTTCGGTCATATAAGCCCTGTTTGATGGTTGAGGAGAGAATCTGTTACAACCCCAGTCGACTGGGTGATGAGGGCAATCGATTGGAAAGGTTGATGGTTGACTGGGTGAAGGTGCCAGTCAACCGTGGGCGTGATGGTCGACTGGTTTTCACAGCCGGTCAGCCATGGAGCTTGATGAATAGGAATTTGAGAGAAGGAAGGGAGAATTGAGAGAGAGAGAGAGAGAGAGAGAGAGAGGAGATAGAACAGAGTAAGGAGAGAGATAGAACAGAGAGAGATTTGAGAAACACATCCAAAGTCTTATACGTCATCATTTTTTTACAGGCTATTTATACAAGCTATGGATCGGTTGTTGAGCTAATTTAACTGGCCAACTAATCTTATTATTACAGTTTGTTCTAATTCTGGGTTTTTGTTCTCGGATCTAGTCTCTTTCATTTCATTTGTGATTGTTTTAGGATTTAATGTTTGTGGATCCAAATGTTTGTTCTAAATCCTGTATGACCATTGGCACTCTTGTATTTGTGGAAACCTCATTTTGATGCTTATGTTTTTTGCTTTCAATTGGTTGCAAATTTTCTCTAAGAAACTGACAATTTTGATTGGACCCATTAATTTGAACGGCAGATTTTTATTGTATACCAGGTTCTTTTAAGAATTTTTTTCTTGATTGGGAATGCATCTTAGCTATAGATCTTCAATGATCTGCATTGACTTGGTTGGATTGTGAATCTTTTGTTGGTTTAACTGTCTGAATTTCATGGAGGTAATATGGTTGAGTGAATTCATGATTTAAGCAAAAATGTCAACTTCATGAATTAATATGTGCAATCTTTTTATACAATACAAATGTATGGGACTGATGCTTTGGCATAAGATTTAGGTTTATTATTTTGGTAGATGGAATTCAATTTGATCCCAAGTTAACACTTAGGTAGGTGAGTACCATGTAATCAAAAATTACAAATTCATATTAATCACTATGTCCCGAATTGAGGTTGTCATGATGATTGGGAAGAAGAACAAGAATTATTTTATCTTCAAATTCCTTTCGGATTACATTGATAGAGTTATGATCTCTTTGATAAAGTACTAATAATGTATTGTCCCTGAACTTAAGCCTTTAGAATTATTTTGTTTGACAGGGCACAAAATGGCAGCAACATCAACAGCTACTTTCTCGATTGGATCAATTGCTTCTTCTGAGTGCAAATTAAATCTGCACTCACAAACAAAATCTCTACATATGAGGTTCAATTCCCCCAACTCTATGAGGAGTTTTAGCAGCCTTAAGGCAGCATCAAATGTATCGATCAAGACAGAGTCATCCTTCTTGGGTAACATAACTGCACTTCGAGGTACTTTTCCTTTGAAGGCTGCTAAACAAAAAGAGGCATTTCACTATAACTTGCAGCCCCAAGCATCATACAAAGTGGCAGTTTTGGGAGCCGCTGGAGGTATTGGTCAACCACTTGCACTTTTAATCAAAATGTCACCATTAGTCTCGGCCCTTCACCTTTATGATATTGCAAATGTTAAGGGAGTTGCTGCTGATCTCAGTCACTGCAATACCCCATCTCAAGTTCTGGACTTTACGGGCCCTGCTGAATTAGCCAATTGTTTGAATGGCGTGGATGTAGTTGTCATCCCTGCAGGGGTCCCAAGAAAACCGGGTATGACCCGTGATGACCTCTTCAACATCAATGCTGGTATTGTCAAGAGTTTGATCGAGGCTGTTGCTGACAACTGCCCGGATGCCTTTATTCACATCATAAGTAATCCAGTGAACTCCACAGTGCCAATTGCTGCGGAAGTTTTGAAGCAGAAGGGTGTTTATGATCCCAAGAAGCTTTTTGGCGTTACCACACTTGATGTTGTTAGGGCAAACACATTTGTTTCACAGAAGAAGAATTTGAAGCTCATTGATGTTGATGTCCCAGTTGTTGGGGGACATGCAGGGATAACTATTCTACCGCTGCTGTCAAAGACACAGCCTGCTGTTAGTTTCACTGATGAAGAAATAGAACAGCTAACTGTTAGGATTCAAAATGCTGGAACAGAAGTTGTCGAGGCAAAGGCAGGCACTGGATCTGCTACACTATCAATGGCATATGCAGCAGCAAGATTTGTCGAGTCATCACTCCGTGCACTCAATGGAGATGCAGATGTCTATGAGTGCTCTTTTGTTCAGTCAGACCTGAATGAGCTTCCATTCTTTGCATCGAGGGTTAAGCTTGGGAAAAAGGGTGTTGAAACCTTCATTTCTTCTGACCTGCAAGGGTTGACCGGGTATGAAGAAAAGGCTGTTGAAGGCCTAAAGGCAGAACTTAAGGCCAGCATTGGAAAGGGCATAGCATTTGCAAACAAACAACCTGTGGCCACATAAAATAGTATCAATATGAAGCTTTAAAGGTAGTATAATAAAGAAAGCATGCAATACTGTCTCCTCTATCCTTGGATCAGTGCTTTCAGTTTTGCAGAGCTGTAGTTTTGACCATTTTCGTAGTAACTCTGTTTGAACGGCCTTTCATAGTTTCATTGAGTTGTTACGTTACTGTTGTAGATCTAAAATGTTACAGTTGTCCTCTTGGAGAGCATGTAGTGTTTGATTGTTTTCAAATAACAATCCAGTTTATTGCTTTACAGCAATACTTAAAAGTCTATACCAAATTACAGATATTCCTCAACTCTTTTGGTATTAAGTTATAAGTACTCTTAGTGCAAACTTGTCATCACATTCATACCAAGTACTAAGCAATCACAATGCTTTGGGTAATACTTCCAATTAACCAATATTTCCTGTCCTGCAAGTGTTTCCAGGCAACCTAAAAAGAGGGCTGTCATGAATCACATTCTTGTAAGAAAGACGGGTCCACAATATTCATTAGACCTTATGTTAATTGTCCCACTTCCTACCATGAGACATATACCTTGAATGGGAAATTTGTACTTCAATCGACTATTTGTGAATTCGATTTTAGCTTATTTTGAGCAGGGACAAAAGCCTTTGGCCCATGGAAATATTTTTCCAACCTCCTAGCCAACCCATTCAAAGTAAAAGGAAGCTCATCGGTCTTTCTTTCCCCTTCCCCAACTAGCTGGCAAATAAGGATCTGCAATGAAGATATAAGAAGAGGAAAAATAAAGTCTAAAATACCATGCTGCAAACTGTGGGTAATCCGAACAGAAAGTCCATTACTCTCTCAATTCATTGCAAGCAAACCTTGGGCTGATCAAATCCTTCTCTTGCATTGACGTGTACCTTATCCACAACCTCAACAGCACCTCAGACCTATGCAAAATTATTCCTCTGAGGACATGAAAGGTTGTTTACTGGCGCAGCTACAAAAGACATTGCATTGTTTGCAACATCACCTGTGCTTCAGTTTCTTCAACTTTAAATGGTCACCGAAATTTACACTGCTTTGATGCTTTTTCTGTTCTAGTCACCCCTTCTGTATGTATGTCATTTGACATCTGTTCTAGTCACCCATTTTAAGCTCTCATGCTCTACAGAATTGGAGAGCCAGAGGCCTGTTAATGCAATTGCTGATCATGAGTTGCATGAACTACCCATAGTCATTGCAGGAACATTGTCCTCCACGGAAATGACGAAATCTAGTACGATCTCTGGTTACCACCACTCAATCATAAACCCAGAGAGAACCTTTGCAAAATTGTGGCAATCAACACAAATTCGAAGATTCTTGGCCACTCTGATGCTTGTCCCAGGTGGGGTTGATAGAATCGCAAAAGCGATTGCCAACATCTCATTGTGATATGATAGATTAATTTCCTTTTTAGCTGCATCCAGATGGTGCAATTCAGATGTTACCTGAGCCTCATAGCCACAATCTTTAGTTGATGATTTATTTCACCCAGCTTTTCATATATTTCTTCCTTTTGTGGATGTGAGACATCATCTACAACAAATTCATGCAATTCTGCTTTCAATGAAATTGTACTAGAGCCTGGTGTATTTTCTTTTCCTCTTTCCTTCATTAACCTCCTTACTCCATCACCTTCTCCCAGTTCTCTAAAGAAGAATAAATGTTCAACAAAAGAACATAGTCCCCTGCTTGTTGAGCCCTAAGTTCAACCTATTTCTCAATCACATGTTCTCCAAGGTCAAAGTTCCGATGAATTCTGCAAGCCCCAAGCAATGTCCTCCATATCTCAGGGTCTGGTTCGATGTCCATGGACATGATAAACTCATAGGCCTCATCAAGCGACCCTGCAGTAGCCAAAAGATCAACCATGTATCCATAACGATGAATATTAGGCACTATCTTAAACTCTTCCCTTATTCGCTCAAAAAATATCAAACCTTCATCAACCAACCTACCATGACTACTAGCCGCAAGAACACCAATAAAAATATTATCATCTGGTGAAACACCCATATTTAGCATTTCTTATGCTTCACCGATTGGAGTATCTATGAGGTTACAATAGCTCATTGCAAAGTATTCAAGAATCTTCCTGATGTAGAACTCTTGTAAAAGAGTTAACACCCATCTCGAGCGATCTCTCTGAATCTTAACTTTGAGAATCAACTGAACCTCATCCATGTCTTTCATATCAAAACTCGATGACAACCATGTTTTAATGGTCGTCAGATACTTTTTGTTGTTTCCAACCAATAGATTATCATCCACATACAATGACATGATAAAAAGGAGTCAATAAAACATATTAGGTACACACAATGATTCTCTTCAATCACCACAAAACCATAAGATATCATATTCTCGTGAAATTTCAAGTACCACTACCTGGATGACTGCTTAAAGCCACATATCGATTTCCAAAATCGATAGAGCTTATTCTCCTGACCTACAAGAATAAAGTCAAATGGCTACTCCATGTAGATCTCCTTATCCAAACTTTCGTTTAGGAATGTAGTCTTAACATTAATATGGTGTAACTCTAGATTCATATTTGGGACAATCACTAAAAGTGAATGGATCAAGATAAATTTGACTATCGAGGAAAAAATCTTCTCGTAGTCCACATCCTTAGTCTGAGTATAACCTTTAGCTATCAGACAGGCCTTATACGTCTCCACCAATCCGTCGACCTTTCTCTTGATCTTGAAAATCCACTTGTTCCCAATGGTCTTTTTGCCCTTAGGTAAATCAACCAAGTCCTAGGCCCATTAATTTTGACTCCAACTCATCATCCATGGCCTACAACTAGTGGTCCTTTACTGAACTCTCGAGAGGTTCCTGGACCGTTTTGGGCTCATTATCATCTTCAGAAGTTACAATGGGGGTTTCATCCTTAATCGGGAAATGACGTTTAGATACATATCCTCGATTGCTCCTACGAAGAAGGGGAACCTCTTCACCTCTAAATGGATCACTCCCACTAGGACCAAGATCCATGATGAGTTCTTGGATCCTGCCGCTGGGGTCAACTGAGCCGCTTGAGTCATCCATATCATAAAAGGTAAAGTTTTGATCAATTTCACCTCTCTTAAGAAAGTCATTCTCAAGGAACTTAGTATCACGAGAATCCATCTCAATGACAGTGTCATTTGTATGCTCACCTAAGAACACATGCCTTTTAAAGTGCTTTTAGTATCTTATAAAAATACACTTCTTTACTGTGTGGATGCTAAGAATCGTGAACATACATGGCACATCCCGATAGCCTAAGGTACTGACTACAAATTTTGATGAAACATGATTAATAATGTAAGTTGTAGTCAATAAAGTATCTCCCTAATGGGAGATTGACAAATTAGTTTGAACCATCATAAATCTCACCATTTCCAACTAAGTCTTATTCCTCCTCTCGACTACTCTATTTTGCTGAGGAGCAGTAGGAATAGTCAGTTGTCTCATAATACCCTTCCCGAAATAAAACTCTTTAAATTGTTCTAATAAATATTCATCCCCCTGATCAATATTGAGAGTTTTCACTCTCAACTCTAGATAATTCTCGATCTCATTAATAAACCTCCTGAAGCATTCCAATGTCTCAAACTTGTATGAGATCAGATAAATGTAACTGAAACGCGTATAATTGTCTATAAATATAATAAAATATACAACTCCATTTCGAGCTCTCACGTTCATAGGGCCATAGATATCGGAATGGATCAATTGCAATGGAATCACAGCTCTTATTGCCTTGTCAAATGGTTTTTTTGTAACCTTGCCGATTAGGCAAAACTCACATATGATCAACTCAACCCTAGTTAGTTGACCCAATAGACCACTCGCTATTAATCGGTTCATTCTCTCTTACCCTATCTATCTAAATCTATTATGTCATATATTCACATCATCATCAATACAAACAGATGTAAATGCAATAAAAAATAACAAGAATTACCATTAAATAGCACACTATCCAGTGCATACAGTCCATCATGGATAAAATCAGAACAAACAAAAGAACTGTCATAACTAATAGAAACGATAGAGTTTCTAAAAGACAAAACATATCCTAGGTGGTCTAAGTAAAGTACAAAAATCAGATTCTATCAAATATCCGGTGCATAAAGTATATCACGAAGATAAAGAGTTTGACCACTTCGCAATTCCTAGCCTGACGACTCAGTCGGCGGAACTCCACGTACACCCTTCTATCTCGAACTACATGGTTGGTACCTCCTGAGTCTACAATCCACAACGGAGAGGAGTCAGTGAACACACAGTAGAGGAGACAAAACTCAAATCATATAAAGAAGAATGACATATTTTCCACTCGTCACGCTCACGAGAAAAGTGACCAAGTCTACCATATATATAGCACTTTACTTTGGTCTTGTCTAAGTCCTTCTTCTTGCACTTTTGTACTCTGCTATCGGATTTCTCGAATGACTTCTTCTTATCTAGACCTCAGGTCTTCTTCTCATACTTCTTCCATTTGCGTTTGGTGTTACAGGAGCCCTTGCTGAACTCCGCTGCATAAGCATGATCCAAGCGTAGCCTATTTGCATCCAAGCGCTCCTCCTTGAGCTCACAGTGCCTACTTACATCGGCGAAAGTATGAATACTCTTGTCATGCATGAGATAGATCTTTATGGTCTTCCATGAATTATATAATGACTAGATCACACCCGGTACTTGAAACTCATCTAAAATGGGTTTGCCCACGTTCCTTAGCCTGGCGATTATTCTTAACATTTATATCGCTTCATAGTATAATCAGCTCTTTTCTTATAAGTGATAAACTTATAAATCAGTATTCTCACTTTACGAGTTGAAAGAGCACCATAATGCTCCTTTAGGGCGAGTTAAACCGACATAATCGTAGGATACTGTTCATAGACCGGGATCATATTATCGTGCATGCTATTGATCATTATTGCCCTAACATGGCTATCCTTCTTCTATGCACGATAGGCCTCCTAATCCCGTTTAACCTGAGATGTGGTACCCTCCTAGGGTCCACCATCTCGTGCATTAAAATCTCAAAAAGATTCTGCTCGTCAAGGATAAACTGAATTTTCCGATGCCAAATGTTGTAATTATCACCATTCAGTTTATCTCTCTTGAAAGATCCAAAACGATAGTTTTCAGACCAGCCATGGTCTCTTTACATAGAAAATAGAGACATTAATGACTTATTGGTACTTATTTTCATATTTTGTACCCTTTTTGAATCAACAAACAGGAAATAGTTCGAATGTGAACCCCAAAGTAAACAAATGGATCAATGGATTCATCCACCACAATCGGAGTTACATCTCACAACCTATACTTGAATTCGGTATACAAAAACTCATAAAAAATCACAATTAATAACATGGAATCCTCAAAAAATGAGAAAAAAATCAATTCGAAACGACCTGACTCGCCGCCAGCAGTCTCACACACCGCTACACGCCTGTGATGTGTTGCCATGCACCTGCACACACCAGCAGTAGGCTGCAGCATGTGCTAGATGCACAGCGCATCTGGTACGCGCACTCACACATGCCTGGGTTAGGTCCTAGGTCAGGACGTGAGTTGAACACAAATTCAGGACACACGTTAGCTTCACACACTGTCTCCTGTGCACACCACGCGCCTCAGTGTGCGTGACGTACACATGCCTTGGACCCAAGTCGGGTTTTCTTCGCCTGACAGGTCTGCAACTGGGTCTCTTTGACCCAACTACTGGAAAACGTGATTCCGAACTTTTTTAACAGTGATTTCAACTAGAATTTGTTATTTAACTTTCAAAATTATTCTAGACATGATTTATTGAAAGATTTAAGTACTAAATTTGGCGATTTAAATATCCCCATCGTGGCCCTCCGCGGCCAACAGAGAAATTCACATTCTGATTCCTTAATCACACAATTAGTGTATCAAAATTGTATATCAGAACATGATGAACATTTATAGACCATTTTCACAAGTTAAACCATCCTTAAAACTCGACAGATTTAACGTTCTAATGCCACGAGCACTATTCACGGTTGAATACTTCGACCGGGCATTTGATGGTCTAAACATGCTCTAAAAATTAAATAAAAATCACATTCATGATCCATGGGAAAGTCCACTTTGGCCCATTTTGTGCTATTTTCTTCAATTTTGCTTATGAGTTAATAAGTTGTATCAATTATATTGTCCAGTGTCAGACTCTAAATAGTTTCTTGGGCTGAATTGAAGAAATCATAGCATCTTCTTTCTTCAGACTCTTCTTTGACAAAATTGTGGTTGCGGCATGCCTTGGGGCATGAATCTTGGCAAGATTTTTTCGCAACTTCGAACTGAGAGTCAAGTATTTGCCCATCTTTTTATTCACTTCTTCTTTATCAATGTCCTGTAATTTCTAAAAGCACGATTTTCTGCGATCTTTAATTGGCTAAATTAGAGTGATTTCTTGCTTACCCAGAATCCGAGATTGCGTTCTTGAGTTTTGCCTTTGGAGGAGTTCTTTAGGGAAAGAGGTTTGATCAGCTCTTCTTGAGACACCCCAGAAGAGTTCATTGGTTGAAGAGACTTAATTGGTGTTGCAGACATGTGGATTTTCTTTGTAGGAATTTGATTCTCTTTGCTTGAATTTGAATTCGATTTTGATTTAGGAGAGCCAGACAGTGAGAGATTTACAAAATTGGGTTTGAGATTAGGTCAAAAGTCTCCAATGGCAAGAGGGTTTTCACAATCTTTACTGTCAAACGTTACCTTATTCCATATTTGAAGATCTGCATTCAAGCTATCTTGAAATTATGTTCTATGGCTTTTAAAAGATGAGGACAGGTTATGGCGTAAAACTGGTGCCTCTTGGTAATAGTATTCATTATTTAAACAAGAAAAAAAAAAAATTGGGCAAAACTTGGCGTAATAGTTGACTTGTTCCTTTGGTGACCTCAAGGTCACGGGTTTGAAACGTGAAAATAGTCTCTTTGCGAAAATACAAGGAAAATACTGCGTACATATACACTCACTCTCAAAATCGACCCCAATTGTTAGGATTAAGATTCTAATTATTGTTGTTGTATTCATGATCCATGGATCGTGGGAAACATCGTGGTATCATCGGATTCACGAAATTTATTCATAATTCAAATCCTAAATTTTTACCCCACTCATTTTTTATCCAAAAAAAAATTCTAAAAAACAAATTTAAATAAATCTAACATGACTCTGATACCAATGTTAAATCATTGAAATTTTTTGGATCATATCTCGATACGTAGGTTTTCAAAAATTAATCGAATTGCGAAATCTTTCAAATAAATCACAAGGTCAGGATGATGATTACGTAATACGAACCACCACCACCATAGATCTACAATTGGTGATTCAAAATGACAGAGAAAATTTTTTATTCAAAATTTTATCAAAACCCACGATTAATTTCTCACACTAGAAATTATTAATCACACTAAGTCTACAATGTGCAGAGAACTTTCATGTGTTTTGAAACTCACAATTTTTTTTTTAAAGAAAATCAACTCTTGTACAAAGTTCACTAAGAGAAGGAGAGATCTATTGGGGAGATAGAGATAATGATAATCACTTATTATCCCATTATTTAAATATTAGATTTTAAATTAACTTTTTTCACTTTTAAAGTAAAAATCCCTCGTTGGCATATTTACCAATACCAACAAAACCCACAGAAGAGCACTTCTTGTTCATAACAATCCCATAACAACTATCTTCAAATCACAAATTTTGCCAATCCATGCTATCAAAGAAGTGACAATTTCACTCAATTAAAAAGTGAGAGAGAGAGGGAGGGGAGAATAGAGTTCAGAGCTGACCTGAACAAAATCGGCTACTAATTAGGGCAATCGGGAAAGAGAGAGTAGAGAAAGGAGCCATCTTCGAGCTCTTATACAAAACAAAAAAAATAAATAAAATAAAATAAATAAATAAAGGGGAGAGCTTCAATGGGAGAATTTTGAAAGAATGATAAAGTTCTAATTGTGATTTTGAAATAAGGATATAAACAGAACAAAAAAAATTAATCTCCGGAAGTGGAAAAGCTAGTGTGTTTTTAAAAGGAGAAAAAGCTCCTATGAAAAGTTTTTATTAAAACTCTACTTTTTTTTTTCTTCGTAGAAAAAAGTTTTTTTTTTTTTAGAGTTTCTAAAAAATATCATTAGGCAAGATAAAGAGCACTTAAATAATAATAAAAATAAATCCATTCAAATGGGCACTTAGACACAAATAATTGGCTTAAGTTTTTCTTTGGGGGTTGTTTGATTAGAACTAACTTTCAAGTGAATTAAAGTAAAAATAACTGTGTATTTATTTTTTTTTTAAAAAAAAGATATAAATTAAAATCCCAATTTGAGAATCATAAACTATAATAATCTTACCAAACTCTAATGACTATAACGGTAGAATACTACACTCCTTTAATCATAGATTTCAGATTAAAATATGGAACTAGAGAAATGAAATTTAGAAGAGTTAACCGATTAATGAGATCCATAATACTCAAATTGAATTAATCAAATAAAATTCAGATACTGATCGATAAATATATATATATATATATATAGATAATTATATATATAATAATCTTTATTAAAATCTTAAAAAATAATTTAATGATTATAATTTTTTTTTTTAATTTAAAGATTTTAAATTTAAATTTTTACATTAAGAAAAAAAAGAAGGAGAAAAGTCTTCGTTAAAGCCCAAGTGAGTTTCCTTGGGAAGGTGTCCGTCATGCTTCATATGCTTGCATTTGTGTGCCTGTGTGCGCCTATATCGTGCGCGCAGCTAAGTTTTGGGCCGCAAAATCCTTTGCTGATCATCAACCAAAACCTTTTCTCTCTCTGTTAAATTTTTTTTTTTTTAATTACACCCTCAATATTTAAAGTAATATTCTAAAAAATCTTATTCAAAACATATAATAACCGATTTTAAAAATTACCTTCCTAATATAATTTTTTTCATTTTTAAAACTCAAATCCAAAACTTTAATTAAGAGATTTAGTATCATATTCTATTAGACCGACTATATATTAGTGATAATAAACACGAGGCACATTCTAATTTTATTAAAAGAAACCTTTTCATTTCTAAACTAAATAACGTCCTATTTGAAAAGCTATGCTTAGGCTTAACATAAATTAAGTTCATTTTAACAGTTTTTAATAATAATAATAATAATAATCTTTCAACAGAGAAGTCCGATTTTTATTTAGAAAAATGTATATTTTTTATAAATAATTATTTAATTTAGTTAAAATATTATATGTGCAAAAATAAAATTAAATTAAATTAAGATAAATTAAAAGAAATTAGATATTTGCCAAACACCACCTAAGGGCCTATTTAGTAGTACCTAAATGTAACGCAACGTTTGAATGCAATCATTTTAAAAATAATGGCACTTGGAATGCATCACAATCACATTCTTTTAATTTTAGACTATTTTATTTACCATTAGTCGCAGCTAAAGAAAAATAAGGTTATATATTTTTATTAAATATAGTTACTGCAATGAAAATTCAAATAAATTCATTTTAAAGTGCTACTTTCAATTAATTAAACTTTTCTAAATGCGCATACAATACAAGTATATATACCTTCCATAGGGTTAGAATCAAATGCACTAACTTGATAAATTAATAAAAGTTACAATTATATTTTTTTTGAACAATATATATATATATATATATATATATATATATATATATTTTATAAACAATCATATCCCGTAACTATTTTACTATTTTTAAAAGCTGTTTATCATCAACCCGCCATCATCTGTTGAACCACCATCTCTCTCTCTCTCTCTCTTTCTCTCTCCCTTCGAAACCCTAAAGTGCTTTTACCAACCAAACGAAAATACCCAATTATGAGCAAAGTAGCAAGGCAACGATTGGGGAAAAAAAAAAAAAAAAACCCAATTGTACAGAACAAAAAAAAAAAAAAAGCATAGAAGTAAAAGAAGCAGCTAAGCAGAGAAATTGGAGTTGCATTTCTAATCCGAAATTTCTTGATTTCCCATATTAATTACTATTGCAATCTCTCTCTCCATATCAATCTCCAACGCTTAAAATTCAAACCCTAGGGTTTGTCAATACTACAGAGCCTTAACCCGAACCATCCAGTCACTTGTAATAATCCATACAAGAACTTAATGAACTTAGATTTAAACAACAGAAGAAAACATGCAATGGCCAAAATTTGAGAAGCTTTCCTTTCACTGTTTTCCATTCAGCAGAGCACTGCCTCAATTTCTTGACTTGCGACCACCTCCACGGCCATGACCACCTCTTTTTCCACCACGGCCACCGCGATTACCAACAGACTTGCCTTTTCCAGCCAATGCTTTATTTGCATAAGAGTCAGGTTGCATCATATCCGGTAATGGAAGGATGTTATCCACACACTTCCTAAAGCTGAAATCATCAACAGTTCCATCCTCCTGTATGATGAAAAAGCAGCGGTTCTTGAAAGTTGGATGGAATTGGACTTGAAAAACATTGACCCCAGAGCCTATTTTCTTGTCCGAATCCAAGTGACCCTTCTTAAGCAAGTCAAGAAGCACCAGGTGCTCATACTGCAATAGAGATTGGCAAGCACAATATGAAAATCACCAAAAATACAATGATAGCATCAGGTAAAGACATTAAGCAGCAGTAAGCTCCACCTATGACACAAAATCATGATTAGTATGTGTTCATAATAAATAAATAAAATAAAATAAACCCTGAAAATGGCATATTTCCTGCAAAGAGTCAAATTTTTATGCAAGGGGAATTCTTTGGGACAGAGACCAAGATGCAAGTAGAAGAAAGTTTTCAAATGATTAGATTAAAAGAAGTAAAAACACTTGATGTCAGTTGAATAAAGATACAAACTAGATTACAAAGAAGTATAGAGGGATAGTTTTCCATAATTTTCAAATTTAACACAGATATACCATTCTGATTTCAGCTCCATGAACTCCAGAATATTACCTGGAGGGGGATGAGAGAAAAAGAGGGGGCAGCAAGTGGTGGGACTAAGGGGCGTCACCTCAAAATAGAATGTGAAAGAGAGGAAACAACAGAACCTAACACAATTCAGAGCACTATATCCTAAAGATACAGAATCTAGGAAACCTGGGTCTTAACATTTTCTTCCATGCCCCTTCCCAATTTAACCACTACACTGCCACGTAACCACACGTCGAAAATACACCTGGTCAAGAGACTTATCTACAAGAACCTGTCAGCTTAAAACTAGAATCTAAATATCTAGAGGTGTCAAATGACACACCAAATCATTGGCAAGAAACATGATGATCATTCCCACACTTGTCAAAACAACAAGCAATTAACCCATCATCTTAGGAACTAGGTAAATTCTGCAAATTGAACTACAAATTTTATTGCCATTTACTATAAAAAGACAATCTTCCTTGCGGATTTGGGCAATGGTAAAGAAGGAATGGAACCTTGCCCTTAATGCGACTTTTGGCAATGATAAAGAAGGAATGGAACCTTGACCTCAATGTTTTAATGCAGGAAAACAATCACACAGAAGGTCAAAAACCTAATATTAATGTTTTGAATCCAATGGGAGATGAAGAAAGCCAAAAGGATTTCCATTTTAAATCCTAAATAAATCACTCATTTGTCTCAGTGCAGCATTTTCACTTTGAACGAAATACCAGAACCTTCTCAGTAATATGGGAATTGTGAATACTTGAAATAAGAGAAGGATCCATTGACAACATGAGAGAAAGGCAAAAGGATTTCCATTTTAAATCAAAAAAAAAAAAAAAAAAAAAAAAAAAAATTATTACTTATTTCTCTAGTGCAGCATTTTCACTTTGCATGAAATACTAGGACCTTTTCATTAATATGGAAATCATAAATACTTGAAATAAGAAAGTATCTGGTGCCACCACAAGAGAAAGGCCCCATCTTTTTGAGATCCGACTTTTTGAGATCAAAAGAATTTATATTCAATAAAATTAATTTTCTGCTATCTAAAAACCCTTATGATATAGGACATGATAGAAAAGTAAAAGGAAAACATGTAATTCGACAAGTATGGCTTTGAAACAATAAAAATTGAAAATGTTAGCTTTTAGACTGTAATGCCAAATGAGCATGTTTATGGAGGATGCAACTATTCTCTAATGCAAATTCCAGCTTTCAAGGGCAGACAAGGATGGGAAGGGAGAGGCCAGTTCTAGAGTAGACAAAGCTCTCTTATCCCATAGTAATTATCTTTCCATTATCTAAGACCACTATCTAAGAAACAAATAGATTGTACTAGGAAACTTAGTAACTTCTTAATATTTGGTTTAACACTTACTCGTAAATGGCAAATGAAGTTATTAAATATTGTCACTAACTGGATGGAATAAATATCATCCATATTAGCCTTGGACTCTTTCAATTATTCCCTAAAAGGGAATTTTGACTCAAAGTTGACAGTAAGTTGTGTATGCTATCAAGTTTCACATACAAGCTATGATTTTGGGATTCACATCTTGCAGGCGAATAAATACAGAACTCCTTTTCAGCTCATTTTGCAAACCTCATGCTCTCATCTAATTTATAAGCCTCATCCCAAAGCTCAAGCAGGAAACAAAGTAATAAAGTCTCGTAGCACAATTGATAACCGACACCACAGATGAGAAATGAGAAAGATTGACCGTAACTTATCTCAATCATCTAAAGTAAGACTCACCTGTTAGTATTGTTGTCCTTCAAATCATGGCAAAGATCATCACCATATACAGGGGACTATTGTAAACCTCAATAAATGTTAAACTAAGTCTCATTAACGAGAGGGGAGGCATTTTCACTATAGTGGTTACATGGCAAATCCATAAATATTACTAACAAAATTGGAAGCATTGGTGTTCCCCATTTGTTTTCCATTGCAAAAGACAACTTTACACAAAAAGCCCTGCATCTGTCCTTGCCATAAAGGTTAAAAGTTAAATTGGTGGCATTTTAACTAAAAAGCCTATATAGCTGATTGGCAACTTTTATTAACATAAGTGGAGGTATTGACATTACACAAAATTCTCCGCAGCTATCTTTTCCATTAAGATCAAAGATAAGCGCGCGCCATTTTCATTTATTATATATTCAAAATGCCATCTAAATTCATGCATTCATATACCTAAATCAAGCTCCTCCCACTTGCATAAAACTACTTCTAGATTCTTATCTCTCTCTCTCTCACTCTCTCCCCCCCTCCCCATAAGCAAACAATACAAGCAAACAATACAAGTATACCCACAATCAAACTCTCTCCCCCTCCCCCTCCCCATAAGCAAACAATACAAGGATACCCACAATCAAACTCCATCCCACTTGAAAAAACTACTTCTAAATTCCTCTCTCTCTCTCTCTCTCTCTCTCTCTCTCTCTCTCTCTCTCAATGAGGGAAGCAAACAATTCTGACTAATTAATTGAACTAAGCTCCAGGATTGACCCTCCTTCAAATAAATTCAATTGTTAATTGCAGATTTTACAAAGCCCAAAAACACACAAAATTTAATATAAAAAGTGTTAAAAGAAACAAGAAATTAATTTAATATAAAAAGTGTTAAAAGAAACAAGAAATTAATACCTTGTTGATATCAACATTTGGAGGCCAGTGATGAAGAAAGTTATAGAAGTAATAAAACATCTCCTTCGAGGATCCGAATTTCTTCGGACCCAAAACCACTTCCTCCTCTGCTTCTCTCTTTTCTCCATTCCCCGATTTCTCCAACCTCTCTTCCTCTGCAGATTTCTCCACCTTGGAAACGACGTCGTTTCCCTCTTCGGATCCTTCTTCTTCCTCTTCTTCTCTCAACCGCTTCTTGGAATCCTTGGAGTCTGCGTTGGGCATATTGGTTTCTAGGGTTTCGACATCCATGTCTTGTGACGGTGTTTCGCTGGTCTCCATAACAGTTTCGGAGGTTACTGTCACTGCCTCTGCCTCTGCCTCTGCCTCTGCCTCTGCCATGTTTGAGAGAGAGAGAGAGAGAGAGAGAGGGGTAGAAACCCTAAAAAACACTAGGTTTTTGCAAACTGCGAAAGTGTGTAGCAGTCGACCCACTCGTGACGTTTTATAGAGATGCTAACCAAAGTTTCTACAATTGAATTCTTGATCCGACCCGCCAGGTTTTAGGCTAGTCAAGAATGTTTTTGCTTCTTTAAAAATGCTACAATTTTCTTTTCTTTTCATAATGATATATCTTGCAATTATTTATCAACACTCATCGCGCATACCCAATAGATAATATATTATATTTACTAAATAAATATATTAAATAAATTTTTTATCGATCAGCAATCACAGTTATATGCTTGATATGAATAGAAATTGATGGAGGTGAGTTATGACTCTACAGATACCAACTCCTTCTTGACTCGAACAGTTGCCGTCGATTGACGGATTCAACTGCAAAGAGCGGTTTTCAATTGGAAGAAAACAAACTGAGAGTTATGTGAAAGTTGTTTCCTGTGATCAATGTGCCCCATGTGTTAGGTTTAGAAAGCGTACCTGACGTCGAGGGTTTTGAGATCTCTTATACCTATGAGAGTTGTGCACCGCTGAGAAACTTCTACCCTACCTTTCTTATCGAACTGATTCGGGAATCTCGGAAGTTAATATTACGAATTGATCACGATCTTCATATATCGAGAAAACTTTCTCTTCGGGAGGGATGTTTTCCTTATCTAAAAAATTTTGGAATTATTGTTATGAAATAAGAAACTGAAATCAAGAAAGTTCTGACATTCCTTTTTAATCGATAGGGGTGTTGCCCATCGTTTGGTTGCTCGACCGATAAAGGGTCAATCGGGACTCGTCCGATTGATATGTAGCTATTCGCTTGCCCGATCGGGGTGACTATCTATCGCTTGGAGAGCATTGTTCGAGAGACTTGGGTGATTAAAACCCTTCGGTAAATTGATCCGGACGTCTAAGACCCTTCGATAGATTAACCCGGGTGTCTAAGACCCTTCGATAGATTGATTCGTGAGCGCCCTTCGCGGGGTCTTTTGGGAATTGACTCTCTTGGTTTGGGCTTTTGGGCCGCGTCCTATCATTTACCCCCGACTCATGGTTTTCTTGGAAGAAGAAGCGCCATGAGTGACAATCCTCGAAAAGGAATGTCCCTTTTTACTTTGACATTCGCCGTTTCGATTTCTACGAACCGTCTTCTATACGCTTTATAAGAGTTTTCGTTTCTTAGAAAATATCTTTTTTCCTTTTATCTCCTTAAAGGTTTCTCTTTCAGCAAAAAATATCGATAGACGTCTCCTTATTACGTAGCATGGACAATATTCAAAGCATTATGACGGAAGAGGATCTGATAGAAGTCCGGAAGGAAATGTCGCTCGGAAGTGATTTCCTGGCGAAGGGGATAGAGCGAGTCTTACCCTTGAGAGTTGTGTCCCAATGTATAAACAGTGCATGAAATATGGTTTGAAGATTCCATATACGGGCCCACTGACGGAGATCTTGAGGTATTGGAACATTCACCATTCACTGCTCATCCCAAGTGCTTTGCGATTTGTGATTGTCCTAATTTCCTTGTTATGGTTTTTTCGTATTCGTTTCGACCTAGAGATTTTAGGGGCTCTATTTTCCTTGGAGCAATATAGCTCAAAAGGATCCATTCACGGTTGATATAAATTCCAGACTTGTCGAGAGTCTAATCGAAAGTTTTTCTATAGTGAGTCTCAGGATAAGCACTAGATACAGAAGTTTTTCTTTATCAGATTTTTGAACAGTGATCTCCTTCCTGTATTTCCGGATGCTAACCAGGTGCCCTTTTTGAACGAGAAAATCTCATCTCTTCTTTGCCACTCCCATTTTCTGCATGCAATGGCCCATTATTGTGAGGCCAGTTGTAGAAGCTTGTGGGCGGATAGTTTGGTGAGAGACTACATGTTGATACTATCCGGTCTTTTCATGGATGAGTCAAGTCAAATTACCAAGCCCCTTCTGCTAGAGCAACAGGGAAAAGACTTGGTCAACACTGTGTTGGACATTAATGCCCGTCTTCTTGAAGAAATTTTTACTGAGTGGGAAATGCGATCTCATGCAAAGAGGAAAGCGGTTGATACTTCCCCTGAGTCTCGGCGAAAAATGTCTAAGACTAGGGCGCCCAGTCTACCTGCGAGGGAAGAAGGGCAAGCCGAATTTGGAGAGCATGTGCTGCTCCAAGAACATTCGGAAACTGGAGGGGGTCATCTAGTTGGCGAAGCCTTTGGTGCATCGACCGGGGTTGGAGAAGGAGGCGGTTCCGACGAGAGATTCTTCGAAATGACTGAGAACATTCTGGTTCAAGAGCAAATGTCGGAAGAGTCTCTGGTGATGCAACCTTCCGCTTCCATTCTGAATGAAACTTTGGGACAGTCCCATTGGGAGTGTCTTTTGGTCGATGTACCAAATGACTATTGCGTTCCTCCACCTATTTTGATTAGAGAATAACAGAGTTCTGAAGAAGGATCAGTGGCGGTTTTTATGGGAGGCCACAATTTCAATCTTGTTGATCCACAGGAGAGGTCACAGTTGGCTGAGCGTTTCCAACTTCCTTCAAGGTCCGCCCTTCGAAAGATGTCTCTCGAGTGTACCGACAGGGCTATCTAATCTCTTTGCTTTACAGTAAGTATTTTCTTTATGTGAGTTGACGTTTGATCTTTATTGTCTCGTGACTCTGATCATTGTCTTTTTTCCAGACTTCTGCCCTGACTGAGTTTCAAAGAAAGTTGAGAGCTAAACGAGATGAGCAATTTTTTCGTATGAGCGATCAAGTGTTGGCGCTGAAGGACGCTTTGGAGAATCAAGAGAAGACCATTGGAGATGTCAAAGACAGGCAGATCAAGCGCCTTCGGGAAGACCTTGTTTCGATTCAAGCTTATTATAAAGAATTGGAAACAGAGGCATGTGCTTGAAAAGCGCGGTTAACAGCTGTTGAAACGTTAGCCAGTTTACGAAAAGAATCCCTTCGAAGGGCTGAACAGGAGATAACTGACCTCAAGGCTTCTGCTGCCAAAGATACTGTCGCCCTACAACTTTCTCAGCGTAAGTTGCATGAGCGCCTAAAATGCGCCGAAGAGATTTTTCGAGAGATTGGTTGGTACGAAACTCTGCCCCCGCTTGAAGGATCAGCGGATTCGAGTTCTACTCCTGTTGTTTCTTGTATCTCTTCCGTTCTTTTGTAATTTTATGGAATGAGGATTTTTTACCCCCCTGATTTATTGAAATGTAATAATCATCAAAGAATTTCTGATATTTTGCTAGCCGAGCGAGGTCGGGAGAATCTCCTCTGATGATGTGCTCGTTCTAGTGTGTTATTGAAAGCTCTTAGAATCAAGGTTGTTTTGGCCTGTTCTTAGGAGATCAATTCGGAGATGTTTCCTTGAAAGGCCCGGGCGACTGAGGCCTTCTGACCTATTAGAAACTTTAGAAATCAGGGCCGTGTCTGCCCATTTAGGGAGTTCCATCCCATATTAGCGACACATTCGTTCGGAAGATTTGGACCACTGAAACCTTTCGGTCGATTAGAGATTTTAGGAATTAGAGTTGTGTCTGCCCGTTCGGAGAGTTCCATCCCATATTAGCGACACAGTTGTTCGGAAGATCTGGATGGTTGAGACCCTTCGGTCGATTAGAGACTTTAGAAATTAGGGTCATGTCCGCTCATTCGAGTTCCATCCCATATTAGCGACACATTCGTTAGGAAGATCTAAGAGACTGAGACCCTTTGGTCGATTAGAAACTTCATGAATTAGGGCCGTGTCCACCCGTTCGGGGAGTTCCATCCCATATTAACGACACATTCGTTCGGAATATCTGGGCGGCTGAAACCTTTCGGTCGATTAGAGATTTTAGAAATTTGGACCGTGTCCGTCCGTTCGGGGAGTTCCATCCCATATTAGCGACATATTCATTATGAAGATCTGGGCGACTGAGGCCCTTCGGTCGATTAGAGACTTTAAGAATTAGGGCCGTGTCTGCCCGTTTGGGGAGTTTCATCCCATATTAGCGATACATTCGTTCGGAAGATTTGGGCGGCTGAGACCTTTCGGTCGATTAGAGACTTTAGAAATTAGGGTCGTGTCCACCCGTTTGGGGAGTTCCATCCCATATTAGCGACACATTTGTTAAGAAGATCTGGACGATTGAGATCTTTCGATCGATTAGAGACTTTAGGAATTAGGGCCGTGTCCTCCCGTTCGGGAAGTTCCATCCCATATTAGCGACACATTCGTTAGGAAGATCTGGACGACTGAAACCCTTCGGTCGATTATAGATTTTTGGAATTAAGACCGTGTCTGCCCGTTCGAGGAGTTCCATCCCATATTAGCTACACATTCGTTCGAAAGATCTAGGCGGCTGAGACCCTTCGGTCGATTAGAGACTTTAGAAATTAGGGTCGTATCCACCCGTTCGAGGAGTGTTTTCTTTTAAGGTAATTTGAAGTCCCAAATCACGCGCAGTCAATGAGTAGTAACAAATATTGAAATTTTCATTAAAAGAAGAGTGTTGGGAAGTCCGGGTCATACGCTGGACAGACGCTAACGGGAACATAAGGCTCATGCTAGCCATCTCCATGGTGGACTTGGAGGATCACCCCTCCTGGTTCCTCGCGTGGTGGTCTGGGATCTGACCTATGAAGTGGCTCATTCTCCTTTGGTGCGTCACGCCTGTTTGGAGAAGGCAGGTTTCTTCCTTCTAAACAGATGAACTTCTGTAGTTTTCCGTTACGGACCAAGAATTCCAATTCATCCTTGAGTCTTTTACACTCATCAGTCATGTGGCCGTAGTCCCTATGGAAATAACAATATTTAGATTTGTCTTTTTTAAGATTTTCTTCCGCCAGACAAGGGGGCCATCTGACATATGACTTATTCTTTATTTGATACAAAACCCGGCTTGGGGTTTCGTTCAGTGGGGTGTAGATGCTGAACTTTTACGCAGGTGGAGTTCCTCATTTGCCTCTTTTCGGGGAACGTCAGCGTGGCGACCGGTTGCGTTCTTTTCTGCTATGGTGGCCTTTTTGTCGATCGAAGGTCTCTGCTTCTTCCGCAGCAATATATTTCTCTGCATGGGAGTAGAATTTTTGGATAGATGCTGGAGGCTTCTTTGTGATCGAGACCTTCATATCAGATGAGCACAGGCCCGTTAGGAGCGCTGCTAAGGTGATGTTAAGGTCCAGATCAGGGACTTTCAGCATTTCCGTCTTGAATCTTTCCATGAAGTTTCTAAGAGGTTCCTCTTTCCATTGATGTAATGATAAGAGAGATGTAGATTTCCGTTTAGCCCATCGACTAATTACAAAGTTGTTGTCGGAGTTGTGCGAAATTCTTGATACTGAACGGAGGAAGAGAATTAAACCAGGCTAGGACATTACCCTTAAGAGTGGTAGGAAAGTGTTTGCACATTAGAGCGTCCGAGGGGTCTCTAGAGGCCATCAATGTTATGAAATGGGCGGAATGGTCGCGGGGATCGTTTGTCCCGTCATACTGCTCCATGGGAGGCAAAAGAATATCTCTTGGTGTCGGTTCTGACAAGATCTTTGCATCGAATGGCAATTCACCCAGGAAGCGTTGGGGATCTTCCCTATCCTTTACTCCTACTTGTTTTAGCTCAGCAGCCACGAACTGTTCAATCTGCCTTTTTAGGCCCTGAGGATCGTATTGGGAGGCCACCGATGGTTCCGGGAATTCTCGTCCAAGGGGTTGTTTGTATTCGGATTCTGCAACAGATGAGTGGTTGTCCGACCCAAAGGCTTGATTGAGTCCTTCCAACTGTTTATTCATTCTTTGGATTCCAGACACCAATTTTTCCATTTGGGGTTGGTCTGCCTGTTCTGGTTCTGGGGCCATGACTTGTTGTTCTTGATTTGCATGTCACGGAATTAACTCCGGATGCGACGGTCGGGGAGAAAACACAGGATTGTGAATTGGAGGATTCGTTATTGGGGGAACGACAAGTTCGACGAGTATGAGGATGTGCCCTACTACAGCAGGAGCGGCTCTAGAAGATGCTCTAGTCCTTGGAGACATGGTTATCGAAACTTCTCTAGTTTGTTCCCACAAACAGTGTCAATCTGATGGAGGTGAGTTATGGCTCCACAAATACCAGCTCCTTCTTGACTCGAACAGTAGCCGTTGATAGGCGGATTCACCTGTAAAAACTACCGGAGGGTGCTCCGGTGGGGAGACTCTGACGCTCAAGTCAGTAAAGAGCGGTTTTCGATTGGAAGAAAACAGACTGAGAGTTATGAAAAAGTTGTTCCCTGTGATCAATGTGCCCCCTGTGTTAGGTTTAGAGAGCATACCTGACGTCGAGGATTTTGAGATCTCTTATACCTGTGAGAGTTGTGCGCCGTTGAGAGACTTCTACCCTACCTTTCTTATCGAATTAATTCAAAAATCTCGGAAGTCAATATTACGAATTGATCACGATCCTCATATATCGGGAAAACTTCCTCTTCGTGAGGGGTACTTTTCTTATCTGAAAAAATTTGGAATTGCTGTTATGAAATAAAAAACTGAAATCAAGAAAGTTCTTACCTTCATTTTTAATCGATAAGGGTGCTGCCCATCGTTTGATTGCTCGACCGATAAAGGATCAATCGGGAGTCGTCCGATTGGTATGCGACTATTCGCTTGCTCGATCGAGACGACTATCTATCGCTCGGAGAGTATTGTTCGAGAGATTCGGACGACTAAAATCCTTCGGTAGATTGACCTGGGTGTCTAAAGCCCTTCGGCAGATTGATCCGTGAGTATCCTTCGTGGGATCTTTTGAAAATTGACTCTCTTGGTTTAAGTTTTTGAGTCACGTCCCATCAGAAATAAATCAACAAAATTGATTCTAAATCACAATACAAATATTATATACAAGCAAATAACGTGTAAATTTATAAAATAAACAAAAATTCAATGCATATAAAGGTACAATAAATTCATTTTACGTACATAGTATTTAATAAATCATTTTAATAAAATATAAAATTAAATTTTCAATCAAATCAATTTAACTTTTTATTTTAATGAGAGGGAGGGGAATATTAGCTTTTAAAGAAAGTCATGTCCAGGATATTATGCTTTAACAAGCGATGCACCTTATTAGAAGGAGGGATACGCTCATACAACCCTAGAGAGACTAAAAACCCTAGATACATCAGAACATCTGCACAGTTAGTTCCCTCACCGTAAATGAAAATCACTAGACCAATCACGAATTAGCAAATAAAAAATTAACATTCTCGAATAATATGGAAACAATGATGGGAGGGATCCGCTGTAGAAGAAAGAATTGTCACAGAGTTAGCAGAATCGATCTCAAGAACAGTCAAAAAAAGTTTGACATGGACCAAAAGATATAGACCCTCATGCACACGCACATTATTTGGGACGGAGTAAATCATATTGAGGAGAGTTTTATTTCCTTAAAAGGATTTTAGCGGCTCTATCTAAAATAGTCAGAGTAAAAATCTAAAAAATGGGTGATAGACCAAATCTAGGGTATTAAAAAAATAATTATATACATTATGTCAGTGAGTTATAACTCATTCTTATGTAGAAAAAAAAAAGGGAATTATGCGAAGTATATTGGAAGAAAGATATAAATATGATATCAAGTCAAACCGATGCATAGAATTTTGCAATAACTCAAAAGAATATAAGCAATTATACAAAAATGTATATATATATTAATAATTAAGCCAAAAAATATCCTAACAAAGTAATTTCAAATTACTTTGGTTGAGTTGTAACTTTAAATCAGAACATTATATGATTGGGTTTGAAAAGAAAAATATGAATTTACATAATAAATAAAAATAGTTCAAGAAAGAGGCATTGGGTTTTTTTTTTTTTTTTTTAATAGGAAGTTTGTAAATTTAGAATTACATGATAAAAATAATTTTTTATATATAATTAATTTATACATCAAAATCCGGCATAAGATTTAAATCTGTTACTCTATTAAAAGAATTACTTAATACACCGGCCTTCCATTTTTGTTAATTAGTTTGCTTTGCCCCTGCAAGCCTTAGAACATTAGGTTAGCACAATAAATTTTTTTTTTCTGGTAATATAGAAATTTTATAAATTATGAAAATATAGGTATCTATAAAATTTTAAATATTAAATTTCTGAAAAAAATTAAATAAAATTTTTTTTATCATGTTAGCCAATAATTTCAAACCGAGCTTGTGAAAACGCTCAGCAAATGCTCAATAACTGGGGTACACCTACGGAGAAAGACCAGCTGGTCAAAGTCTTGCAATGTTTCACCTCAAGGACCTGGTCTCTTTCCTGGAAGGAGCCCCAGTTGAATTTTCCATCCACTTGCCGACTCTACTTCTCTTCTTCCCCCTCAATCCTAATTAAGCAGATAAATAATTTTTATCAAATTTTGGCAGCGCTTTCTTTTCTCACACTTAAAAATTTTTTTCTTTTTTAAAGATGATATCAATTAAATTATAATTCATCGATTTTGATGATATTTTATTTTTACCGATCCTTCAATTGTTCTAAATATTTTTCATGTCCATGAGTTGTAGATTAGACAATTATGATTGCCGAAGAGTGATCAGGGTGTAATTTACTTTATATTTATATTAAATTATCAAATTATTTGAATATAGTGTTTAAATTTAAATTATAGAATTTATTTATTCTCAATTTATATAAAGAATGACTAATTTCAGTTTTCTTATATACCCCCTTTTGAATAAAAAAAAAATGCTAGTGAATTTTGAATTTTTCCGCCTATAAATCTTTTCTTAGTAATAAAATAATAAGTTTAAAATAATGTTATACTGTCCATTTGGGTCATAATTCATCCTTTTTTGTGTATAAAACTTTATAAATTATTATTTTAATTATAAATCTTTCAAGATATTAATAAATCTTTTCGGTATATGGTAAGTGTGAGAAAATTAAGAATATTTATGTGTTATATATAGTACTGGCATTTATCTATTGGAAAAAGAAATGGGAAAAAAAAGGAGATTATAGCTAAAAAGAAGGTTTGGGAAGGAGGGCAAAAAGTTTTTTGTTTTTTAACGTTATAATGACGTTAGAGTGGGTAGCCCTCTGATTTCCTCTGGTGGACCATTTTATCCCCCCCCCCTCTCTCTCTGTCTCTCGAAGTTTCAACTTCAATTTCCCGTATCTTGTTTGAACGAAGAACCAGTGTTAAAGTCTCTCTCTCTCTCTCTCTCTCTCTCTCTCTGGTTTGTGTTCAATTCATAATCAGGTACTGCTAACTTCAGAACTTGGGTTTGATTTTTTTTTTTTTTATTTTATGATTTATTTATCCGGGTTTTTTTAGCTTTTGAAACCCTAGTTTTCCCCAAATTCATATCAAATTGCTCCATTATTTTAGGGTTTTTATAATTGATCCATTAATTTCTTGATTCTTGACGTTGCAATAACATCAGTTGTTTTCCCTTTGTTGTTTGTTGATTATCTTGTTTAAATTGTTGTTGATTATGTATTTAGTGAAGAAACTGTGAGGCTTTGTTTTTTTTGAAACCCTAGTTTGTCCCCAAATTCATCTCAAATCGTTCAATGTTAGGATTTTACGATCGACCCTTTAATTTTGTGATTGTGATCCTCTAGCTGTAATTGCCTTTTTTTTTTTTTCAATTTTGAAAGCTTTGGTTGTTTATTGTTTATTTTGTCTAGAAATGTTGTTGATTGTGAATTTAATGCAGGAAAGAAAAATTTGAGTTTTTAGGCATGGGCGATCACCTAGTATTGAATGTTGACCGGCTTGCTATACCTGAATCTTTACGATCAATTGAAGGGGATGAGATTCCAGAATCTTCTACCAAGGAAGCTTGTGTTCACACAGCTGAATCGTCGAAATCGACTGACCCAGATGAGAATTTGGAGGAGCACAGTGTCTGTGCGCCGAATGATGAAGAGGAGCCGCTTATTCAGATGGTTGAGTGTCGCATTTGCCAGGAGGAAGATCATATCAAGAACTTGGAAATACCATGTGCTTGCAGTGGGAGTTTGAAGGTAGTGTTACCCATTGTGTTCTCGCAAACATATGTTGTTTTTAGAGCATGGTATATGCTAGTTTGCTGCTAGAGCTAGTAATTGTGGTTGGACTAATTGACATAAGTGCTTTTTGCCCAAGCTAAATAACTGTTGGTCATTATAGCTTTCTTATGCTTTAAAGTTGTGTTTTGACATGAAATTTTCCTTGTTGAAAAGCATTTTGTAAATTGAATGAATTGGCTCCAGAATTTTTTGGTTATCAAAAAGTTTATAAATTTCTTATCCTAGGACTTTGCTTTCATATTTTGATTATATTAGTTAGAAATATATATTGAAAAATATTTGAAGTATAACGTTCATTCCTTTACATGCACATGCAATTAGAAATATATATTCAAAAATATTTGAAGTATAACATTCCTTTACATCACATGCAATTAACTTTTTCCCCTTTCTCTTCTTCCATCTCCCTTCTTGGTTTCCTTTTGCTTCCACAACTGGATTAGTTGAATTTGAAATCATTCTTCCTTAGATGCTTACTTGTTGATCATCATTTACCATCAATGGAATGATATTTTTACTTTTGTTAATTTGAAATTACAGTACCTGTGCCTCCATTTTGTCATGAAGGCAATTATTTCATTCTTCCCTGTATTTTCCATTTTCTTGGTTCTCATGATCCAAGAACATCGATTTTGAGTACACAACTCAATTAGCTCAGCTCTGCCTTTGTCTCAACTTAGGGTTGGTCCTATGAATCTGCTTTTACCATTCACCTGTTTTCAAGACCACATTGGTGGTTAGGTTGAAAGTTTGTCTTATCATATTTTAATCTTCCTCCTAGGATTTTCTTAGGTCTTTCTCTAGTTCCGGAGCAGCTTCAACTTGCATGCCCTAAACCATCTTACATGGGCATTAACAGTGTTCTTTGAATATGCTCAAAATATCTTAACCTATTTTGTCTTATCTTGTCTTCAATTGAAGCTGCTTCTAAATTTTCTCTTAATATATACATTTCGTTCACTTGTCCACCTTGACATCACTTTTGAGTGGTCTCATGAACTGTTGTTGGTAATTTTGGTCATTTCACTTGGTAATATCATACAAATGATTGACAAGTAGTGCAAAAGAATTATCTATTTCACCCATTTTGCAACCATGTCATGACCACTTCTGCCATTCAATTTTCCCCAAGACAGTGGCTACTCATCCTACGTCCTATCAAAAGGGAAAAGGGGGCTCTAGCCTGCAAAGCATGTAGCATCTTCCCATGCTGATGAATTCTAGGGCCCACTAATGCTAGTTTGCTTGTAATTTGTTAGCTATTAAATGATGGCCTTTTTGTTCTGTTGCCATTGTATCTAATTTTTAAGTAATAGAAGATAGACCTGCACAATTCTAGAAAGAGTTTGTACTTGAATATATTTACAAAGGTAGGTTTAAGAAGGTTTGACCTTAAACAAACAGCTGATGTTCCCCACAAATTTTGGTGAGCATGAAGACTGAGCTGGGGCAGGAAAAACTTAACCTTTAGCTTGGGCATAACAATAGAATTGGGTAGTTTTGTTCCAATTTTATGACACTCTGGATACTTTTGCACAAAAAGTTTGATTTTTGTTTCTTTTTCTTTTTAGATTGGAACGCTAACTAAAATCTTTGTATTATCTAGTTTGCTCATAGGAAATGTGTTCAGCACTGGTGCAATGAGAAAGGAGACATAACTTGTGAGATCTGCCATCAGGTATGTTGCTCCCCAATGTTGTCAAGAAATCAGAAGTACTTTGAATGATCCCTCACTGATGTTTGCACTAATCATTCTTTAATTTGTAGCCTTACCAACCTGGTTATACTGCCCCACCTGTTTCCCCACACTCGGAAGATGTTGCTATTGACATCAGGCAAGTCTTATTCCTTCATATGTTTGGTCCATTCTAACAAGTCAGAGTTGTAATGTATTTGTGCTCTTGGTAGATGCAGGACTACTAGTTTTCATGTTTAAGATCATTATTGAAATGCCGACCTGTATGAAAAAGAGATGTCTAGATCAGTTTAAGTACTTCATTTTCTTGCATTGTCTTTTTTTTTTTTCAGTGGAGAGTGGACAATCTCTGGTGCTCCTTTGGACTTGCATGATCCTCGACTTTTAGCAATGGCTGCTGCAGAACGCCGTCTTCTGGAGGCAGAGTATGATGAGTATGCAGATACAAATGCTAGTGGAGCTGCATTTTGCCGTTCTGCTGCAATAATAGTAAGCTATCAATATAAATTTCTTTTTATATAAAAATGCTGCACCTTATGATTCTGATGCAATGACTATCAACAATCAAAAAAGTAACATGGCAATAATTCAGATAAGTTTGTACCTTGAGTGGGAAATCTTGTCTTGGAGGCCCTGAATACTGCTAGGATTTCATAATCTGGTTGGTCATTGAATGACTGGGCACTGAAGAATGTCTTCTTCTGTTAGCCCCTGCTTCTGCCATGAGAATTTTGATTCTGTTTGGTAAGTGATGGAGCTGAATGGAAAAGAAGGATTCATATAGCTGACCTCTACTTAGTTGAGATTAATGCTTAACCGAGTTGATCTGAGTTGAGTAGATCTGGTTTGTGATGGACTCGTGAAATACCAGCGTGAACTAGTTTGTTAATATTTGTACTGATTGCTGTTGTGATGTTTATACTATGAGACCATGGGGCTGCATTTTTTCCTTCAAGATTCAGTATAAATCTTTTCCTTTCCTTATCTTTTTTCCCTTTTCTTTTCTTTTTTTTGGGGGGGGGTGGTGATGTAGTTTGTACCGTATATGCAAAACCCTACTCCTGCAAGTATATAACATCAACTGTGGTTCATTGAGTATGGGATATCATCTCTCCAGGGATCGAGATTTGTTTTCAATCTTATAGTCTTCCTAGGTGAAAATGTGTGTGAAATGTGAATGTTGATGTGATTAAAACCTAGAGAAGCAAGTAAAAAAGAACGATAAACAAGGTGTGAAATGGAACACCTAATGAGAGAATTTGATCTAGGACGAGGGAAATGAATCATTGGTTTTGACTTAGCAACTAGTATAATGCAATGTTCAACTAGACTTAGGGTCTCAACTAACTTGTCTAGGGATTTAAGCTACAAGCCTAAATACCCGTGAAATGATAATGAATTCTGGAATTGATGTCATGGCCTATCTACATATGGCATGGCCCATTATATCCAAGACATCAATCATCCATCACAAGCATGAATCATACAAACACTCCATAATCCATCGAATAAAGACCATTGTGAGGCCATCATCACTAAAACTACAAGAATTAGGGATGTATTCTCCAATTTCAACCATCCTATCATGATTTCTACTAGACAAACACAATAGGCATGTAGAATATGCAATCAAAGCTCAATTCAATCATAACAATGGCCTTGGGCCTCTCATGGCACAAGTTGATATAAACCCAAGCCAATCAACCAAGCACCATCACCGTAGTTGAAGAACTAGCTACTCTTAATATTAATGGAAAAACAACTATAAAAGAAAGGGAGAAAGAGTACAACCCTTAATTTCCTCAAATTCCCTGGTTGTTAAAAACTTTTCTTTCATGACCAAGAAATTCTAAGCAACAAGCTCCCAAAGTTTAAGAAGAAATTCCCAAATTAAGCTATATTGAGGTATGGAGTGGTTGGAGCTTCTCTCTCAACCCCATGAAGTAAAAACAGAATGTGGTGTACAAAGATGATGGGATACTAATCAATAGGAGTACGAATTTCCCCAAGTATGCTCCCTCAAAATGACAGAGAAGCCCTCAGGTTGTCAGAAAACATGAAACTCAATGAAGATTCTCGGTTGTTGGTGCTGGGGATGGTCAGCTGCACCGCAGTCACAGTGCCTCTCAAGCGCTGGGGTGAGAGTGAGATACTACTGGGATGCTAAAGCCACTGCCGTGCTTTCTGTGAATCTGCGAGGGCGATTAGATCATAAGCATGGCTGGTCAATGATGAAGGACTCTCTTCTTTGACCATGGATTGGATCCACTGCTGGTACAATATGGTACAAGTGTGGCGGCAGTAAGAATTCTGTGAAACTTGAGGCCAATTCACAGCTATGAGAGCAGAAGAAGATTGCTGGTGTAGTGAAATGAAAAGAAAGCTCCTTGGTTTGATCATGCACTCTTCACCGCTGGAGTGACATGAAGGGAGCGCTGCAGCAATAACCTTCTGTCAGGAATTTGGTGAATCCACAGGGTTGATAAAATGAGAGTGCTGTCTTGGCAAATGAAGTGAAGCTCCCTCCTAATGTGGGCATGTTGGAGTAGACCGTAGTCGCAGTGATTTTCTGCACTGAGCTGGGTGAATCCGCTGGGGCGATAAGTCTAGGCGCTGGCACGGTTGGAGAGTGGGAGGCATAGATTCGTGGATGCATACTTCACCATGGGAGCAGTGGAGTGGACAGCTGGGGCGGCACCAGGCGGAGACTCTATTCTCAAATCTGCTCTTCTTTCTTCCCTTGGCTACTTCCTTACTTCCAATTGCTTGAAAATCAGTGCTTTTCTCCACAAACAACCCATGATGACATTAAACACAACGAAGGCATTTCTGAGGGTTAACTCATGCAAGAATGAGGAAAACTACAATAAAAGGCATGAATAATCATGCATCAATCAAGAATTATCTTCTTGGGGGGGGGGTCTATGTGCTTTTGCTTTCTCCAATCAAGTGCTCTTTCGTGTGTCTCCAATTTTCTTTGTTCCTCTCTACACTCCCTCTTATTTGTGAGGAAGATACCTGGGAGCGGGTCTGCTTTTTGGAGTAATTGTCACTGTGTGGTGTGATTGTATCTAGTGGATTGTGTAGGTCACAGCTTGTGTATTGGCCCCATGGAATTATGTTGCAGTGTCAGATGTTGTTGCGGCTGTAACTGTAGTGGCTGCAGTAGCGGGGTTATGTAATCAATTGTCGGCATTATGGGACAATTCCCCCCCTTTCAAATCATATCAAAATTTTTTGATGCATCAAATTTGATTTAAGTTTAATAAATATTAGGGCATTATATGATTTTCTATCAATTTATCCATTACAATTTGGTATGAGTGGGAGAGGAAAATTGTATGAGCTTTTTATATAGGGTATCATTTAATTTGTTATAGTTAATTAAGTATTATAAAGTTTTTCAAGCCTTCTCAACTAATTCCTGGCAACAAATTGTGATCAAGACGAAGCCCTCTCCCCTGTCATAGCTGTATCATCTGGTCTATGATTGACACATTTTGTATGGATTCTAGTATTCTACAACTACCTTTTTCATGGGCCATATTGGGGTCCATTGATATGACAATTATTGCCAAGTATTTGAATCTATAATTGGCCCTTTTATATGGATGCTAGTAATTTACAACTTATTCTGGTCTTCTTTGAGCTCCTTTTGCCATCTCTCTTGTCCACTTTTACTTTTAGGCCTAGTCTTTAAGTGCCAGTTCCTGTGGAGTCTTGCCCAATGAAAAGTGTAGGACAGGATCAATATGTCGTTTCTCTTTCAGGCTTCTAACTAGTCTTCATTGAGTTCATTTTTCCTGTCTTCATGCATTTAGTTGAGATTGGTATTTCAATTTTTGCAATTCTTTGAGCCTTAATTGTTTGACTCCTATTTCTCTTAATTGTGTGCAGTTAATGGCCCTCCTTCTCTTAAGGCATGCTCTAACAATTACTGATGGTGATGGTGATGGTGAAGATGATGTTTCCGCCTTTTTCTCTGTAAGATTTTACTCACAAAGACAACCTTTCCTGTGTTTTGGCTGGAACTTCTGTCTCTAAATTTGCTTGGTTTCAATTTTTGATAGCTTTTCCTGCTTCGGGCTGCTGGTTTTCTTCTCCCTTGCTACATAATGGCTTGGGCTATAAGTATATTGCAGCGTCGTAGGCAAAGACAGGTTAGTGGCCCCATTTTTGGAAGTTATCAATCCTACATTGAGGTCCTTTTGTCAACATTTCTCTTTTGGAGAACCATAGGGGACATTTGACACCATCTTTTATGTGAGGCAGAAAGTGCTAACAGAGAAAGAGATGTCAAACAGTTAAAACCGTGGGAGGTGATAAATGGATAAAAAAGGAGAAAAAAAATTGTACTTAGGTCAGCCTACGTAAATGTTGCCAAGCCCACACTAGAAATTTATTATCCATTTGCCTCTGGAGATCAGTAACTTGCACCAGTTTGGATTCTACCCCCACTTTTCCTGATATATTCCATGGGTTAGCTATACCGAATTGCCCTTTCCGGGAATGTGATTTGTATATCAAAGAGCGGTTTTCTTCTTGCATCTTTGTTGCTTTTCCTGAAAAAGCCTTTTCCTTCTCCTTTCAAGGTACAATTATGCTTACTATGGTCCATTGTACCTTCAATTCATTATAGATTTTAATCAACAATTTTTCATGTGTAGAGCATCCAAAATAGAATCATTGAAACCTTACAAAGCTTACAAGAAACTGAACTGTTATCTTCCATTGTCGATGAATTTGATTTAAGGTTTGGTCTTCCATTTTGCAGGAAGCAGCCGCATTGGCAGCAACTGAGGTTGCCTTTATGCTGCAGGCAGGACAGCGCAGGGGCTTGCAGTTTACAATAGCACCAGGACCTTCAGCAACTCCCCATCAAGAGCCTCTTCAATAACATGGTATCCCTCATCTCCAGTGAGCGCATTGGCAAACAGTTGAATCGAAATAATTTTATAATATTTAAGTGTTTCCTTATACAAGTAGTAATCCTCGAAAAACTTGGGAGGCAGTGCGTACTTCACTGCCGAATGTCTTTGTATTTTCATATTTTAAAATAACTCAAATGGCCATATATTTGTTCCCTTTCCATTATGTTTGTACATAAATCCCTGGCCTCTTGGCAGCAGTTATGCTGCTCGGGAAACATGTTGTGTTAGCAGAGAGATGCAGATGAATGATTTATCGGTCAATGTCTCATTTCCTAACTTTCTGATTTTCAATGCTTTAGTAGGTTCTGAGAAAGTGTAGACTTGTATGCCATGGATTGAAATTTACATTTCCAAATGCAAGTCATAAATTTGATTGTTGGATATAGTGATTTCTCTGGTGCATTGATGCCCATTTACTCAAAACTTTTTTGTTAAGATGAGAGAACTACACTTATGCATACGAGTATATGAACATGTATGTACATTGCTAAAATGAATATGTGAATTACTTTGTAATATACATTGCTTACACCATTTTACAACATAAAACGGGGGGAAATCGAATATTTGGTACGGTATTAGGAACATAGTCATCACCTTATCCACAGAATAGAGAGAGAGGGAGGGGGAAAAAAAGAAAGAAAAAAAACCGCCATAGTAGTACAACAAAGAAAAGGGATGTTTGGGCCTACGATTTTAGTCTTCAACATAAAATTTAAATTCAGTTCTTTGAATGAATGAAAGTGAAAGATGGTCTACATGGGTAAACGAGGAAAAAAAATTAAACCACAAGGAGAGAATATTTGAGGAGAGGGAGACAAAGAAGAAGGCCAACATATGAAGCAAAAATGGTTTTGGTGACTTCTTTAGAACTTTGAACACAAGGCTGGGGGCAGAGCAATCCAAAGGGACCAGTAAAGAAAAGCATAAAGGGTAAACCCATTAAGCACAAGAAACCAAGACTCCATTTTTTTTTTGCTTTCTTTCTTTGGGTGGGTTGCATTGCATGGAGAGAAGAGCTTGGAATTCTAAAGCATGAGTTTTGCATAAAGCAAGTATTTGTGTTGTTCTTTTTTTTGGGGGGTGAGGTTCCTATTCCTCTCTCTCTCCCCTACGTTTTATAGCTTTCTTGCTACCGTAGCAATCTCAAATCTTTGGCTTGCTTATAGCTTCGTTCTTCTAGCCATGCTTCTCTATTAATTCTTTACACTTCAGAAAAAAGATTACACAGAGGACTGCTACTTTTCAAGATTGGACATGCCTTAATTTGCTTTAGGACTGAATGTGGCGGTCTCTTATCGGCTGAAATATCATATTTCTTAACGTTGTTAGTGATCTAATTTTGAAAAATTATTGAATATTTCGTTGGATTAATCCGAGGTACGTATAATGTAATTGAGCTTAGTTCCAATATGTTACCTGATTTTTGAGAAATTTAAGGATTATTATTTTATTTTTCAATGACAAGTATACTTGACGTTGATGACGTGGTCGATGTACACGGGAGCAAGATTGGGTGATGTGGCAAGTGTGGTCTGATGACCTGGCGGCAAAGTTTCTTGGGGTTGGCTGGTCTTCGTTTGGCATAAAAGAGAGCAAGACAAATGATGCAGATTTGTGAGGAAACCAATTTGAAAAGATGCTTGGCTTCCCAAGGATGTTGTTCCAAGTTAACTTTATTCAAACCTGTCAAAGAGTCTTCTAAAACAGCCTTATTGTTGTTATTAATATTATTTTTTACTTTTTCTTTCCCTCTCTTAAATTACAGGCTTATGATTGAGGTGAATCTAACTTCCTCTAGATGTTTTGGGCCCCTCAAGATGCTTTATGCTTTGTCTCTTTTAAATCCCACAGAACATAAGGTAGAAGCTCATTAGTGTAGGACTGAGGAGTTACAAGGTTTCCAACCTCAGACCATAAGAAAACAATTCATTCTTGTTGGTTCTTCGTACTGCAGAAACATGGGATTTCTGTCTCATAAGGTCATCATCCTTGGTTTCTGTATCAGTTTTCTTCTTCTTCAACCAGAAAAGGTTTCTGGGTTTCGGAGTATGGATGTTGCTCTAAGACGGGACAAGGTACATCCTTTGCATCTAAAGCGTTTTCGCAGGCTCATGGTAACTGTCACAGAGGAATTGCCTATAGAGCCAAGCTCTGCGCCTCTGCCTTCGATGGCCTTTGATCCTAGTCAATCAAATAAGAGAAAAGTTCAAAGAGGATCAGACCCTATTCACAACAGGTGCTGATGAGCAAGGTTGCTGCTTCTTCGGTCAAGGAAGAGATGGCACATTTGCTTCCTCAAAGAGGGTATTCTCAACTTTGGTTGGTAGAACTTTGTACTTTTTTTTTTGGTTTTTGCTTGTTCGTGTAGGAACTTTTTTCTTTGGGCATAATTATAGATGAAAAGTAAATCTATCCCTTTTTGTACAAATTGAGACGGTGGATGGAAGCTTGAGGCAGTTTGAGGGCAAGGAGATTAGTATTCATCATACACAAAACACACAAGGTATTCTTAATTTCCATGTTCACTAGAAAATTACAAGTTCTACAATCCTTCTGAATTCCCATCTTATATTCGTGCATATTATAGTGAAAAAGAGGTTTTTTTTTTTTTTCCTTGCTCCTAGAGCAACTTAAGCTAGAGAGGTTTTTTTTTCGTTGCTTAACTTAAGCTATTGTTGTCTCTTTATTTTGATTCTGTCAATTTATCAAAGGATCTCTCTCTCTCTCACACACACATTCATGCATGGCTACATATGCAAAACCATCTGTTTGCGGTCGAATTCTTCTTTATGGAAAAAAAGCCAGCCAAGGCTTGCAGAGGCTCAAGTTTGATGCCTTATTCTTGTAGGGGAAGAGGTTGTTTTAGTGATTTCAACCTATGTCCTCGGAAAGCAGAATAAAACAACATACTCTTTTTCCCTTCTTTTTGCTTTGTCCATTGCTCAACGTGTAGATAACAATATAATTTTGAGTTAGGACAGTGACACGACAAATTCTTGACCTGAGATTGTTTTTATTATCCAAATTCGCTGTAACAAGTAGTGTTAGATCTTGCCATGGCCAACTCCCTAGCAAGCATATCCCTTCAGAGTTTCCTAGACTCCTGGCGCTAGTATGGACATATCGTTCACTCAAAGACACGGGCGGCTAGGTGCTCCTTTTTTGCCACTCCCTTGCGTAATAGGCAAGCTGAAAGCACGTTCTTTGACACATAATCATGGGATTTCACTTCATTTATTCCTGCTCTGTTTCACTGTAAGATTAGTTTGGTAGCTTCATTATGAAGCAAGAAAGAATATATGGGCCAAGGCTAATGATGCAGTAACTAGCAAGTGCTTGCTACAGTTATAAGCTTTAATAATACAAGTACAGTGCCCTATATGTTTAATGTGTCTACATATATCACAAAATAAAAAGGAGTATTTAACAAAATCTGCATCACAAGATGTGCCCTCTGGGAATCCCTGAGAAAAAAAAATGGGCACACGTCTCCTTGTGAGATCCCCTAAAAGATCAATAATGTTTGATGCTCTTGTATAAAATTATAAAAACTATGAATTCATTTCACTCTTTACAAAAAGCTGAGATCTGCGGTATCTGTTCTTCCGATTTACCTTCGACTGTTTAGAGGAAATCTTGCGAGAGACCGCCTGCCAAATCATATCCACAGCATCTCCCGAGTGGGATGGATACTGGTATTCAAAGTGGTGTACAATCTGCTTTAATCTTTCCCACATTTTGGTCCACTTGTCTCGCCCGATTCCTCTTAGGAGAGTAAGTAAATAACCCTTCTTTACAGCATCAGATGCTCCTACAAATATGCAGAATTCCGAGTAATCCAAAACATCTTCAAATGGAAGTTCAATCTCATCACTGATTATGACGGGAACACAATGACTCGCAATGGCATCAAAGAGACGATTTGATGAAGGGGTGTCACCTGCAATATTTAAACAGAACTTCGATGATGCCATCCCTTGGGCTGCCTTGTTGATTCCATTGTTGCTAATGCTGCCAAATGCAAAGTGCACATCCTTTTCATCTTTCAGAAGGTAATATAGTTCTTGGCGAATGACTCCGCCCTAAGAACATGTCCACATGAAAAATATTAGGACAAGCACTCAAAACTTATAGATGGTCCACCAATAATAAAATTGAGATTTCCATTGACAAAGGCTTTTCTAATACTTGGACAAGTCGAGAACAGTTATCTCCGGAGACTAGGAGAAGTGCATAATGATGTTCCTAGAAAAAGCCTATGCATCTTATAACAGCAAAGCATCTTATAACAGCAAAATGAGGTCTGAAAATATTACTCTTGCATTTCTATCGAAACATAATAACTCTCACATTCCAAAATAATCTTCCATTTTTTTCTATTGGACCTTTTGACCTAGTTAACATGGATGAGAACCTGATTTCATTTTTCCAACATGTCTATCATCAGTGCTCAATATTGCACAAATCAGCCTGATAGCAAATTCTTTGGGTAGAAATAAATATATTTACTATCCTCTGATGGAGGACTCCCTGTATGTGCCCCATGATAGTACAGGACAGAGGACAAATCGAGGCATATACAACCCAAGTAAGGAATGATCAGCTAGGAAATCTTGAGGCGGCATAAGAGTCAATTAAACAGTCTTAGTTGCACAATGAAGTATATTCTTCTCAAGGATCAAGAAAAATGAGAAAAAGCCAAGGAATAGGACCAGATTTAAGTAACCTAATTGAGCAGAAATCATATTGATAAGCAGTTGCTTAGAAGGTGAGTTTTGCTTCTTATATGCATTTGTGATCAGAAAATATATAAAGATGTAGTCCCTGGAATAGTGCTCAGTCACTAAATTCAGGTTGTCTATCCACTTTGTAAGTAGTTTCCTGCTAGTATTGCAGTTTGAACCTCAACAGTGATAAGCCTCAAGGTTCAACATCCTAGGATTGCTATTTTACTTTTATGCTGAAACAAGACAAGATGCTCCTCCATGACCACACATCATAAACTTTCGAATAACTACACATATAAACCAAAAAAAAAAAAAAGAAAAGAAAAAAATGGTGATAACATATGCAAAATGAGAATTTGCATAGCACTCACTGAAGAAGGGAAAATATTAATATTGTCAAACGGTTAATATTATCAGTTAAAAGGGAGGAACAACTCACATCTTTCCTGTAAATTGCTCCTTGAAAATACACCAGTGTTGGGCGTTCCTCAAACAGGGCAGAGCTATCACTAGCAACGGTCTGCACAACATGTCTATAGGGAGCTATCAAATCCTTGTCCAAGTTTGCTATCTCAACTGGGTATCTCCCAAAATCTGCAAGCACAAACATAGCAGAACCCAGCTTTTTTCTTGCATCCAACATGCTATTTGGATGGTGAGCTACAATTAGATGATTTTTCCCTCCCAATTGCTTCCACTCCTCACGACCCATTAAAAACTTCACCAACTTAACCTGCAACATCTTGTTCAGACTAAATTTTGCCTTTCCACGAATCTTAGAGTGCCTGTTATAACTCAAAGAGGAAAAGAAAGGCACAAAAATTATGTCCGCTGAGCTTGAATTTTCCACCCTCATAGCAGTACAAGGTCTAAACACCTTTGGCATGTTAGACGATAGAAGATCAAGCGTGAGCCAATATTCTGTACTATGCTGTAAGTTCAAACCACCCGGGTAATGTGGAACAATGCGTGGATTGCGTACATCTGGCCAAAGTTGACCTTCACCCCCTTTCCAATCCATCAAACCAAAATGAAATTCAGGTGGCAAGTCATACATATACACCTTAACAAGAGCCTCATCTGGGCTACAAGATTTTCTTCTATCACGCTGAAGGCCACCAATTCTCTTGGTGGAATTCTGAAATTTTGAAGGCTTCTGTTGGGTTACAATAGGTCCGGTGGTATCCAAATCAGAAGGCAAAGAAGTGATGACAGGATCATTTTTGTACACTGAAGTACTATTTACAAAAATCAGCCTATAAACTGATCTGGGTATGAAAGAATTGATGTTGGATTGAAGAAGGAACATAGAGGATAAGATCAAAAGAAACATCGACATTGTTATTAGGGAGAAAAGAAATTTTGAAGGAAAGAGATTCTTTTCTGACATTGTGAAAGCTCAAAAAAGCCAAATACCATCAATTTCTCGGAAGAAAAATTAAACACAAGGATTAGTTTAAGTACCAAGAAGAAATGTGAATAAATCTGCTATGGAATTGGTGGGTCGTTGATTCTACCTTCAACTCTTAACCTAGAACAAGAACAACATGATTTCCTCAAAAATCTCAAAGACGCACAAAACGCCCACCCCAAGTTCTGCCCCTAAAACCCTAAGGGTTCAAGCAAAAAATCCCAACTTCCTTAGCTACCACCACCAATAAATCATAAAAAATATATATTTAAACAATTTTTTAGAACCTAGAAATATTGGTAGTCAAAAACCTCTTGCAAAACCTAAATTTGCTTAATTTTGGACTCTTCTCCAGAGGCATGGACCAATCTGCAGGCCATAAACAAAGAAACCCATTCAGGATATTTATTTTTATCAAGATTTTTATTTTTATAACTCATGCAACAAATCTTGTCTTTTAAATTCATTAAATGCCGGAGTTATTAATAAGAATCCAGAAGGAGAGCAAACAGAAGTAACACGTTTACCTGCCAATTACCAAAACTTGAAAAATGATATGTGGGGTTTTGATGATCAGATTGAATCCTGAGATTCCATGCCGCTGCTGAATTGAACTTTTCTCAAGTTGGAGAGAATTATTATAAGAGAGGGCATGTTTGGTTCTTCAACTGTGGCATATTTCTAGCCGTAAATTAGAGCATAGAATAAATTTAATGGGGATAAATATGATACATAATTTGGCAGATTCAGAAAGACTTTTCATGTGGATTGGCCTTGGGGACGCCTTTTCACTTTCCCATTCTCAAAAGCAAACAAAACCCATTTAAGAAAAAAATAAATTATAAGTAATGATACCATAAAACAACATTGTGATCATCGAATATTTTTTTTTTGGATGCTGTGTCTGCAGAAGTCGTTGACCCACTCATTTGATCAGGACCGTTCAATCAGTTATATGATTTGGTCTTTTTTTTTCTTTTCTGGCAAGACTAATTATAGAATTAGAAATATAAACAATTATAATTTTAGATATCTTAAATCACTTTTAATTAAAAAATTATAATTTGTCACAACAGTTGTATAAGAAATAATCAAACCCTCTTAGTATGGCAGAAATGTAATATGACTAATCAAACTCTTGATCCCAAATAGCTAGAAACTTATTCAACAAAAAGAGATTAATAAAATTTTTAATTTATAATTAAAATCCGCCTTTTTTCGCTATTTGAAAAATTTTAGCAAGATAAAATATTTTTATGATTTGTAAAATTATTAATTTTTATTAATTTTTTATTTCATTTAAATAAATTGAGTTAAAAGGGAAATAAGTATGAACGTGCCTGCGACCATTTACACGTATTTTGTCTTTGGTTGGTGAAGCGTTTGGAGGGAGAAAAGGAAAAGGGCAAACGAAAGAGGAAAAACTTGCCAGTTTGGTAGGCCGAAGCAAAATTTGGTGTGCCACGTGTAGGGACGAGATTTAATCCAAAGAAAGGGGATCTGGTCTGGTCTTGATGGGAATCCTATTTTGGTTCTTAAAACTTACAAAGTTGGTGTTCAAAAGGTCCCTGCCTCTGCCTCTCATGTTCTGATGTGCAGCCTTTAGATCGACACGTCATTGGTTTTTTAAAATCCAAAATGGGCTCCACCAACTCCTTAATGGGCCTCTCGGGTGTACCCTTTTGTCTGACCTGACCCACTAGAGTGAATTCAGGCCTAAACACTAGGATTGGTGGCAGGCAGTCTGCAACTAGCCCATACCCATTTACCTAAACTTTGTTTGGTACAATGAACAGCCTGACCCAAGCCCATTTTAGTTTAGGTGGGCCATGTTTTTTTTTTTTTTAATTAAAAGGTGGGCCATGTATTACGTCACCTCAAACTCATTTAATCCATTTTTTTTATTATTTTTTGAAAATTTAATTATTGGGACTATTATGCCCTTTTGCAATCAGGGGAATGAGGTTTCAACCTTCACGAGGACAAGGACAAGAAATTTCACTTTTTTCTTTTTTTAGTGACAAACAAAGCCAAGCCAAAAAAATGCTTAACAGCAAGTCAGAGTATGCATATATCTCCTGGTCAGGCAGACAACTCATCCTCTCAGCGCTTTCCGACCAAACTCTTAAGGGTAGTCGGCTGATCGGATCGACACCTCTTCAATACTTGATATTGCCATTTGACTAACCGAAATAATATTCATTTTTTCTTAAATTGCGAGAATAATCTCCCGTAATTAGGAATGAGATATCTAATTATTGCCAATAAGGAAAGAAATCTCCAATACAATCCAAACTTTCCTGAGTGACATGATTGTAAATCTCATAGAAATCTTCTACTGAGACTTTAGTAATCTCAGGATATTTTCACAAGAAAACTAGAATTTCTGTATTCTGCTAGCATATGGGACTTACCATGCATGCAGGTTACATATACATTACAAAGGCTGTTAACTAGGTATGTTCTCTTAACTTAACACTCAGTACACAAAAACATTATGAAATTCTCTTTCATTCTGTTTCTATTTTTGAAAACCTCTTTTTGACTTGAGCGTCGAAATCTCCCCTACTAGAGCTTCCTCCGGTGGTTTTTTATAAGTCTTGTCGACCAAGAATCATCGAACGACTACTCATCCAATTCGAGTCAGCAAAACCATTATCTATGGAGTAAAACCTACCTCTAATAACTTAGCATCGTCTGTGGGAACAAACTAACCTTTTCAGTCAAACATGTTTCTCATCCCGCTTCCTTCCCCCTCACAATCATGACATCGAGTAAAAGAAAAAGACCGACAATTGGTTTTGACGATGACGATTTGATAGGGGTCGACACCAATGTGGTTATGGTAAAAGAAGCTAACAACAAGTGAAAAATGTGTATAGATTTCATTGATCTTAACAAGGCATATCCGAATAACAGTTATTCGCTTTTCAACATCGACAAACTGGTGGACAACTCATCAGGACACCAACTCTTGAGTTTTATAGATGCATACTCTGGCTACAACCAGATTTGCATAGCTCTAAGAATGAGAAAAAAATCAGTTTTATTATGGAATTCAGCACCTATTATTATAAAGTTATGTCGTTTGGCCTTAAGAACACCAGAGCAACCTTCTAGCAGTTGGTCAATAAAGTCTTTAGTGAACAGCTCAGTAGGAATATCGAGACTTATATTGACGAAATGCTTATTAAGAGTGCTAATGCTGAAAATCATGTTGCATACTTGGAAGAAACATTCCGAACGAGAGATGTACAAAATTAACCTAAAAAATAATTAAAAAAAATTCTTTAAAGACCCTAGGAGGAATCAAATTCCAAAACTAATTCAAAATGGTCAAGTGTTCAACATTCAAGCAACATTGGTTAAGTGTTCAATACTCAACGAACACTGTTGGTCGGGTTTTTAACACCCGACCTATATTCGTCGAGTGTTGAAGACTCGACGAATAATCCAAGTAAACTTCCTTGCCATCAGAACATGGGTTTCGTGTTCAGGAATGAGCATGAGTTCATCCTCTTCCTCCTCTTTTGTTCCTAGATTCAACTTCAACCTCCACGTTTAAACCTCAAGCCTCGCAAATCATCTTGTTCTCTTTGCAAGGCTTCATGGCAAGAGGTCTGCACCTGTAACTCTGGTCCCTCTCACTCTCTCTCTCTCTGCTCCCTCTCATCCTCTCTCTACACCTGTAAATTTCATGGCATGGATGTTGGTTCGTCGAGTGTTGAACACTCGATCATTTTGAGTTAAATTTGAAATTTGTTTTCTCCTAAGATTTTTTAAGAATTTTATTTATTATTTTTTATGTTAATGCTGTACATGTCTTCATTCCAAACATTAAAATGTTATAACATGAGGTTGAATTTAGCAAAATGCACTTTCGGGATCACATCGGGAAAATTCTTGGGTTTTCTAATTACCAACCTAGGGATTAAGACAAATCCAGAGAAGATACAAGCCATACTAGACATGACATCATTGAGGACGCCAAAGGAAATGCAAGGCCTCATGGGAAGGATCACAGATTTAAATCGATTTATGTCAAAAGTGAGTGAAAAGTACAAATCCTTGTATGATGCTTTGGAAAAGTTTCAAAAACTTACATGAATGCCGAAGTGCTAAGTAGCGTTCGAACAAATCAAAAATACCTTGCATCACCCCCGCTACTTTCTCATCCTGTTTTTGGTGGGAAACTCTATCTTTGCCTCACCATTTTTAATCGAGCACTCTGCTCTATTCTCATAAGGGAGGAATTCACATCACAAAAGCTGGTGTACTATGTCAGTCATATACTTCAAAAGTCAGTAGCCAATTACAGAACCATCGAGAAGATGGCATTCGCATTAGTCATTACCGCTAGACACCTCCGACCTTACTTCTATGCCCACACAATTGTGGTATTGACCAACTGGCCTCTGAAGTAAATTCTACAAAAGAGGGACACCTCAAGTCGACTCATTACGTGAAGTATTGAGTTAGGAGAATTTGACATTGAATATCAACTAAGGCCAGTAATCAAAAGCCAAGCCCTCACTGATTTCATCATCAAATGCACGCTCCCAACACCCTTTGAGTATTCCCCTACGATGATCGAGAAGAATGCTCATCATCAAAATGGACCCTTCATGTGGATGAGTTATCAAACTACTCAAGAAGCGGAGTCGGACTCATTCTTTACAACCAGTGATTTTAAGACCAAATACGTTTTTCGTTTCGATTTTCAAGTAACTAATAATCAAGTCGAATACGGAACCCTACTGACCGAATTATAAATCGTAGCGTCACTAGGAGCCTAAAACATATGGGTCTTCACCAACAGTTAATTAATCGTCAAGCAGATAAAAAGAGTTTATGAAACTAAGGAGTCGATATTAGCAAAGTATTTATCTAGGTTACGAGAGGCGGTGAACAAATTTGACAAGGTCGATATACAATAGATTTCTCAATCAGAGAATGTGTAAGCCAACATACTCTCCAAGTTAGCCAGTTTTAACTCAGTTGCAACTAGCCAAACAATCTATATAAAAAGTCTACCATACCCGAGTATCAATGAACTCGAACAGATCCTATTGGCAAACAATTCACCAAGTTGGAAAGACCACATAGAAGCTTATTGGAAACATGAGCAACTATCAACTTCACCTTATGAGATTGATAAGTTAAGGTGTAAGGCTGCCCACTATGTCATCATTAATAGAAACTTTTACAAGAAGTCCTTTACCCATCCATACCTAAAATACTTATTGCACGAGAAGGAAATTACATGCTCTGAGAAATCCATAAAGTGATATGTGATAATCATTTAGCCACTCGAAAACTAACCAATAAAGTTCTCCGACAAGGGTTTTTGGTCAACCATGAAAGTTGATGCGAAAAATTATGTCAAAAGGTATGACAAATGTCAACGCTTCTCATCAGTATCACACCAGCCCTCTACCGAACTCTGCTTGATAGTAAGCCTGTGGCCATTCGCATAGTAGGAAATAGACATTCTCAGGTCATTCTCACTAGCTACTGGATAGCGAAATTTCCTAGTTGTAGTATTTGACTACTTCACCAAAAAGGTATAAGTTGTACCACTAGCCCTGATCACTATTTACAAGATATAAAATGTCGTATGGATCACCAGATTTAGTGTACCTCATGTTCTAATTACAGACAATGGCAAGCAGTTCGATAATAAGAGATTTCGAGACTTCTGTAGCAAGTTAGAAATGCAGCATCTTTCACTTCTGTTGCATACCCACAAGCTAACGGCCATGTTAAAGTGACAAATCGAATGATCCTGCAAGAATTCAAAGCTGCATTACATGAAGTCAAGGGTCGCCAGGCAAATGAACTTTATACTATTCTTTGGACCTATTGGACAATGCCTCGAAGGGCAATAGGAGAAACACTCTTTAGCCTAACTTACGAAGTTGAGGTAGTAATAACATTAGAGATTGTCATTCATTCACTTTAAGTAGATCAATATGAGCATGAACAGAATAAGTTGGCATTATGTGAACGGTTAGACCTACTACCAAAACTGTGAGAAACTACGTCAACTAGAATGGCTACTTATCAGTAGTAGATGGTACGCTATTACAATAGGCGGGTCAAAACTAAAGTGTTTAAGCTAGGGGATTTGGTCCTGTATAGAGTAGAAGCCACCGAATAACCCTATTTTGGGGGCAAATTAGCACTTAATTGGAAAGACCCATATCAATTACGCTTGGTAATTCACCCAGGGATGTACCGACTTAACCACCTGGACGGTTTGGTCATGCCGAGAGTGTAGAACTCAAAGAATTTGCATGTCTATCACTAGTAACCTCTATCACTTTCATTAGTTTTGATTCTTTCTCTCTTTCAATCTATCACTCTTACATGTACTAGCACACTTTTCCTATCAAATGAACGTATTGTCAAAAAGAGATATATATCCCTGACGGGTAAGCACGATCCAATCTTTCAAGTGAATGAAATATAAACAAGGGATGTATCTCGATGGTGGGCGAATATGGCCCTCTCTATTAGTTATACACATTGAAATGTGTTATTAATAAGGGAAGTACCCCCATTCGGATAGACATGATCCACTCTTTTAATCAAACTCACCAGGAAGTATCAAAAAGTAACTAAGCACTACATTCGATGGCTCGACAAACAAGCCGACCTGCTACAATACAATCAGTCAAGAAACTTGCTCGAAAATGCGCCTCTGATATGGATGTTCTAACATCATGAACATGCAAAATAGTTATCTCTCAATCAAGACAAGATTGAGAAGTAAGTAACAAAGCTTTCTATATTATGTCTAAATGCATATCGAAGTACATACTTGGATACAATGAAATGGAATGCCTACATATTCATAAGTTAGGCTAGATTACACCGAAATAGAAAACTTAAAAGAATATATCGATGAGTATCTTCGCCTTCCCGAATGGACTAGCTCCCTAAGCCCCGATGTGTACTCTTTGATAAAGTGCCCGATGCCTTCTTAAACTGATTCATAGATGAACTCTATGAATCTCATATCTCTTATTTAGCATCCAGTAAGATAATAAAACTACAAAAGCAACTAGATGCTAAACAAAAACTGGAAAGAATTTTGCAAACTCTCAAATTACTCTCAAGCCTTCATAACAAAAGACTGTAAAAGCAATGATGAGTTGCAGGGAGCCCAGTCAAAACACTTCGAGACAAGACCATCATAACAATAGCTTTTGACTTGCCCAACTGATATGACAGGACCCTGTATTCGTGGTCCTTTAAGTGACGGAACCATGTACTCGTGGCTTTTGCCACCACTGCTCTTTCGTAAGCCAAACCCATAGAGAAAAAAAAGTTCTTTTCAATTTCAAATCCTCGCAAAAAACACAACCTTTCACTCACAAGCGACCGTCCTGAATCCGACCTCCCATTTCACATCTATATATAAACTAAAGACGGGAACTGTATTGTCAAATACCCCTAAAGTCAGAAAAATGTTATGCGTTTAATGACTACGCCTCACCGCCAACGCTTCCCATCATCCATACACTTTGTGTCTTTCGGCTTCCCTAATTATTACTGCATTTGCTCACGTCCCTAATGCCAAGCGATAATACTGCCAGATTAGCATTTAATTGGTATCTTTTCGATCCTCACCTATTTGAAACTACTTTTAAGGTCTTTCCTCTGGAACAATACCAGGAGTAAGGGTAATTGATGGAACATGCTCAAAGGCCCATCATCATGAGATCCAGAATCCTTTAGGCCCACAGTCCAACAGGTCACAGTACACATGTATCTCTTGGTCAGGTAGATATAACTCATCCTCTCAGCACTTACTGACTAGACTCTTAAGGGTAGTCAGCTGATCGGCTCGACATCTTTTCGGTGCTCAGTACTGTCATTTGACTAACCAAAATAATATTCACTTTTTCTTAAATTGTGGGAATAATCTCTCGTAATTAGAAAGGAGATCTCTGGTTATTACTAATAAGAAAATGAATCTCCAATACAATCCAAATTTTTTCAATTGATAGGATTTTAAATTTTCTAAAAATCTTTTGTTAAGATTCTGATAATCTTGGAACGCTTTCACAAGAAAACTAAGTTTTCTGTATCCCGGTAGCATATGGGACTTACCATGCATGTAGGCTATATTAACATCACGAAGCCCGTCAACGAGGTATGTTCTCTTAACTCAACACTCGGCACACAAAGATATTACAAATCTCTCTTTCAGTCTATTTCTATTTTTAAAAATCAGTCTCTAATTTGAGTATCAGAGTCTTCCTCGCCCGAATGTCCTCCTATGATTTTTTGTAGGTCTTGTCAATTAAGAATCGTTCAATGACTAGTCATTCCGTTCGACTCGGTAGAGTCATTATTCGTGAAGTAAAACCCACTTCCAACACGACTCTACCAAATCATCGGTAATAAATTCATAATTGAATTTAATGTAAGGCAATTTTCCATTAATGATAAATTTATATTATATAAAATTCAACATTCTAATTTCGGGTTTTTTTGGTACAGCTAGAATTACTGTTTATAAAGTCTCACACATTTTTGTTCAGGCTGATCATTAAGACCCACTTTTAAAAATCAGGCTGGCTTGATCTCCACAATTTTGCAGGAGTTCAGGCTTATGTTTGGATCAAGGCTAGGTTAGACTTGACTTCTATTTTCTAGTCCCATTAGTTGGTCAGCCCTTTGCTAGCGATGCTCAAGTCTAGGTGAGCTTAAAAGATCAAACCCTCAACAAAATTTTCAGATTAGAAATTCATCCTTTAGGCTAATTATGATAGGGGGTGAAGCAGAATTGAATCCATTAGAAACTGGGAGAAAATTCAAAAATTTAATAATGAAAATTAGTAGACATATAATGCAGCACTCATTAGGGGAATTCAACAATTTTAATTCCCAAGGAGCACAACAGATTACAATCTATCCCATGTTCCTTAGTTAACAATTGAGCAAACAATAAAATTAGCATTTTCGTAATAATAGTTTAGTACTTTGTGGGAAATTAAAATCACGTGTGTGTGTATTACTTTATGATAGTAGGAAGTAAATTTTAGAAGGTGAGATTATTTTTCTTGTAATATTTAGGGTAATTTATTAATAAATTATAATTTAATTAGTATATATTTTTTTTCTCATTCAAACCATCTTAATAGATGAAAATTGATGGATGAACCATGATCCTATGGCGTGTATTTATTTGGCGTTCGTCCAATGACTCTCCTCTCCCCCTCTCTCATGCTCTCTCTCTTCTCTTCCTTGTCAAACAAAATGGAAGGGGCCCGCGTTGAATTTTTTTATTTTGTATTTATTTTTTTATTTTACTTTTTATTTTTTTTTATTTTTTGTTTTTTATTTTGTTTTTACCAAAGACTCTCCTCTCTCACACTCTCTCTCCTCTCCCCCTCTCTCATGCTCTCTCTCGTCTCTTCCTTTGTCAAACAAAATGGGAGGGGCCCGCTTGTTGAATTTTTTATTTTGATTTTATTTTTTTTGTTTTTTGTTTTTTATTTTGTTTTTACCAACGGCTCTCCTCTCTCACACTCTCTCTCTCCTCTCCCCCTCTCTCACGCTCTCTCTCTCCTCTCCCCCTGTCAAACAAAATGGGAGGAGCCCGCCCGTTGAATTTTTTATTTTGTTTTTATTTTTTTATTTTGCTTTTTATTTTTTTGTTTTTTTGTTTCTTATTTTATTTTTATTCTTTTATTTTTTTATTCCTTTTTCTTTTATCTTTTTAATTTTTTTATTAATTTGGTTTTGCGCCTATACTATGCCTTTTTTCTCTTTTTTTTTGTTTTTCTTATTCTTTTGTTTTTTTATTTTTTTTTTATTTTTTTTTTATTCTTTTGATTTTTGATTTTTTCTTTTGTTTCTCCCGCACATTTTGCACTAGACCACACATTTTTAATTTTTTTTAATCAGAATTAAATTTAATTATGACCTTAAATTTAATTCATATATTTTTATTTTCATTTTCAAGATCCACTCAAAATTTTTACTCTCCCGTTTAAAATTTTTACTCTCAGGCCTCTTTCATTTTTTCTAAATTGTGATGGATTTAATTTAATTAGTAATTAGTAATCATAATAGTAGTAGTAAAAATAAAAGAAAAAACAAAAGAATAAAAAAGCAAAGGAATTTAAAAAAACACAAGAAAAAACCAATAATAAAAAAAACCGTAGGAGGGGCGGTTCCACCCGGGTGCAACCGCCCCACTTTTTTTTTTCTTTTTTTATTTTATTTATTTATTCTTTTTTATTTTGTTTTGTTTATTCTTTTTATTTTATTTTTTTATTACTTTATTTTTTACGCCTATTATGTTGAGTTTTTTTTTTCCTTTTTTTTAGTCTTTTGTATTTTATTTTTGTTCTTTTACTTTTTTCTCTCTTTTTTGTTCTTTTGATTTTTTTTCTTTTTTTCTCCTGTACAAATGTATATCGCTAAATCGTTAAATTTATTATTGTTTTGTTAATAAAGTGAATTTATTTTTCAGTTTTAACTTCATGGACCTCATTAGTTAAATCAGTTCTTTTGTCCAATTTGCCTCATTTCTCTTTAGTCTTTCCGATGGTTTGACAAAAGTTGTGATAATCTTACAAGATATCATAGATATTGAAACTCTTTTTCATTTTTCATTTTTTTTTCCTCCATGACAAATTGCATCCCAAATGGTTAATTTGTACTTACTTTGGCTAAGCTAATATACTTTACAAATTTTTTGTATATTATCTGTGTTTCAAAATTAATACTATATTAGTGTTTCTGTTGGGATAATTTTATTTTGAAAAAGCTAACAAGAAAAGTGATGATTTTGAGATTAGCGCATGGCATGAATCTTGCTTTCCTAGGTTAAGTAAAAGACAATGTAAAAAACAAATGATTGTTTTATCTCATTCGGATTTGTATTAACTGTCTTTATCTTAATTCATTCTAATAATTCAAAAAAAGTCGAAGTATCCTGCATTGAGATATACTCATTTATTACAAAAGATAATATAATTAAAAATTAAAAGAATTATGCATAAATCACTTTTAAGACATTCTACAATATTTAATATTATTACCTTTTAATATACAAATATAATTTTTTACTCACATTTTCCCTCCATCAATTCATTTATTTTTTATTTAACCAATTTAATAAATAAATTAAAAAACAATAAATTAAAAAAATTAATACCTTTACGATCATTATATTTCTTTTAAATGCTATATTTTTTAAATTACGACACATCGCACGTAGTCCGGTGAACTCCAGCTAGTACAGTATATATAGGGCATTTTGGTCCACCTTCTTTGGTCTTCCGGTTGTCGTAGAAAGTGCATACTTGTTTGTTGCCATAATAACCAGGAGGCACACTGAGACAGGTTGCACAACATTTTTGGCAGAAGATCATGCATTGCTTGTGGTGCCGTGTCTTGCTACATCTCCTTGCACACTGTGATGGGCATTCCGTTCATTTCATTCTATCACAACACAGACATGTCACAGCTATTTTACCAAGTTATGTTAAATTTCAATAATTGTTTTTGTTTCGTGTTTGGCTGCTAATAAAGAAACTAAAATTTTTAATGTAAATTAAGGACTATGACTACTTATGGTAGCTCTTAAAACCAGTGTTTGAAAACTTGGACCGGATCGGTTGGTTCGACCAAGAACTGAATCAGAAGCGGTCCAGATTTCTTTATAGAATTGGTTTTCATCGAAAAAATCAAATTGAATTGACTCGATCCAACCCCTTTTTTTAAATATAAAATATGTGTAGAAAAAATGCAATTGTTTGGACTCAAATCTGTGTATCCTTCACCACTAGGCCTTATATCATTGATGACTCACTTTGTTATATTTTGAATTTATTTATGATTTTATGATGATGTCATCCAATTCTTTTATCCAGTCTGATCGGTTTGATCCAATGATTTATTGACTCTTTTGGCATAACCGATTTATATTCCGATTCAGATTTCAAAATACTGTTTCAAACTTCCTTGACCATACCGTTCCTGAAATATCGAAAAATATATATATAAATATATTTTACAAAGGCTATAAGGTCAATTTTGATTATAATGTATAAAAATAGTTTAATTTGCAAAATGCAAGAGAGGATTCCATTTTTAAGGATGTCTTACACTGTCCAGGTGGTACTGGGCCTCCTTGGCCATAACCTGCAAAAGAAGGTATCGAATTTAGCAAGACATATTTTTTGTATATGGGTGATAACACCCAAAAGTGGAAGGACAAATTGGATTTATACTATTTACCTTAGTTTCAAGCATGGCGATGCCCAGGAGTGCCAAAAGCAGAACACACAATCTTTGCCATTGCCATAAAGAGAGAGAGAGAGAGAGAGAGAGAGAGAGAGTAGGGAGAAGATTGCTAGCTTGGTTCCAAAATGCTTAGGTAGTATGGGTAGGGGTGTTCATCGGTTCTGTTTTTGAATTTTTCGGTTTTTGAATTTTTTAATTAATTTGATTCGGTTAATTCGGTTTAACATTTTTTAACTCCGAATCGAAAATCGAACCGAATTTATTTAAATTCAAAATTCGATTTTCGGTTTGAATTCGAATTGAATCGAATAAACTAAATAAATCGATTTTAATTTTTAATATCTAAATTTTCACATAAATTTAATTTAACCAAATTCGAATTAATAAAATAATAAAATTTTTAACTACTATTTTATTGCTTACTTAAAAAAGAAAAATTATAAATCAAAGTTTGCATAAAAGGACAAAGTTTGCATAAAAGGAAAATAAAATAAATAATAAATAATCAAAATAAATTAAAAATGAGATAATTAAAAACCCTAATTCGGTTTTCGGTTCGAATTCGTATTAAAAATCTCAATTCGAAACTCGAGCTGAAAATTAAATTTAAAATTTGGTTCTAAACGAAAACTGATTCGAATCCAAAAATCGAATTTAAATTTAATTCGATTCGATCGGATAGCCAATTTTCAGGCTACAAATAGAGCAGTTTGTGAAGGGTTGGCATATCGTGCATAAAATAAGGTATCAACATAACTATTATCTAGTTAAGATTGACAATCCAATTTTAATAAAGATATCAACATAACTATTATCCGAGTTTATGGTGAATCAGGATTCGACGAATTAATTATTGATATTCTCGGAGAATCATGGAACCCTAGATGAGAGGTAACCACATCCTAGGGAAGAACCGACACAATCTTGGGTACCCACAAAAAAAAAAGGTGAGTAAATTTTTCTTTACTTTGGGCTTTTTGGTTAGTCAATGTTAAAATTTGATTACCTCTAAACCATCAGGTTCAAAAATGCCACAAAAAAAAACCTCCATAATTGATTGTCTAGGGGAAAAAAAAAAACTAATATGATTTTTGTTAGTAATTATGTTAGGGGATGCAATATAACATTTGAAGGGGACAGTAATTTTAAATTTTAAGGTAAATACTATTTGAATTTATAATTTTTGAGTGTAATACATATCAATTTTTAAATTTTGAATTTTTTTGAAGTTTGAAGAAGGGGCAATTGTCACTTACCCTTCTCTTTGCCCCCTAATATAAAAAAATTGGCTTAAAATGAGTTACTGTTAAAATACGGGGAGGGTCCGCCCACGAGGGTAGACCCGCCCCCCTTCCTTTGAATTTGAAAAAAAAAAGAGGAGTGGTTATTGGGAAATAATCGACCCCAAACCACCCTCTCAATTTTCTTTTGAGAAGAAAAAGTTACTTCTTCCCTGGTAGTGCATGCTTTTAATTTTAAGAAACAACAAAAAAATACTTTTTAATAGCATCTGTCAAAGAGGTAAGTGATCCAACCCAAATTTTAATTTAGGTAATTTCTGCACAAAATACTTTTTATAGATTTTTACGAAAATCTTCATTGGTATCAGAGTCTGCATGAGTTATTTCCTATCTAATTTGGATAATTAAAAAATTAAAAAATGTTATACATGGTCGTAGAGGTCATTAATAGCATCTTAAAATTGGCTTGTTGAAATGCCCTCAATTTTATATCATAACATGCCTATAAGATGTAGATCTGATTTGTAAAATTTCGTATGCAACGGATGAATATATTAAAAGATATTATAAATCGTAACCGAAATTTAATATACTTATAACTTTCAAAATATTAAATTTCGTGATATAAAATTTATATAGTTAGATTTTTTATGAAAAATGTTTTCCAACCATATAAAAATCATAAAAAATAATTAAGAATTAATAGAGATATGACCTGTCGAAAATTTGTTCAAAATCTAGAAATTTGGAAAAGAAGATAACAGTAAAATGTTCAATCTCACTCTCGATAATGGCAAGTGTAATCTACCCCATAGGTTAGAGATGTCCGATTAAAAATCCGAGGCCACCATTGAACTTAGAGACATTAAAAATGGGGGTAGCCAAAATATGGTGAACCGGAGCCGCCAAGAAGGCGGTTTGTGGCCTTCATGCGCCACCGCTGGCGTGTGAAAGCCACACAGAACTTTGTTTTGTTACAATTAGGTCTTTTGGAGTGTGAAAGCGCGTGCAGGATTCATTTTGGTCCCAATTTTCACCAAAATAAATCTTGCATTTATTTTGATTTTTCTGTGATTTAAAATTTATTTTTTCGAGATAAAAAATATTTTTTATTATTATTAAATCAATAAATGTTAGAAAATTATGAAAAATAGTTTTTTAGTATGGAAAATTTTGAAAAATTTTGGTTGGCTATGTGTCTAACCTAATATTGTTCTCATTTTCAGAGAAATAGTAATAATCGGGCGTGTTCTTGGAGAACTTCCAGACTTCTGAGTAAGAGAAAGATACATGAGAAGTTCAGAGCGTTTAATAAAATTAGGTCAAATGTTGACGTACAAAATGGACCCATCTCATTCTTTGTCAGATCATTTAGAGATCATGGAACAAAAACGTTTGGAACTTATTCAGATTGATCAGTGCTTTTGGAGGGATGACGTGTATATATTGAGAAATTCTCTGCCTCCTCATTGGGTTAACGTGGTTGATAAGTTACTTGCCGAGCATGAACACATGATTCCTGATATTGTAAGGCCAATATTAATAGAAATATGGAAAATCAAAAATTTAGAGAGCCAAGTGAAGAAAAGACTTTTCCAAAGTATGAATAGTTCCTCAAATACTGTAAGGAGGTTCGCTCCTAGGGATAAACTATGTAAGAGAATTGTAAATATGGTATCACGAATGGATATATCTTGAACCAGATAATCCATTTGTATGTTCTTTCTTTTGCATATAATGAATATTTGATTAGGATTATGATCATATAATAGATAAATGTTCGAAATTTTAATTTCTTTCAAATATATGTCAGTTATGTTCATCATGATGATCATGTATGCAAAAGGACTTAAAGGGTCTCTCTCTTGAATGAAAATTTTGGATTGGTAGATTTTAGTAATTTTCATCCAAAATTGAAATGTTATTTAAATACTTAGTGTATTTAAGTGGGAGGTTTTAGGTTGGTAGAATTTAAGTAATTCTCACCTAAAACTTATTAAATTTTGTAATTTCAAATTAAATTCGTGATAGTGATACATTATGACCATATATGATGATTGGGAACATAGTGAACTTTCGATTTTATACCTAATGTTGACCTGTCATGGATGTTAATCTTGAAATGCAAAATATGAGTATTAGTACGTATGTCTACTCTCTTAGAAAACCCAAACCATAGCATTAAAATCCTTTATTGGGGATTTGAATAAAAATAACAAATTGAATGACGATAACCGTGAGTTATAACGTCATGAAATGTGAAATGTGTTGAAAGAATAAGATGTTTTGGAAAGTATCATATATGTCATGTAGAACCCTGGAGTGGACAATGCTGCTTTGTAAGGGAGAGAACTAGATGCTAACCATGTGCGAAAAATGATAGATTCCACTGCTCGAGCGATTCTGGTTAGCTTTCGGATTGAAGACATGATATCTAAGTATGAGCAATACTTTGATTGTTCATGACATTATGGTGTATCTCAAAGAGATACAGAGATACCAGTGACTCACTTTAGACAGTTGACTATGAAATTTGATACCTATAAAAGGAAAAATGATCACAGTATCAAATAGTTTTTTAGGGTCATGTCTAGCATAATTAGAGAGTGGGAGTCAGCTGGTCTTGTTTTCTCTAATGAATATAAAGTTTGAATTTTGATTCGATTCCTTCCTATCAAGTGGAAGCACCTGAAAGTTAGTTTGATTCACAATGACAGTGTGAAGACTTTTTCGAACATTGCTTGCCACGTTCAGCTTGGGGATGAGCAGTTTTGTGTTGCAAAATCCATAACTGATGCTTTTATTATAGAGTTTAATTCTAAAAGAGTTTCGGACTCTAAAGGTGAGAGGGACTGGAACAAAAGTAAGAAAGGTAAAGAGATTATAGACGGATCATAAAAGAACAATCTAGAATATTAGAACAGACAATGAGACATTTATGAATTTTTCGTCGATAGCTTTCTAGTGGTAGATAGAATGTAGAGACCGATGTAAGAGTGAACGTTCGAGGAGTTGACACTTGTAAACTGCAATTACAAAGTGATCGAAATCTCATTCTACATGAGGTTCCCTACGTGCCAGAAATTTGATGAAATCTTATATGTTCTTATTCTTTTGAAATTTGACTGTGATTTGAACTTTCAGAAATAAATTGTTGATTCATATTTGAATAACATGCGTATTGATTCTAGATAGTTTACAAATGGTTTTATCATTTTGAGAATGTTGATAATGTGACGAGATATGATAGACTTGGTCACATTGTGGTAAAACGTGATAAATCAACTAGTGAAAGCAGAACTATTTGATTTACTCACAAAAGTTGATTTACCAACGTATGAATATTGTCTTGACGGCCAGATGATAACAAAACTATTTGGAAAAGCCATACGAGTTAAATTTCCATTGTATTTAATCCATTAAGACATTCGTGGTCCAATAAGTGTGAAGGTTAGACATGAAACTTTGTATTTTATTACGTAATTCAACATTGTTAGATATGAAAGATCCATGATGACACATGTTAACTTGTGGATTTCTTTTTGGGGAGATGTCTTATTGACTGCGATCTTTGTTTTGAACAAAGTACCTTCATAGAAAGTACCAATAACATGATACAAACTTTTGACTAGTAAAAAGTCATGTCTCAGTGACTCGAGACCTTGGGAATCAACAGTTTGTATTTTGAGATTTTTTCGATAAGTTTGGAAAATTGGGTCCCCATAGAAGCAAGAGTATTTTTATAAGATATTTTGACCAGTCTAAAAGTTAAGTATTCATTTGTGAATAAGATGATGGTACTACAGTAGAGATTAGATCACAGATGTCACATTTCTGAAGAATGATTTTCCTAGCAAAGGTGACGTGAAGGACATAAATCTATCATTTGAATAAATTTGTTATTTGAATTAATTGATTCAAATGATAGATTTATCTATTGCTGATTGTTAGAATGGTACTGATCCTAGTGGGAGAGATTTAAAATTCTAACGATCCAATTGAGTTACAAACTCAGAAAAGTGTTAGGAAAAATGTATCTAAACGTCACTTGGGGATTGAAGGGCATGTATGTGATGTTTCTTCAGAAGATGAAGAAGAGTTTTAGAATGTATATAAGACTCTATCTTATCCCAATAAGGGTGAATGGAAAAATGCAATGAAGAAAAATACGAGTTAATAAAGTCTAACCATGTTTGGCAATTGTTGAACTTCTATTAAGGCGCAAAGTTATTGAGAACAACTGGATTATCAAAATCAAGCGTAGGGCAGATAGAACTATTGGGAGATAAAAGGCTCAACTGGTAGTAAAATGTTACACTCAGTAAAAGAGTATTGATTATGAGAAAATCTTTTCCCAGTAGTGAGATTTATTTCTATTCACGTGGCATTAGTGGTAAATTTGGATTTAGAATTACGTCAATTAGATGTGAAAACTGCCTTCTTTAATGGTGAACTTGGGGAAGATATTTATATGGCACAATCAAAGGGTTTTTGCCATTAAAGACCAAGAAAACAACAATTGATGGTTTTAAGTAGTTTTCGAGACAATGATGTTTGAGATTTCATAGAGATGTACTCTCTTATGATTTCGTATTGATAGACGAAAATCATTGTTTCTGTTTGAAAAATCCAATGACGAGTTTGTAATTCTATACTTATATGTCGAGAACATATTGTTAGCGGTGAATGATAAGGAGTATGACTTTCGAAATGAAGAATATGTGTAAGACAGATTGGGAATTAAATTCCAGAGAAATCGTTTCAGGAGATTACTGGAATTATCTCAAAAGTCTTATATCATAAAGCCTCTGGAACGATTCAGCTTGAAAGACTGCAAACTCATTAATACTCCTGTGATTATAGGTGATAGTTCAAGAGACAACATATGCCCTAGAACTCCTAATGAATAGATGAAATGTCCGGAACATCGTATTTTAGTACAGTTGAGAATTTGAAGTACGCTATGATGTGAACTCATTCCGATATTTGTCATGCTATGGGTTTTGGTCGGCAGTTATCTATCCAATCTAGGAAGAGTGATTGGATTATTATGAAAAGGATGTTGCGATACCTGAGCGAAATTGCAGACTATTTCCTTCATTATTAAGAAAATGATTTGGTATTGAAAGGATACACGAATGCTGATTGAAGAGGTGCATGAGAGAAAATCTACCCCTGGTTATGTTTGCTTGTTCATTGATAGCGCTATCTCATGAAGAAGCAAGAAACAAACCTGTATATAACTTTTTATAATGGAAGGAGATTTATGGTTAATGCTTTCGCAGTTCAGAAAAATGAGTTTGGTTAAACGAATGTTGCAATATTTAGAGTAGTAAGCAACCTAGTGGGAGTTTGACGATTTATTGTGATAATCGATCAGCTATTGCTTACGCGTGAGACTCTGAATATGATGACAATACCAAACATAGACATAAAGATCAATTTTGTCAGAAACATGATTGAAAAGAGGGAAATGACATTAAAATATGTATCTATGCATTTGAAAGTGGCTTGTCATTTTTCAGAGGCCAATGCCTAAAAGACATGTTAGATGATATGGATTGCATAGATTGTGACAGTATTTGTTATTGTGGCAGTGATTGTGATTATAAACAGAAAATATATATATTGTAATACTCATATTCGATGATATTTGAATTTTATTTTTGTATCTAAAATTTTTATGTCTGGAATTAAAAGTATGTTGAACAAGTTTTGAAATTGGCTCTCTCACACGAGTAATCGCCTCTAATGTCTGTGTGATATGTAGAGATGAGACGTGTTAATTTGTGGTGGATTAACACAGATAAGCCGCTTTAGTTAAATACTAAGATGAGATTACCGGTTAATATATTACATGTATGGTAATCGAAATGGATTCCCCACAATCCATTAAACTTGTCGAATAGTCAGGTATGGGTTCTCCTTGATGTTGTGAGATGTTGGAGGACTTATAAGAAGTAAAACTCAGGTCAAGTGTTATGTATATTTGGATTAAAACTTGTATGATGCGTTATATTAGAAAAGAAGACATACGCTTCCAAATGGAAAGGAAAGTATCGTAACACATATTTCATACCACGTGTGCTTAAGTGACCATATGAGTAATGAGATGGTACATCCCTCTTCATCTCATTATGTCCATCTCATTGTGTGAGACTCAGAGGTTTATGTTTAGCCTAAAATTATACTCTTAGGACTTTTGTCTATTTTTTGAAATTTTATTTTAGTGTTGCTATTTTAGCATGTCACCAAGAAACCATAGATGATTTGGTTTGACGGTGTATGTCTAGGAAAGCAGTTAAGATAAAGTTGAAAGTTAGGAGTATGAAAGGAAAACTATTTTTGACCAACACGTTACTCTGTATTCACAGACCGATCAATTATGTCTATGACTTAGTGTTTAGAGATATAATTGTGAATACATGATTGAATAAGAGTCAAATATGTTCTTACATTGCTTGGAGGGATGAGAGATATGTTGACTGTGTCGAATAAAAGAGGTCTGAGATATAGCGAGATATAATATCCTCTTCACTACTTTGACGGTGAACTGCTATATATTCTTAACCGGTGTATGGCTCTAGAGCTCTTGGTATTCTCGTAAGTTACACGGTTCTCTTGCCTGTATGAAATTGGTATTTGATAGTAATGATCATATTATATGCGGTTTTAACCCTCATATACAAATGTGAGATGTTAAAATATAGGATGGATTTATCGGTAGGATAGACTCGTCCCCTTCCTTTGAATTTGAAAAAAAAGGGGAGTGATTATTGGGCAATAACCAACCCAAAACCACCTCTCAATTTTCTTTTGAGAAGAAAAGGTCACTTCTTCCTCGGGAGTGCATGCATGGACGAGAAAAAGACGAGGGCTGCCTTTAATTTTAAGAAACAACAAAAAAAAAATAGGAAGAAGTTTTTCTTCTCCTTGTGCGAGAAAAGTAAGGGAAAAAAGAGAGAGAGTTTGAGACACAGGAAGGAATTGGAATTGTGAAAATTAGAAATTAATCTGTGATATTTTCTTGATAGAATATTTATTCAATGATTCAATCTAAATTTTGATTTGGATAATTTTTGTACGAAATATTTTTTATAGATTTATACTAAAATCTTCGGTTATAATATTGATAATAATTTTTTCAAAAAATTTATTTGGAATTAAAAAATTCCAAACATTCCAGTTAGGTGTAGAATTTAATTGGGATTTGGATCAAGAAAAAGGAGAAGGCGATTGTATGAATGACTGGATAGAGAGACAGTCCAATAATGCATGTGCTAGTGATACCAAATTCTGAACCAAATGCACACGACCAAAAAGAAAGATTGAATCTCTCTCTCTCTCTCTCTCTCTCGAACAGGAGTACCCGACTTGTGCTGTAGACCATCCATTCTTGTCCATTCTATTGCTCTCGGGCCTCTTTTTTTGTTAGGTTGAGAAAATTACCCTTGAGCTGTTAATTGCTTCGATATATGGTTGGTGCCGGCCAAAAAGTATAGAGGCACAAAGAAGAACAAACACTTGAGGCATACAATTCACATGTTAAATTTTCTTCTTTTCAAAATTTCAGTGGGGTTGCTTTCCCACCCATGGCGGACCTACATAAAAAGAAATGTGGACAATGATCAAAATAATTTTATTAATTTTTATATATTAAATAAATATTATTTCTATTTAATCCAAAATATTATCTCAATTAAAATCCATCACTACTTTTACAAAAATATTTTTGCCCTACTATATTTGGATCATTGGATCCACCACTATTTCCCACACTCCCTTTGCCGGTGGGTTACAACATAGTTTCATTGTTATTACTGAACAAAAATTTTCCAACCATATGAGATAAATAAAGAACGTAGATTGTTTGCTTAGACAAAGGAAATGTTCAATAGATAATTAGTATAGTGAATAAAAATATTAATTTTTTTATTAAATTTTAGTTTTGAAATTTAAGAATAAAAAAGATTATGTTATGATAGGAAAGTTATTTTTTAAAATGGATTTAATAATATTTAAATTAAATTAATTAAAATATAATTTTAAATAATTGATCAATAATATTAGAAAAAAAAAATATGAGTGTATAGCATGTGAGGCATTAAATGTTTGTGCAGTACAGGGATCCCGGATGTGGGCAACACATGCTTCTTGGGTAACATCAATGATTGGAATGTTTTCTTTTCTTTGTTAAAAGATTAGGAAATGTTCTGCACTTTATTTTACTATTATCTTTTTTTTTTTTTTTTTTTTTATTCTCACCTTAACCCCAAGTTTATTTAATTCAATCATACCACATGGAAGCTACAACTGGCCCCTATTTCCTTTTCATTTTTCAAAAAAAGATTGAGAGAATTTAGAATTTTTTATTAGTATTTTGAAAATCTTTATTAACTAAATTAATTGAGATATAAACTTTGATTTGATAATACAACAGAATAACCTATGTTTAGTTGGTCCAATATTTAAATACCGACTCTTTTTTAAGTAAAATTTAGAATTCGAGTTTTGTGCATAAAAAAAAATAGATGTTGGGAGAAAACTCAATCCAATTTAAATCGAATTTAATCGAAATCAACGTAATTACCAGATATCGATGAGAAACTTATATAATTTTGAAATGGAGCTAATCCAATTTAATTTGAGTAATTTTGGAACTAATTTGGGTAATTCTTATTAATCTCTCATTTTAACTCCCTTTATCAACACTCTCATCGTTTTTGCCTATTATGGGGTTAAGAGGTCTTTTTTTTTTTTTTTTTTTTCTAATCTTGATTGGCGAATTGATTTTTCTTTTTTCTTTTTCCAAAGGTGTTTATATGGATTGATTTATTTTGCATATTTACTAGTCCAAAATTTCTATTATGGTGAAAAGTGAGATTTTGACCATAAAATCTTTGTTGAATTGCATGTTTAGTTGGTAGACTTAAACACAGAGTTTTCAATTATTTCAATTTTTATTTTTTTACTTCTTAATTTTTTATATTGTTGCATTTTTCTCCCAATCTCTCCACCAACCACAATCAGGGCAAAATTAAAGCAAAAAAAAAAAAAAAAAAAAAATACAATTTTAAAAATATGGCTGGTGGGCTTACATTTATTTGGATTGGATTCTATTTTTCTCAAAAAGAATAGGCCCATTGTGCTGCACAAACTTGCCTCTCATTTTTTTTGCCCCTGCACCTGAGTGATTGATATCTCGTAATCAATTTTGCCTATTTAAAAGACAAGTTCTCCTACTAGTTTTTCAATTCCAAAACTAGAATTCAAAATCTTAATAAAGAAAATTTAATACTCTTGTCACTGCCAATCATAGACTTGGTAAATAATCATTTTGCATACCAAAGTCATGCCAAATTACCCAGCTTTCGTAGTAATAGCACGACTTGCAGAGGTTCAACTGGGAAACAACATTGCTAAAATTTAAAGTCACAAGGTTGTCACGTAGTCAAATTCTAATAATGAACTATAAGCAGTTTGCCCAATTGAAAAATATCACCAATTACTTGAAATAGTTTCTTTCAGGGCATTGTATGCTAAGGCGAAATCAAAAATATAAATAGAAAAACGATACAAAATATATATGGATAAAAGACAGGGGAAATGAATATTACAAATTTTGAAAATAAATAATATTTTAAAATTTTTAATAGCATTTAAGACTTTGTAAATGTCGATTTTGAATAAATTTTTCTCCAGAGTTTTCCCCTGCACCTGGTTTCGACCGTAGTTGTATGCTTGTATCCTAAGGTACGTCCTTCATATGACAACCTTCTATTAGTTATTCCACACAAAAATATTATTGTTACAAAGGGTATGTACTGCAATACAATCCATAAAAAGAGGTGTTAGCCCTTGGAAATAAGGGCACTTAAATTATATTATGAGTTTCCATCATGCTTCCTATCTTTGGTCATTCATGTGTCCCATTGAATGACTTGCTCGAAGAGATTATGTTGGTTCTCAAAGAGAGTATGGAGGTTAGATTTGCCCCAAAATATAAATAGATCTATGATGTTGCGAGGAAAAATAGGGAACCCTCTGTACTTGCAAAATAGGGCTGCAGACAAAGAACCCTCCTAGAACCTTCAAGTGGAAGAGAGAGTAGTTTTGTGCAGTGACCTTTTCCTCTTGAAGCGTCACGTTTCTCCCCATTTTCTATGGAAAAAACTACCTATTGATTTCTAATCTCCTAATTTACCATCATCTTTGTTCTTTTCAAACACACATAAGTAGACAATTTTTGCTCTTTACAGATAGGCACCAGCAAAGTCAGATGGTACAGAAGGTTGAATAGAAGAAAATTACACCCATTAATGGGATCCACTAACCCATAATTTCTAGACAATCGCTGACCAGAATTGGAGAGTTTGGTAAAAGTTCTACTCTCGCCTTAATGGAGATGTGGGGCAAACATGCATACATATATAGAGAATTTCTTTTCTAGTTAAATTACAAACATAGGCACTTATTGCAGCTCTCACACAATAGAGTGGAAAATATTCTTTCTCATTAAAAATATATATATATATATATATCATGCTAGAATGAAGGACTAGAAATTATCGATCCGAGTAATGCTGTGGAGGTAGTCATGGTGATACTCACAAGACAAGGGATGTTGAAGACAGCTAATATCCACAACACAAGGGATGTCATGAAGACTACTCTGGATGAATTTCTATTAATTTTGTTTCTAAGTTCCAAGTCTTTGCATATTTCTTTCCCTTTTTTAATCCCAAGGACTTCTAGAATTCTAATACAAGACTTTTATTAGTAGTTTCCTAATTTATTGCAAGTTTGTTAAATTTATATAAGCCATTTGTCATTCGTTGTAATTTAGGATCTGGTATGGTTTTCTGTTACTAAACAACGTAGTTCTTTATTTTTTTGAGGTGTTTTCTTTTACAGATGTTTTAGATACGAACTTATCAAGTTCATTGTAGGGGGATGTCAAACAAGCCGCAGAAGCAAAATATGTATGTGTGTGTGTAGCTCAAGGCCAATGCCGCTATGATGATGGCCACGAGTGTAAGCTTAGAATGGATTAGAAAGTATCGCTGCTATGGCAAAAATCTTGGCGTTTACAAATCTCTGCTAGTAGTAGTGTGGTGGTGGACAGGTTGATACTCAACACAATTGGGAAGTGAAGGAGACCGCTGTGGATGTGTCTAAACGAATTTCTATTATTATTGTTTCTAATTTCTAAATCTTCTTATATTTTTTTTTCTTTTTTTGACCCTAGGAGTTTCGAAGTACCGGTACAAGTTGTTTTAGAATTTTTATTAATAGTTTCCTAATTTATTGCAGGTGTTTTAATTCCATATATAACTTGTTTATCATTCATTGTAAATTACATTCTGGTATTACAGTTTCTCTTAATAAAGAAAGTAATTCTTTTTATAGGAAGATTCGCTTATAGAGTTTTAGGGTTTGTGATTATCAGAGTCATTGCAATACTTCCATTGCATCAGCATGGGCCAACATGATGCTGCCTTTCCTACAACAAATTAAGAAATCTGTTCCCACCAAATGTGGAGATAAGAAGCAAAGATACAACATGGCATTAGATTGGAACATCATTCCTAAATCGGCAGGGCACTACAAAAATGCTAAGCTAGAGATCACACTATTTTTTTTTAGAAAACTAGAAATAACATTATAAGCTAATATAATATGTAGCTTGGAGACATAACTGATGTGCAACAACCAAGCATAGGTTTTCTAAGAGACAGTACAATATGTGGTCACTTTTGGAAGTGGGCGTGTGTGTGTTTTGCTGCACTCAGCTGCATAATATGTTTTACTTCATAATGCATTTGCATTACTGCCGGGATTTTATTTTAGTCAGTGCCTTGTCTTTCAACTCAAATTTCAATCAGAGAAAATGATTGAAGTATTCTTAAAGTGGGAAAAGCATAACCTAAATAACCTGTAAAACTCAACATTGTTACCATAATGGCTTTGCATGGAAGTATTCAACATAATTCGAGTTTGAAGTCTGCGCCCATAAACTATGGGACAAAAATCTTTTAGGAAATTTCACCAAAAACAAAGAGACCCAGAAACCAAAATATACTTGAGAATACAAATGAAGTGGTCTCAGAAGAAACCAAGATGGTCCAGCAAATACGTTGCACCCGCACACATATAAGTACATAGATTCCAAAGATTGGTCCAAATCAAAACATATATAGAAGAAACAACAATCCAAACAAGGGCAGGGCCTAGAGATGGAGAAAAATATCTCAACAAAACAAAAAAGACACCAAAAGCAATTAGCCCAACCACACCGTATAAAAACAACCACACAACCAACCATCCCCATACCAACCCAACTAAGCATTCTTCTAAATCCCCCCCGGGGGGGGGGGAATTACTTTTCTACAATTACTATAACTGCAACCATCCAGAGAAATCCAAGCTACATTAAAAAAAAAATGTATATGCTTTAGTTGTTAGCAATCTCTGCTGTAATGCAGTCATTGAAATAAACTAAAATATATATCAACCATCTCTCTCTCTCTCTCTCACACACACACACACACATCCCCACACCCCCCCCCCAACGCCCACACGCACACACCCACACACAACAAAACTTCAAGGCAAAGAGACTCACCCATACTTAGATGATGGCTATATTCTTTACAAGAATGCCATAACGGAGGACACTATATAGAATTTCCTAATCGAAAAGACCAATTATAAACTTAAAAAGGAGAGTTCAGAACATAATTCAAGGCACTTGAGAATAAGATAATAAAAGCATAAGTTCCCTTTTATAATTATATTATCCTCCACTTTTATTTTATTTATTTATTTTATTCCCTTCCCCCCCTCCTCCCCTTGTTTTCTCTTTTGCTTTAAATGGCTATGCCAGTCAGTTCCAGTCTGCCATCCAAAAGGTAAGACATTCGGTACATCTTCCAATCTATATACTAGATTTAACTTTAATTAACTTTAAACAAATGACAAAACTAAGGTTCCCACTATGGACAAGAAAACATGATTAAATATGTGGGCCTTGAAACTCATCTGTGATAAGCTCTCAATTTAAAGCATTATGGGGATAGAAAATGCAAATAAAAAAAATATTTTTTTGATAGTTATATATGTTAGGTTTTTAATTTTCGATCTATAATAAGTATCCTCAGCCTTCCAACACCTTAGAGAAGCGCATGTAGGTTTGCTCTAATGAGCAAGCAAATCAAAATCTGCAATCGTCTAGCACCTTCTCTTTATGAATTTTCCACTACAATATGTAGGTTTTATTTTTTAAAAAATAAATAAAATAAAAACTGGTTTTTGGCTATTAATAGAGCGTCTGTAAACAAAAAGGGGAAAATTATTGAGAAGAAAAGAAATTCTCAAGAAAAGAGGGAGACAAACAGAACTTCTTCTCACACAATTACACATGCACAAATTTTTAAATAAGCAATATATGAAGAAATATAAATGTTTGAGGTTCGAATTCAAAATTCCCAAGGAAAAGGAATGATATAACTTAGGGTTTCTTTCCGATAAAATGCATATGCCAATACGCAGTAGGGGAGATTCATAATTTGGTAGCAACCTGTTTGAAGTATATTTAAACCTTTTGTATCTTGTCAACTGGAAAATAAACTGCATATTTAAATCAAGTTAAATAATATTCAACAAGGTCATCCCCCAAATTTCATGGAACTAATTATCTTGAGAGAGAGAGAGAGAGAGAGAGAGAGAGAGAGAGAGAATCAGATTGGTGTTAATTGTTGAGCACAACATATAGTTCATTACCCTATTTAGCACCATGGCTTGTAACTTACAAGAATAAAACCCTTTTAAAATTGGAAACTTGCAACAATCCAACAAATCACAAGAGCAAAAATCTATGAATAATATAAGTTTCTTCACAAATAGCACCTTCCAATTTTTTGTATAGTCATGCATATAATCCTTGTTCTATATGCTAGCAATAGGTAGGCGAAGAGCGCTCACAAACTACCTCATTTTCCACTTCCTCCCTCTTGTGAAAATTCCTGTGGCAGCCACAAGCAGCGCATGTTAGCTCGCCGGCCGTTCCCTCCTCTCCACTTGCCATGAATTCTCTACATCCATCCACTGCATATCCTCCGATGTTAGCTGCATGATTCTTTTGACACTCTGCATATCTCACAGTTGTCCTTGCCGATGATGATGAAGTGTAACCTCTACTTGAAGCCTTCTTTTTCACAACTACTTGTCTTTGTTTCTTCATTGTTATCAAAACACCTAAAGAGATCTCAAGCTTTGATGCTCTATTTCTTTGGAACTTTGCAATGGTCAAAGTGTTTAGTCATATGAGCAAAGAAGAAGAAGAAGAAGAAGAAGAAGAAGAATAAGAAGAATAAGAATCACTAAACTGTTAAGTGGGTTGATTGTTACCTAACCCTAGCCCTAGCTTATTTATTTATACATACATCTAGTGAGTTAGTGACTTGCAACTAGCCAAATAGAAAGGGACCACGAAAAGCCTTAGATTTAATCATTTTGTGTATTTGTGTCCTTTGGATTTATTAATAGGGCAAATATTCCCTATAGTGCATCTTCATGATCGTTCTACATGCACCATATATATTGTTGGGAAACACTCCAAAATTTTTAACCAATAATGACACCGGACAATGGTGATTTTTTTGAGAAGTATTCTTATTAATTAGAAAGTTATTATTTCTTAAGAATTAATAAACAAGAATTATTTTTTAGTTTGTTTTCTAATTTTTGAAGTATCTCATTTTTAATTAATTCAATTCTCTTTTTTTTTTTTTAAAGATTTTTATATTTTTCTTTTAAATTTCTGGATTGAAACGTATTTATTTTTAGCGTGTAGTCGAGTGTTAGTCCTTCATAATACCTGCTCATCATGTTAGATAGTATTAAAGCTGGTTAACTTTGCCAACTTCAACATGTCAACTAATTCAGTTATAACTACTGACAGTTAGATGCTACGAGCATCGATACCAATAGAAACAGGGAAGATGATCGGTTTTGAGCCTGAGATAACTTTACTCATGTTTGACCTATCAATAGAACTATACCTAAACACCACCATAGACACCATGTTTACTTCGAAGACTCGAGTTAAGAAGATGATTACTTTGTTAAGCCTAGAAAAAACGACAAGTTTGGAATGTTTGAATATGGCGAAAGGAAGTACACAAATTCAAACTAACAGTACATATTTCTTATCTTAACAGAAATCTTAATATTGGAGAATTTTCTAATTGGATTACAGAGATCAACAAGTTCTTCGAGTATATGAAGATTCTAGAAGAGAAAACGGTGAGACTTGTTGTATGTCGATCGAAAGGTGGAGTCTCAATATGGTAGGAGAGGTTGTAGACTAGAAAGAACCATAAAGGAAAGGTAGCAATCAAGACATGGTACCAAATGAAACAACTATTATAAAAGGAATTTCTCCCTCCTAATTATGAGTAGATCCTAATTATAAGGAATTTCAATTTAAACAACTTGTCTCGTTTGTCATGTATTATTCTCTGTGTAGTATTTTCAAAAAAAAAAAAAAAAAAAACTTTAGTATTAAAAATTAAGTTTTACAAGTAGAAATCTTATTTAATAGTAAAAATAATTTAAATTATTATTTTGTTGGTAAATTTTTGTGTTAAAAAAGTTACATTTAAAAATAATGGCCCTTAAAGTCCTTGACATTAAGATATTACTATTATACCAATAGATTTGGAAGGGCATGTGATGGATGTGAAGGAATAGCACATCAAAGATCCTAATCTTAATCTATAAAACCCTAAGAAATCTTAGAGTGACTGTTGGACATGATCGGCCAACCACCATGGCGCAATTAAGACATTAGCTAAGGATAAACAAAATTCGCGACCCCCGCATAATCAGGAAAAAAAAAACCTAAAATGATGTGAAAGCTAAATATTTTCTTTCTCAATCGCTAGCCTGTATCATTGAATGATATAGTTATATAATAATGGTGCTAAGGTGGCTTTCGTATTTACATGTTTTTTGTGGGTCCAAAATGATGCATAAAAGGTAGTTGCCCTGGCCCTTCCACACTTTGCCCAACACCCTTGTCTAACTACTCAAAATCCCTCTTATTACCATTTAAGAGAGAGAGAGAGAGAGAGAGAGAGAGAGAGAGAGTAACTTCTAGTATGAACTGCATATGGTGAATTTCCCTCTTCATTAGGCCAATAGATGAATGTGCATTTGTAGTTTTGAGGAGCCATCTCCCAGTGGAGAAGTGGAGGAAAAGATAGCAATGAACACACATAATAATAATAATGTGGGGGGGGGGTCAATCAACGTGAGGATAAAATACATTGCATATCCTTATTTTCATGAATTATAACAAAAATCTTCTGTATGCCTTATAATTGTGCTTTTGAAGGTATCTTCCATATTATTTGGTTGATGGCAACCAAATAACATGCGTGCGAGCGCCAAAGGACTTCATTGTAAGAAGTTGCATCACAAGTATTGCACATGGGCTAGCTACTTAGAAACAAAATGAATGATATATATAAAAACACACACAAACACACATTGACCCAGTGGGATGCTGGTGGTTGGATTTTGTTCGGTACAATACTTCAAAATTTTAAAGAACCTAATCCAATACCAGAAGAACCCAATATAGGGTTGAAAGGACCGATCAATATCTGGTAACTAATTTATTAATTTTGACTAATCCGGTTCAATCTAATTGTCGGGATCATTAAGAGGTGAATTCTCCGAACATCTCTTTTTATCATTTGCAAGATTCAAACAAGAGAATTTGATTAAAATTATTAGCATACTTATCACTAGATCAATAATGCATCGGTAAAGAAACTTATTTGAATAAATCAACTCAGACAAATGAAACATAATAAGGGTTTATATAGCTTAAAAACTGCTAAACCAAAATAGAAAGTTAGACAACTATTTTAAAATAAAGGGAAAATTTTTAATTAATTTTTGTTGGGCGTCAAAGGCAGGTGCGTCAAAGAGAGGTGCACTAACAGAGCAAGGAGATGAGGTGGGTCGCAGCCGCAGAATTTTAAGGTTAAGGTTTTGTAATGGATAAACTCACCACCAGCTTCCATTGCGTCATACCCCCAAACACGTATGTATTTATGTATGTATGTGTGTATGTATATTCTATATATAAATACGTGTGTGTGTGTGTGTGTGTGTGTATTAATTGTGGGGAATTATTATTTTCTTATCTCTTAAACATATAATTATTTTTGTGGATGTAGATGAAAGTTTGGTTAGGATATGAAAGGAACCTGTAGATATGAATGATTGGTTAATTTGGAAGAAGATTATGAAAGATTGAGACATTTTGCTTCTTACCTACCCTACCCAACTCCGTGAAACCACATTGCATCACACCCTATACTCCAAGTCTCTTCCCTCCAAATGACTTTTCTAATTGACTCTCTCTCTCTCTCTCTCTCTCTCTTCTTTTGCCCACTTTTTAAATGTTTATTTTGATTGACTTGTTGAGAAAGTAAGAAATTTGGGAATTGATTGATGCAAACTTTGGAAAATAAAAGAGATAGGGAAGACTACATGAAAGCAGCCAAAGTAGTCGACTTTCCATGTCTGAAAGAGAAATTTCAGGAAACATGTTTGAAAATTAACACGTCAAACACTTTTACACAATAAGATAACTCATTATAATTGACAATATTTTAAACTTTTCTTTTTATGGTATTGTTGGATTGGTTGTTTATTCGTGTGTGAATTTTTGTAGTTCGCCATTGCAAATAAGGATAATATTATCTTTTGTGTTACAAGAATAATTCAATCTTGTGAAACCAATTAGAACCAAGTCCTTGAATGTGCTTTATTGCCTCCTGTGCTCAAGTATGATTTTTTTTTTTTTTTTTTAGGCATAGAGATTGGAGACGCTATTTGATCTATATCTCCCTGACAAATGGTCAAGTATGATGCATAAGCCCTATCTAATAGCCAATTGTATTTTTTTTCCCACCTAGGGAAAGAGACAAAGTTAGAACCTTGGCTTTTAAAATCTCTTCTGGCCATTTAGCTAAAACTTTTTTCCTTTTTTTCTTAAGGAAAAAAAAAGGGACCCAAAAGGGTATAAACCGGCCCTCCTGACATTGGAGGCAGTAAATGCAGAATAGAAGTGCTTGAAGAAAGCAACCAATTAGAACTTCGAGGAAGAAAAACAAGGAGCAGCATCACCACTCTACGACACATTTGCCGATTCAACAAGGCAGGATGTGGAGATGGACGCCTATTACTACCAATAGTAAGTCTCCTAAGCTTCACGTGTGCATAAGACACCAACCTTCTGGCAAGTAAGGTCGGACCCTATCGAGAGGATTCTAGTCACGTCATATGAGATCCCAAAATCCCAAAAATACCTTCAACCTTCCTCCAACCCTTAGATTTGCTCACTCCCTTTGTTTTTTTTCCTTTATAAATCTATATCTAAGTTACTCGATTAGTCTGATTTGAAATTCAACCTATCATAAAAATTTATCGACTTACCAATAATGATTAACTAACGTAATCCTATTTCATCCGGTCGCCATGGTAGTGACCAAATGTAGACTCTTCTACCAGATGTGGACTCTTCCAAGGGAGAGAAACAAACCTACACCTAAACACTATGATAAAGATAATTAAATCAATTAGATTTGTTTTTCTATTTTTTATTCACAGAAATTGGGCTTAGGATGCACCTTTGATGGTCATTGATACTTTTACTGTATATGATGAATCATATATGATAGTATGCCAATTAAATAATTGCATTCAGGGTCTATTTTGCATTATAACATGTAGTTGTCTCTGTCTGTTAGCATTTAGCATTTAGAGCAACATGTTGAGTTGAAGTACATCAATTATTGAATTAAGAAAAATGAATTGTCATATCGCTAATGAGTAACATGTGTGGAGCATTACCTGGTTGGTCCGGTGTCGATACTGGTACCCTTAATTTTCAAATTTGATTCTTTTGTATTGATAAAAGAGACTTTGAAAGAGGTTTATCCTAAAAAATCCGATCTAAATCAAATCAGACTTAATCGGATCTAAAATAATTATCAAATATCGATGATTTATTTAAAAAAAAACTCCCAGTAGTGATAGCGCATTATACTCCTTAATCACTGGTTTCGAGTTCAAGCCATGAAAATAGAAAAATGAGATTTAGAAGAATCGGTTTTTTAATGAATTTTATAGTATTCGATCCGAATTAGTCAACTTGCCAAAAAAAAAAAAAAAAAAAAAAATCGCATGTGAGTGAACCACATAGTGCCAAAGCATAAAGCCCACCCCAAATCCGGCCCATTTAAACTAATTTGGATTTTTGATTGGCCCTACCAAAAAAGGTAAATATTGATCCGACAAAGGATCCGACATTACAGGGCTCAATGCACAGTGAAGATTATGCCTTTTGTTTCTCTTTTGTAAATAACCAACAAAAAATCCTCAACCATTTTGATGGGAAAAAACATTGATATTTTTGGTTCAACCACCAAAGCAACTTTGGCAAAGTAGATTAACTTGCCTCAACAATGACATTTCTACAACCCTCATTTTTGAATCTTGAGACTGAAGACTTATTTAGTGAAGTTGATCACAATTTTGAATGAAACTAATCTACTCAAATTTGGTTAGATTTGACACCATTTCTTCTTCTTACATAAACCTATCCAAATTCAATATAAATCTATTCATAAATAGACACAAATCGTTTGAATAATTTTGAGTTTATGCCAAACGAATTTAAGCATCAAATCTTTTTCTTAGATCCCAATTTGAAGTGATTCGAATATCAATGATCATAATCAAGTTAAATCTGTTTGAAACCGAAAGGTATTTACCTTTTAAATCAGTTATCTCAAAGTAAAAATAATTTTACTTAAACCTAGTTATCGTACCAGGTAAACTAACTAAATCATTCGCTTTAAACATGATAAATCTCATTCAATGAATTACAGATACCCATGAATACTGGTTGGACTAACTGTGTCAACGTAGAGATAAGACTTTTTTTTTTTTTTACTTCATCATGGTTATTTGAAAGTCCAATTAATCTAATTTGAATAATTGTGGAGCCTAATGAGGAGTTGGCTCTTCCAACGTTTATTTTTTTATTTTCAAAACTTAAATTCGAGATTTTGATTAAGATAGTTTAATATTTTATCATTAAATTCACACATAATCGATTTCAAATAGAAGACTACAACATTAAAATTGATCCCAAGCCGGATGAGACTAATATTTTTGCTCAAAGCCACAAATAATCATTTTACGTGGCAACTACTACCTGTAAAGGAAATATTTGTTGGGACAAGCTTATAACCTAAGTTCAACACTTGATATGGTTTTGTTAGGCTATTGTTGATTCTTGGGGCCCCAAAAGTGGGTTAGATATGGCGTTCATTACCAAAATTTTTATTTATTTTAATTTTATCTTATTTGAATCATTAAAATTTTCAATTGATGTTAAAAAAATATATTTTTTATAAGTAAATTTGCTCTACAAATAGGATAAAAATTATTATTATAATGTAGGTTTGGATATCTCCGTAGTTCAACATTTGTGGCTCTGGGTAGTGGTGGGCCGGGTGGGCCGGGTGGTGCCCATTTGTAAGTTGGGTCCTTTCCACGTTTCAGAGAGAGGGTGATGGGTGGATGGTGGTGGACCGCATCTGAAACATACATTTGGAGTTAATTAGGTGGTTAGAAGCCAAAGTAGCCATCAATCAATCAATACTTATGTCCTGAAGCCGCTTAATAATGATATCCCCAGAGACCCTATGATTGTTTTCTTTAAATTATATCCCTACTAGACTAGCTAGGCAAGCCCCCCACTTTGTGATTTTGGGCCCAGCAAAATGTTTTTTCTTTTTTTTTTTTTTTATAATAAATCAATATTTATAATCATATATTTTGATTAATCTAATTTATAGTAATTCATTTCCTAAATTATTCTCTTAAAATAATTTTTTTATTTTTTTAAATTAAATTTAAAATTTTAATTGAAAAGTTTAACGTTATAATCTACTATCCATTGATGGCTATCACAATGTTGACCTGAGAAGGATTTGCCCCAACAAGAAGGCTGAGAAGACCATGCAACCACTCCACTTCCAACCATGTTTTCCACTGTTATTGGGTCCTTTCAAAAGTGAAACTTTTACATCTTCAAGCAAGATCATCACCATCAATGCACCGCCAAGGAAAAATCATCGACTCAATTATTTAACTAGAGGTTGCTTATATGATAAGAAGAGAATTTGTCTTACTGACTTCTTCAATTTGATTTTGCTAAAATCCTATCAGGGAAAACAACAGGGGGTGAATTTTCTTGACTTGATGCAAATAAGATTTTTTAATATAGTTTTTTTTTAATTATTTCTTTTATAAATCATCGTTATTCAGTAATCAAATTGATAACCACAAAATAATAATTGTCGAATTAGTATCTACTATCTTTTTTGTATTAGACAAATCGATATTTTGATTATTTGACTGATTCAGATTAAGTACTATCAGAGATCGACTCATTTTTAAGAGTAGATGGCAGAAGGGTGAAACAATTCTTCTTCCCAATATATCCACCCTCGATATGATGATCTAGTGGGCTCAGGGCCCGGCTTGAGCCAGGCCTAAAAAGTGTTCAAGAAGAACTTTCCAAGCCCTAGCCCAGTCCACTAAGTTCCAAGTGCGGACAGCCGGTGGTTTATCTGGGCGCAAAAACTGTTTGCATTGATCTTGTTAGGGTTTGCCCGGTCCTAAAATCTTTAGAAGCATTGCCTGTGACAAAATTTATACAAAAATACCAACGCTTCGTTGGTCTAGTGAGAAATATATTAGCACCTCACATCAAGAATGGGAATTCGAGTCTTGGTAGTGGCAAAAAGACGTTAGAAGAGCACCCTCCTGATTGAAACCCATAACAGCTCAGCTAAAATTAGTCAGAACAAATATCTGGATACTCGGTGGCGGACCAAATCTAAGGGAACAAAAAAATTATACAAAAATAGAACAGAAATAGACAAGTTATAATGATTAAATTAATTCTGATCTGCTTTAAGGTAAGTTTGGTTCTCGAAGGGACAGGGGAAGGGGAGGAAAAGGGGGCGATTTATTTCACCTAATAGAAATAAATGCATTTCTTTCATTTTTGTTTGATAGGAATGAAATGGAAGAAAATGATTGGTATTTTTTGAATTTGGTTGGAGTGAAAAGTGGAAGGAAATAACCCCTAATTTACTATTCTACCATTGTAAAATAATATTTTTAATAATTATTAATATATGATTTTTTTATTTTTTAATTTAAAATATTTTTCTAAAAATATAATTATTTCTAAAAAATAGTTATTTAATATATTTTTCTTATTTTTTATAAATTATTTTTATTGTTATTTTATATTAAATAAAATTAGAATATCAATTTAAAAAAATAAAAAAAAAAGTAAAATTAGAAAAAATAATTTGTACAATAAAATTGATGAAAGAAATTAAATTTTATTATTTTATATTAAATAAAATTGTAATAGTAAAAAATAATAAACAATTTCGTAAATATTAAAAAGGAATGAGGGCAAAATCGTCCAAAATTTTTAATTTCTTCCATTTCCACCCATTTTAAGACGGAAATGATTTTTTAAGAAGAAGGAAAATGGATTACACTTCACTTTTATCTCTTTACCAAACAAGTAAAATCTCTCATTTCCTTCCACTTTTACTTCTCCTTCCCTTTTCCTTCTATTTTTTATTCCAACCAAACTACCCCTTAGTCATCTTTGATAAAAAGTATTATTTTTAACCAAATTAGAAAAAAAAAATAATTTCGTTGCTCCAAAATTAAACAATAATTATATATATATAAATATATATATATATATATATATATTATTACCTTTTTTTGGTTTGATGCTAGTTGAGCATCCCAAATCCCCCCCCCCCCTCTCCAATTTCTCCTCATCATCAACTTGGCTGCTGTCTCCTCCATTTGCAACCTGTAATGCAGTCTCACTTTCCTCAACTTCCTCTCCAAGAAAAATGACGCCTTGAAAATAGTACTTTGATGATTCAATTTGACTTGATCTGGATTTAGCCGGATCAACATATAGTTATTAGATATCGATATTTTCGAGCATATTATGAGTCTTTCTCAAGAAACTCAAGCATGTCTTCTTTTAAGTTATAGCCAATTATATCCCTAGTAAGTTTCAATTTTGATAGCAATCTGATACTTATAGAATAATTCAAAATATAATTGCATCATATAATTTTTATATATGTTACTTATATTTATTAGAATAAAGTTTACAAGATTGGTTGGAGTTTATTTATCGGTTTAGATTAATAGATTAATAAAATGACATACCATGTTACATTTACAAATAAACCAAACCGAACATGATTTTTTAGTCCATTATAAACTACAAAATATATTAAATCTAGTAATTTTTATAGTATGTCTGAAACTTGATCTCCCAAGTTTCTGCCCGCACTTAGCACCAAACTAACCTTGGGGACACAGACACAATCAACAAGAGGGCAGTCCTTGTCATGCTCAAACACAATCACAACAAAGTTTAGTGTAAATGATAAATCAAGACTAAATGCTCACCTAACTACTTCAATACCGACAAAACGAGTTTTGAAAATAGAAAAACAAGTATTGAGAGAGCTATTATCTAAATTTGATCTTATAATTATTTGAATTAAATTAATCGAGTTTTTGAATATCAGTGGCCAAAAAAAAAAAAAAAAAAAAGACTAAATGTTCAAACTTATCGGTGACTAAGCCCCTATAACTCAAACCCAAAGTGGAATGACCCTAGCCCAAGATAAACGTCCCATGCCCATATAAAAAAGGCCAGGCACAGAGATCCCTACCCATGATGTACAGAAACTTTTTAATATTAGCGTTTCTCTATTTCTAAAACATAATTTTTTATTTTTAAAATATTTTTGAAATATTTCAATATGTCAGATAAATTTATATTTATATAAAAATTCTTATATTTTCTATAATTACACATTTTTCATATTTAATGAATTATTTATTTATTTAATTATAATTTTTATTTATTATATTAATTATCTTATGATTAATAATCATATATTTAATCATTCTAAATTTTTGTTATAAAATATGACTATTTTATTATTTTTATAAAATAATTAATATTTATATAAAAATCTTATATTTTTTTTTTTATATTTACATGTTTGCCACGTGCTCACATTTCTATTTCTTATATTTTTACAAAGTTTCATCGTATTGTTTCGTATCTGTTTCTGTATTCCCTTTCTCCTTTTCATACAAGATAGATGCACACTTTTCCTTCATGTTCAGCCCAACTCTATCTGAGCCTTGTGGAACATACATATTCTGCATCCTCTATGAAATCTTTATTGCTACCATTTATCAATTCAACCATTTTTTTTTTTTGTTTGCCAAAAGATTTCATAAAATTTTTCATGAGCTTTTGTTAGCATTTATCAATTCAACTCTACCCTTTTTTTTCCCCAAAAACAAGTCTCACCCTATTATCTCTTTTCATTCATGTGCTTAGTTACGCACTTTTTCTGTAGATAGATTATTTCAAAAGATTTTTAGAGAATTTTTAGAGTTTCTTTTTTAACGTGAAATATTTAATATTTTTCTCTTGAAAAAAATTAATAATATGGTAATTTGTTTACAACTAGTTCGAATTTATTATTATAATCTTTTGACATTTACTTATATATTGAGGAAAATATTATTTAAATATTACAAATAATTTTAATATTATGAAAGATCTAAAAAATCAATAGATACTAGGAGTTTTCTTGTTACATCAATTATCTTATTTTGCATTTGACCACCAATATTTGAAAATTCCACTAATTCTGTTCGAACAGTTGTGGGGTCTAATTTAGAAGCTGACACTTCTGGTATCTGTTTCTCCAATTCCAAAATTCAAATTTAAGATTTAATTAAAAGAGTCTAATATTCTGTCATTAAACATATAATACGTTGGTTGTAACTTCAATTATCTGGCCTCTTAATAGATTGAAAAGATGAATTTCGAGTAGTCTCTAATCCTATGTAGTGAAAGACTAAGACTTGAAACAAGAAACTGTAATGTTCATGGTACCTTTGGCACCGGGGACCAAAGATAACCTTATTTCATGTTTGCATAGAAATAATTGTTAAAATCACATCATATGGTTGGAGCAGAGGCTGACTGAAGGAGAGAGTTGCCTCCTAAATTTTAAGAAATAAAATTAATATATCTACTTATAAAATTTATAAATTTAAATATCTCAAAATGCATGTTATATATAATTGTCTTGTATAAAATTTTGAACTCTGCCACCCAATCAAGTGAAGAGAGGACGTTTCGTAGTATAGCAAGGGTCATGTATGTGGTGTACATGATCGAAACTTATATATTATTTATAACCCTTGCTGATGATGACGATGATGATGGTGATGATAAAGCAACTATTTTCGGCTTGTTTCTAATGGATTAGTGATGTAAAAAATCTGTCACTATATAAATCTGTCGGTAATTTTACAATTCATGTTGACGTATCAGCGATGGATTAGTAATAAATTTTTTGGTCACTGAAAAGATCCGTCGCTAATCTATCATTGATAAGTCGACATGAGTTCTGAAATTACTGACGGATTAGTAACGGATATTTTTAACGATAAAAAAATCCATCGCTAACTCATCGCTAACTCGTCACTAATATATCGACATAAGTTGTGAAATTACCAACAGATTAACGATAAATTTGTTAAGCAACGGATTCTTCCGTCGTTGAATGTAACTTTCCTGCACCAAAACATTTCATTCAATTCAATCAACCTGTTAACCTGTAACTCAATCAACCATTACATCATAGTTCTCATATTACCATCCTTATTATGAATTTCTCCATCAGATAGATATAAAAAGCAACTATATTAATTACATACAAAACATAACATCTCAAGTTACCGAGTTCAATGTATATTTCATATAACTCCATAAAATTAAGTACAATCCACAATGTTGAACACCATAAAAGTCAAATACATAAAAATAAAATCATGAGTATCACAGAAATGGAGGATCAAAATCTGGTGACTAAGTGTTATTTAGGCCAGATGGTGATTGTTGGATACCTAATTGTGCAAATATGTCATGAATTTGTATCTCAGTTTACTCTCAATTAGGGTCGGAAGTGTGGCATACAGATTTGAGTTGTCAAGTGAACTATTCCGTATTCATACTGTCCTTCATGTCTCAGTACTAAGGAAGTACCTAACCTTCTTTCAGTTTTGAGGACGAAACATATTTTTAGGGGGTTAGAAAATGTAACACCGACACTGCGGTGTCCGTACAAGTATACTGTTCATGAAATTAAATAAAATATTTTACCGTTTACATATAGAGAGAGAAAATTTTAAATTATATTGATTTTCGATTTTGAGGTATGTAAATTGAAATTTTTGGGATATTTAAAATATCCGTATTTCCGATTTGTAAAATAAAGTGAGTATAAAAATTATATATATATATAGATGATTTATTTATTTATTTATTCATTTATTTAATTATACATTTACTCACCTAATTATTTATAAAAATAAATTACAAAAAGAAATATAATAATAATAATAATTATAAATTACTGAAAAAAAAAAAAAAAAACAAAAAGGGTCAAAATTAGGGCTAAGCCCTAATTTCCTAATTTCTCTCACTTTCCCTTTCACTCTCTCACCGCCTCTCCATCTCCCCACCCGCGCCAGCCGCCGCCGCCGCGGCTTCCTCCTCCGCCTTCGGCCATCACCACCACCGCGGTCCTCCACCGCCAGCCCGTTGACCACCGCATCTCCCTCACTCTCTATCTCTCTGTTTTCTCTCTCTCGGCTGTCTCCCTCTCGCTCGATCTCTCGCGATCCACCCCAACCGCCATCGCGCCGCCCGCTCGGCCACCACATGCCACCGTGACCACCACCACGGGTCGCTCCCTACTCGCGCGCGCAACAGAGCGCTGCTGCTCGCGCGAGGCAGCCCTCAGCGCGCGTCTGCGTGTTCGCGCAACAGCCTGCCCCAGCACGTGACCCCGAGCGAGACTGCCTCTGCTCCTCCCTGCTCGCGCGCTGACTACCCTGCGCGCGATTGCTTGCGCAACTGACTGCTTCCTGCACGCGCTTTCTGCCACCTGCGGAAGCCCCAATCGAAAGCCCTAGGTCGACTGTCTTGTCCACTGCAAAGGTAAGATCAAACCCTAAACCAAATTCTAGGGTTTCGATTCCTTGATGATTATACTAAATTATTGACTTTTGCTTCAAATTGGAAGCATTGTAGGTTTTGGACGGAATCGAATGTCGCATAGACGTTAGGGTTTTGGACCGCAGCGAACCCTAGGTGAGGGAAATGCAATCCTTTCTATATTTGAGTTATTTTATTTAATTTAGGATTGAAATTAGAATTAGAAATTTTATGTATGCCTTGAAATAAGTTAGATTAAAAGGAAATGTATTTTCCTGCAATTTCATATGAAATTATTTATGTTAAGCTTAGAATTTGATATAAATTGGGCTGTTCCGGATGATAGAATTATGTTGAGTTGATTAGAATAGTTCTCTTAGAGTTTAAATTGATGAATGCATGAAAATAGTCAAAATTTGAGATTTGAGTTTAAGAAATTATGCAGTCTTTTCATTATAAGTTGTCCTACATATAGGAAATCAAAATACTAGTTCCGTATGATGAAAATAGGTTTTAATACCTTTGAAATGACATATGGGTTGAAGAAATCGGATGAGAATCGAAAAGTGTATGATTTTTCAAAGATTTTCCAGTTCGTAGGAAACTTATTTATTTTAAGCGTATTTCCAATTTTGATTGGTTTTAGGATTGAATCAGGCTTGATTTTTATTTGATTAATTGTTTATAAATGGAATGAAAGTGATGAAATGAGCACATATTGAGGGGAGAAACCCTAAGGAAACATGTACAGGAAAATGTAGAACTTTGAGTATGAAAATTGATGGGTTTTTATGTGACTTTGAGTGCTAAAATGTGGATTTGAAGTACTTGTGTTTTTGACATTTAAGTGTGGTGTGTTATTGGCTATGTATATGTGAAATTGAGGCCAAGAGTGTAAGGAATTATGCATGCTGAATTTTGGATAGAGGTTAGTGAGTATGTGGATGTAAAATTGTATTGATCGAATCCATTGGAGAGATTGGGAATGACTCAAATAAGCAAGATGGAGGTTTATATGTGTATGTAATAAGGTATAGAAAGGGTATGCATATATATAGTGATATTGGTGTATTAAAGTGATATGAATATGTGCAATTGTAAAGAATGAGCAAAAGCATGTGTTTGTATTTATATGATAAATGTATAGAATTGTATTGGAGTATTGAAGAGAAGAAGTTGATAAAGAATTTTGAATAAAAGTGTGTTGGTGTATATGCCGACTCTTATGTGCGACGAGAGATTGGATTGGTGTGAGCTTTGTATAGGATTTATTGAGTAATATCACTCGAGTCTTGTGAATATGTTGTAAGCATAACTTTCTCTACACAGCTCCGAATGACGTGAGGTTTTCTGCCTTAGACACTAGACATCCTTAGCTTTAAAAATGAAATAAGAAATCCCTTGATTTGTAAAGGTGTATCAGAAGTTATAGCTATTTTCTATAACTGCGCAGGTTTGAAACTTGCTGATTATATACATGCGTAAGTGTTGGATGCCTTGATCGAGGGGAGCACAGTTTCGGCACTTTTTGTGCATTGTAGGGAGTGATTGACCCTCCCGTATACTGTGAGTGAGTTTTATTTCAATGTTTTCGTTTAATATGTAAACTCTGTTTTACAACAGTTTGATAAATAAGCATAATTTAACGCGTGCTTGAAATGTTTTGACTGGCTTTGGAAATGATTTTTGTGAACCGATGGAGTGTCCGAAAATGTGGTTGAATTATGAAATATGCATCCATGTGATTGAAATGTAAAATGTGCCATTTTATGATATATGTTGCATTTGGTTTGCGAACCTGATTTACGGCACATGTTTGATATGATATTGATTTTGGCCTTGAGGGCCGTGATATGTATTGTGATATTGATATTGGCCTTGAGGGCTGTGATATGTATTGTTCCGTAGCTACGAAGGACACCGTGAGAGGCGCTTTGGTGGCGTCCGGATATGCCTAGGCCTGGGGTATCCCACGAGTTGTCGAGATGAGATGATATTTACGACACGGTACTAGGCAGGTTGAACCCGAAAGGGGGAGGATTTGGATACACTCTCCAAGTCTAGCACCTGGACGAGGTCCGTCGCCAACGCCGGGGTAGAGAGCACTTTAAATAAAATCGCATATAACACCCTGCGTCCGTCATAGGTCGTGGTAGACCTCTCGGGAGTTTTACGTCGGCTCTATGATTTTGATGAAAGTATTTTGGATGCATATTTGATTTGCTGATGCGTGCAAATGATATATTGTTGAAATGAAAGGCATGATGATTTGAAATATGATTTGTATACTTATGTTTTGACACTCCAGTTTCACACCCCATATTGCACGATTACATTGACCCACTCACTCACTGAGTATTCTTCCCTGAGTACTCACCCCTCCTCTTTCCCTCCCCAGACAGGATTATGGTACTAGGGCGATGTATTTGGCTCGAGGGCTTCATAGCTCGTTGGCGGATTTGGTGGTTACAACGGTGAGATTAAGTTTTAATTGAAAAGATGAATTTCATATTTTATTGTCGACCCTGCGTGGTCTTGTTGAGGTCCGTAGTTGACCGTGTACATATTATGGGATGATTGTATAATTTTTGGACTTCTGTTTGTGAAACTCTCATTTCACTTGCATTGAGGCATTTGTAAATGTTTAAAATGTTAACTTGGGAATTTGTAATATAGTTGTATAAATTTAGGCCCGCTCGGTGTGGCGGCTGTTCATGCTCTAGTTGGGCATGACAGTAGAGGTCTGTGGCTAGGACTGTTGATTTATTAGCCTTGCGTTGTCTGGATGTCGGTGGTGAGATTTGATGGATTGTTTTGAGGTCGGGATGACCATTTGTGTAATGTACAGGATGATTTTAAATTTATACAGGTTTACAGGTTTAATGGTACATGGGAGACCTCCGATTTATGGGGAGGTTCTGTCCGATTTTCTGTAGAAATACAGCCGGCATCCAGGTCAACGGGCGGCTGTTCACGATTCCCGGTTCGGGGCGTGACAGTTTCACCATGCGAGCCACGCAGTCCAACCGCATAGGCAGCACGGTCAACCATGCGGGCCACACAGTTCAACCACACATGCCATTATGCAACCCTCATGGTTTCATCGCATGAGCCACATGATTCAACCACGTGAGCCACATGGTTCAACTATGTGGGTAGAGCGGTTCCACCACGCGAGCCACACGGTTCAACTGCGCATACCATCACGCAGCCCACGCGGTTCCACTGCGCAAGCCACATGGTTCCACCGTGCAGTCCTCATGGCTCAACCGCGTAGGCAAGCGCAGGGCACACATGCACAGTTCCAACAAACTGATCTCAATTTTAGCCTTCAACTAACAACACAACATACAAATCTTTGGAAAGGGATACTAGCCTAATGTGCTACTCTCCAAATTCAGCCATCAATTTCATTATCCCTAATCCTACCTCCCAATTTGATCAACAAAGTCTAAAGTTATTAATTATGATTGGAAAGAAATTGGTTTGTATGACATACAAATCTTTGGAAATTGCTATGAAATGTGTGCTTAGTATTTATAAAGTTATTAATCATGATCGGGAAGAAATTGTTTTACAAATGGTATTATAAAACAAATAGAAATACTATGCACACATTTGAAAGTAACTCTCTTATCAATTCTATTCAGTAAAGAGTATTCAAATAAATAATGCAGGATGAAACTACTCATATTAATCTATAGAGACAAAAATTATCTAGAATAAGTGATATTCCCAAATGGTATAATAAGGTCGCAATGTGAAAAGAATTTTGAATTTAGCTATTAAACAACTTGTGGATTCAAGTACAAAACAGAAAATTGACCAATTGAAAATGCACCTTTATAAATGCTCCATTTGGGAATTAGTGTCCTCAAGAATGAACATTCAGGAAGCAAACAACCTGAAGCTCAGATTGAAAATTGACTAAATGCATTTGTGATGCAACTCAATCTTCTTCTGATAATGAATTAACCTCCATTGTATATAAACAGAGCACTACCTAAGGTAGGTTAGCCAAATCAATATGAGAAATAACCAACCTAAGTTGCCCTTAGAAACTGTGTAATATTTTATAATTAGCTTAGGCAACAGTACACCATATAATTCACATAATTTAATAGCCAGGAAGCTCAAGACCTTAGTGATTTTCTGACTAAAGGAAAAACTGTTCAAACTAGACAACTCTTGTCATATATTGTTATTTGTTTGATCAATTAGTTTGTCATATCTTCAAAATTATAGCCCTCCTTCCAGTTATTTATTTACATAAGTTTGATCATCAAAGCCTAAAGCACGGTTCCAGTAAGCTACTCTCAATTTTAGCCTTCAAGCAACAACAAAACATACAAATCTTTGGAAAGAGATTGATCATTCTCGATTTGTATGACAGAGATTTGTATGAGTATTACTAAAGTTATTTATCATTCTCGATTGATAATCCAAAAACTGATTGTTATAACAATTGAGCTAGATATAAATCATCTGCTTCCTTTTCTTTAAAACAGTTGAATACCATGTGTAAACAAGTGACCTACAAAAACAACTTGATCAGATAGATAGAGAACCTAGAGAAGAGGAATTTGACGATTTTCTAACAAGAATGTCACTCAAACTGCTCTTCAAAGGAGGAAGCGATGTCGAGTTGGTGTGGTTTGCGATCAAAATTTCCAAACAACTATAAGTGATAAGACTCAAATCTCTTTTTTTTTTTTTTATAAAGAAATTAGGGATTAAAGAACTGATAATTTTGAGGGATTTGAGCTTCTCTAAGATGAGGTCTACACCTTCCGATCAACTCTCAGCTCTCAACATACCGCTGGAGATCAAGGCAAACACTCTAAACAATATACAAGCAAAAACAAAGCAGACAGTAAATCATTAAATATATCTTCATTTTGATAAATAGAACAAAAATTCAAGACGTAAAAGGAAATAAAAGAATCATAAATATTAGACTAAAAAGTTTTCTTGTTAAAATAAGATGTCATCCGCTATTTGTCCAGAGAACAAAAACATGTGCATTGAAACAAGACACACACACACATAATCTCTAAATACTCATCCAGAGTTGAAATAGGGGCAAGGACCTAAATAACTAGGAAAAATGCAAATGCCCCAGCAAAGAGGCACCTTTTATTGCACAAATTAATGGATTTGATACTCGTTTGCATGACTTGATACATACTCAAATCATCTAGCATATCGGTTCAATTTTATGTGCAGAAAGTTCATCAGCAAGCTAACCTTATTGAGGCCACCAACTACTCAAGGAACAAGCAAAATTTTTCCTATGTGTAAGCTGCTTTCCATAAGCTGGTGAGCTTCTGTTACTTCAGATAGTGGATAATATTTGTGCAATATAGGCTTCACCTTGCCAACTGCAATTGTAGGACATACATTGTTCTCAATCTCACTCTTTCACAACCAAGTTGCTACCAATAGAAAAGTTTCACTTGGATGGGCTTAAATGCAGTTACCCAATTTGTGACCTAGATGCAATCATAGAACCAATAATAACAAAAAAAAAAAAGAAAAACTGAAATTCGATTCAGAGAAATCCAGAGATATTGAAACTCAAAAAGCTGCATTTCCTACCTTCACATTCATATAAGTTTGCAGTTATAACCTGATCTGCTTGGTATTCTCTAAGAGCAAATCGATCAGACCAAATAAAATTCATGACTACTTACGACATCAATCTCTCTCTCTCTCTCTCTCTCTCAAAATGTTGAGATCGCGAGTACTGTTTGTGAATGGCAGCATGAAATTAGAGAGAAAAACCAAAAGAAATGACAAGATCAAAGCATAAAGGGGGGCCGGCAGTGCTTAGAAAATCTCGAATCAAAAAACAATTATATTTGACCCTCCACAAATCTAAGAGAGAGAGAAATTAGGGTTGTTGAGTTCGACTCAACCATTCTTCGCACAAACCCTAATCTAAGAGAGAGAAAGAGAAAGAGAGAGACACACACAAAGACGAACCTGAACAGAGGGTTAATGGTGACGAGGTTGGAAATTGTACTTCGAGAGACAAAACTTGTATCCCTTGTGACGAGACGCAGCGACGAACCAACACCAATGAAAAGGGAAGAGTGAGGGAAGGGAGAGAAAGTCGCAAGGGAAGGGATTTTATGAAATCACTATTCTCTTTCTCCTTTTTTTTTTTTAAACTAAACAATTACCGACGGATTAGTGACGGAAAAAATCCGTAGCTAAATTCCATTGGTAACCCTCACTAATTAATAACAACTTTTTCATTTGCGACCGATTAGCGATAAAAATATTATGTCGTTATTCTGTTGTAAAAAATGATTAATAATAATTTTGCAGAAGGTATATTGTGACTGATTAGCAATGGAAACAATCCGTCGCTAATTAAGTCGCTAATCCGTCACAAATCTGTCAGAAAATTGTTCTGCTAAATAATAATTAGTTTCGCGTCAGTTTTATTGACGGAAATAATTCATCGTTAATTTCATCATTAATTTGTCGCAAATTTATCTGAAAATTGTTCTACGAAATAATAATTTATTTCATGCCTGTTTCCACACAGAGAGAGAGAGAGAGAGAGAGAGAGAGAGAGAGGGATTTCATGCAGCAATTATAAATTCTACGAAATAATAATTTATTTCATGCCTGTTTCCACAGAGAGAGAGAGAGAGAGATTTCATGCAGCAATTATAAATGTACCAAGTATATCTAGCTTTTGTGGAATCCTTTTAACTCCACTTGTTCCCAGCGACCCTTATTTCCATTTAATATTATGTAATATATTTTACAATTAAAATAATTTTTTTTGTATAAAATATAAAATTTTACAATTAAACTTTAAATATTTCCATAAAACAGTTATAAATTTTTACATTAAACAGTCTTCTTAACATGAATTGAATGTAATTTTAAATATTTCTTTAGAATAGTTATAAAATAGTCATAAAACATCAGAATTTTTTCTGACCATATTTTCCTTGACGTTTTCTCCGACATTTTTTTTCCACCGCTTAATCATTTAGCGATGTTTTTTTTTAAAAAAAAAAAATTGGGATTTGTCAAAATAAATATCGGGCAAGGTTTGAATTTTTGTAGTGTTTCTACTTTCCCAAATGAAATAATGGGAAGTATTGATTATTGTATTTTTTTTTTTTAAAGAATGATATTTGCATGAATTAAGGAAACAGTATGACATTGAAAATAAAAATAAATAAATAAATAAATCTACCTTCTATGTCAACAACTAAACAACAGCTTATCTCAACTTATTAAAAAAAATTTGACTGGTTTATTTATGACAAGATGTTCATCTACCCAACTTGTTCAACTTAATAAATAATTAATATTTAAACAAAATCTTTAAGCCTATCTATAAATAAATTTTTAATTCATTTTAACCTATTAAAACATAGCGTAATACTTTCTCACTTTTTTTTGTATATATCATTTAGAGTTATATTTTAATTAATCTGATTTAAATAAAGTCATAATCAATTTTGAAGAATTCTCACGGCATACTCATTCCCAAGAATACTTTCTTGCTAGAATTAAATGGTAGACAGTCGTGTGTGTGTGTGTGTATCAAAATCGATGTTCGAATTGGGACTAAGAAATGGCCGGCTGTTGTACCAGTCGAGGGAAGAGAATGTGGGCACTCATTACCTTTTTTCACTGCACTGCACCAAAGCCAGCTTGAAACCCAATTTGGTCTGGGCGATGCATATGCAATTAAATGAAATATATCTGCTAAGATCGTTCCCATTAAAAGAAAAAAAAAAAACTTGAAATTTAATTTCGTTCCCAGATTTTACGAGTAACGAGTGCACGAACAAGGATAAGGATATCAATACATAATTAGTTTAGTGACTGAATATTATTACTCTTTAATAAGTTCTCCAATTCGAATCTTATATATAATAAAAACATATATTAAGAGTTTTATCTTTTAAAAATTCAATCCAACTCGAACTAAATTTTAAGATAACGAAATACATTTATTTTTAAAAAATTTAAATTATTATATATAAATTTAAAAAGAAAAATTAAAGGGACATCCATGTTCGTCCTTCCTTGGCCCTAAGGAGAAAACCAAAAATGAATGAAAGGTATTCAATCAATCAATATCTTCTTGGCAACTTCAAAGGGGTGGGAAGAAAGAGAAAGGAGTTATTGGGTTTTTCTCTTTCCTAAATAAAAATTTTGATGAGATGATGACATTCATGATTCATGAGAGGCTCATGGAAATTGGCTTTACAGGGTGGGTAGGGTGGGTTCGATTCATGTGTTGTTTTTTTTAAATGGTCGAGATCAAGCCTAAATCCAACTTGCTTAGTAGCCCAAGGTCTACGTCTCCACATGGTTGGCATTTAATTCGTGCAAATACTTCGAAAAAAATATATAAAATTATTAATTTAGAATACTTTTGATACCTAATTTGTTCAGAATATTAGTAATCTATAAATAAAATCTTAAATTTGAATGTTATATGTAACAAAATTAGGTATTGAAAAAAATTTACCTGATTATTTCAATTTAGTCGAATTTAACGTAACCAATGATTTATGAAAAAAAAAAAAATACTGGAAGAAGGCCTTTGCTAGATATCCAAGATCTTAAATATCTCATGAAAAATTTTGTAAAGCAACCAAGAACCCCTGGCGATGGTCCCCTCGGTAAGCTGTGAAAATCTTTGCGAGTCCGTGGGCGGAGGCACTCAAAATCCTTAAGATACCAAAATTCTTTGGAAATCAATACCCATGTCATGGATGAAAATGGACGAAAAAGAGAGAGAAAAAAGATATAATCGCTTTAGGAGCTAGGTTGTCGATCAACCTCGTTAACGACACTGACACTGAAAGTTCTCTTCGAGTCTAACAGGCACAGGTAGAAAGGACCTTTGGTTGGGGTAAGCCATAAGGATAAGTTTTTCTAGGAGGTGGAGAGAACTTCTCAGTCTGAGGAAGAATCAGATGTAAAACTCGAAGAAGGTGAAGGCTTTCAGGTTTCCAAGAACTTGCAGGTTCCCTATCTATGCTTCATTAGTAAACTCATTAATATCCAAACTGGTGGGAAAAGATGTGGGATACAAATTCTTGACATGTGAAATTCAATCATTTTGGAAGATGAAAATTGGAATCATTGATTTAAAGCAGGGTCATTTTCTCATCAGAACTCGGAGCAAACATGAGATGAGCAAAATCTTGTGCAACGGCACAAGGATCATGCGGACCCTTACCTTCCCGTCAAGAGGTGGACCCTGGGATTTAGACAATCCAAATCCTTGTTTTCCTCCTCAACCTATTTGAGCTTTTCCATGAGAAAAATTTACAAATACTTTGCTTTTTTTTTTTTTTTACCTATCACTAGTATCCGAATTCTTACTCTAATTAATCCGGTTCGAGGATTTATGGGGGCCCATTTAAGGAACAGCTATTATAATATAATCTTTTCTATTCCCAAATTTTAAACCAGTTAGAGATCCATCATCCTATCCCATTAAAACGTCTATCCATTGGTGAATGCTTGCTAGGCATGATGGAAGAGTTATTCAACAAACAACAATTTGTGTCCCGCAATGAGGGCCAAGTACGCAATGGATTGCGGCCAAATCGGCATCTCCAAACCTCTAAATCAATGAGCTTTAGCTTAAGTGACACCACTCTCCCTCTCACTTGTAATAGATTCGGGTTCAAGTCTCCCTATGTATCAAAAATCTCCAAACCTCTGATACAGATATGAGGTTGATCGAGAGAGGAGGTTTAAAATGGAATAGCAAAGGAATCGAGCAGGATGTGCAAGTGCAGTGGGTTGTCCTTGAGGGCAAAGGCGGCCCCAGAGGAGTCATAGTTAGTGGCGGATTTAGGACCCAGAGATAGGGGTATAAAAAATTTATAAAATCTTTCTTCATCAATAAATATGAATTGTAAAACTACATTAAAAATTTTAAAATATCAATAAGAAAATAATTTATACCCCAAATATAAATGATATCAAAATATTGCATTTGTACATAAAAAAAAAATCATTCCATCCATATTTACCATATATATATAACAAATACACAAATAAGTGATTAAACACAAAAAAAAAGAAAAATTATTCTAGAATCTCATTCAAGAACAATAAATATAACAAAAAAATAAAACAAAATCAATTTAAAAGAAAATTATATTAAACTTTAGCACTAATTGTTAAATTAAAAAAATTAATTGAGAATTTGATTTAAATCAATATCTACATTTTTCATGAGATGAAGAATGAATTTTTCTTTAAGAAAATTGGAGAATGAAGATGAAAAAAAAAATGGACGGGGACTTGGTAAGAGAGGCCAAGAGGGAGAGGGAGAGGGAGAGAAGAGGGAAAATTCCAGCAAAGAGGGGAAGGGTGAGAAAAAGTTCCAAAAGTAGGTATTGACTTGATTTTATAGATTATAAAATATTTTTTTATTGATTTAAAATAAATATTGATATTATATTTTGTTTTTTATTATCTAATGGATCTTTGAAAAAAAGATTTACGTGGAATTCATAATTTAAAAAATGACAAATAAAGAAAAAATTATAATTAAATAGATACAAAATAAATATTGGATATAAATAATAATTAAATTTTAAAAATTTGAATGGATGCAATTGTCCACCCTCACCATTATATGGCTCTGCCACTGGCCATGGCTATCTTAAATTTAAAAAATGTCCTTTATTCAATGGGATTTTAAAAGTTAAATAAGGGTAAATAAAGTAGCGTTTGAAATAAATTAATCGAAATATGATTTTAGATATCGGTTGATACAGTACAAAAAAAAAACTTTGGTAATTACACTATAGATGTTCTAAACTCATATATATATGATTTGCTTAACATACTTGCCTAGAGAGTGAATTTTTTTTTTTTTTAAAAAAGGCCTTGATATATTGGCAAGGCACACCTAATAAAAGGAGTCCTTACTGAAAATTTGAAGTAGCTTGCTTGCAAATCCTAACCATGATCAAGATATGCTCCACTACCCAACAACTCTAGAAATCTTGCCGACATTGCAATTACTCTGATTGTGAGTCGAAACCTAAAATTTTGGGAATCAGGGAGACCCTGCAGCAAGGCCACTTGTTCCTATCCATCTGATGAGTGGAACCAGTCCATTTTGGTAGATGGCCATTTAAAAAATGATAAAGAATGCTAGGTATTTAATGCACCATTTAAAGCTTAGTTTCAAATTTGATACAATCAAAAAATATATATATATATATATGTATAACCAATCAACTGCCATCATTCTCTTCTCATTAAAAGTTTCAAGTTCAAACCTTTATAATATATTCATAAAAAAAAAGAAAAAATATCAATGTATATATACAATGAAAGTGGAAGCCAATGCCAATAGAAAGATCTGGCTATCCTTTGGACCAGAACACACCATACTACCTTATTTTTACCTAGTTTTAATAAAATAATAACCAAAAGAGAATTCCCATCTTTCAAATGTATCAAGGCCCATGATAACAATTTCTCTCTTGGGTTCATGATATTTCTTTTTTATTTAAAAAAAAACTAGAATATTGTACATTTTGGGGATTATTGGGTTTGCAAAGCAAGAGAGAGAGAGAGGGAGGGGAGGGAGAAGGCCAAATAACGTGTCCAATTCTTAAAAGATGAATCAAATTTTCATTTAGTCACTAGCATTTGATTTATATCTTCAAATTTCTCCTTTTTTTTTTTTGGGAGAAGTCAAATTTCTGTAATTTGCAAATTCGTAACAATCGGATACCAGTGCAGATAAAAGTCATGCAAAACGCAAATTGCTAAAATGGGATGCAGTGTTACAGGACACATCAACGTCATTTCCTTCTCATCTTCCATTGCATCCCATGTCACCCATTTTCGTCCAACAAAATAATATTTATATATTTTTACGCAATGGTTAAGAATGGAGAAGCTAAAGATTTTGATGTTGCCCATCAAAACTTAGAGACAACTTCAAATCTAACCCATTGCTCAAGGACCATACAAGTAATTTCATCCCAAAAAAAAGAAACAATTGTGGGAAAATTCAACTGAAAAATGTTATTTCATGAATCATAGCTAAATTTATAGTTAGTTTAGAGGCTGAATATTGATATCGTTTAAATAAAATTTTGAATTCGAATTTTGTATATGACAAAAATAGATATAGTAAAATTTTTTCTTTTAAGAGTCTAATTCGATTTAAACAGAATTTACTCGATAGTTTAAAAATGTATATATATTCCAATAATATAAATCTAGTGAACTTTTTTTAAAATATATACGCCACTGAAACTCATGAGAAATTTATCAAAATTATTGAATGATTTTTGTGATATTAAATTATGAAAATTTTTACCCAAAAAAATTGCAAAATAATAAAATCACTAAATTTTTCATGCGAATTAAAGATCGTGCAATCCCCGTATTTTGCCCCTAGACAGGATGAATGTTGTCTCCAAACTCTCTCTCTTCTGTTCTCTTCTTGGTCTTATTGATTTAGGTCATTCTGTCTCTTCTCCTCTCTCTTCTCTCTACTCTCTTTCTTTTCAATATCTTCTCTACCCTTCATAATCTTTCTCTCTCTATATTGATTCCGGCTACTCTCACTTTCTCTTCTGCTCTCTTCTCCATCATCGATCAATTTTCTTTTTTTGGTTGGTCAATTTTATCTCTTTGCCCCCTCTCCCATCTCTCTTCTCAATGTTGATTAGCCATCTCTCTATTTCAAAAATGAATCAATCGATTTCTCATTCTTCCATAAACTTTTTGCTCTCTCCACCTTTGCACTTTCTCTCTCTTCTTGATCGTTGATCGTTGATTCACATATCAGTTATTTGCTCTGTCTTACTAATGCGAGAGAGATAGAAAGAAGATAATAGGGTTTGTAAAAGAAAAAATCATAAAACTTTCGAAATATTACTCTAAAAAAAATATTATTATTGAATTATGCCCCAAAATAATAAAACACTATAAATATTTATAGGGAATACAATCCCTAAAAATTATAAAATTATAAAAATTAAGAAACTAAAGTAATTAAGAAATTAGTAAAATTAAAAAATTAAAAACTATAAAAATTATGAAATTAGGAAAATTAAGAAAATTTAAAAATTAAGAAATTATATAAATTAAAAACTAATTAAATTAACGGATCTCTTTCCCTTTTCTTGATCGAATTTTGCATACCCGAATAATTATTGGAAACCTATCCCACATCAATCTCCTACCTAAAAAAAAACTCACCATCGAGTGATACCTCCAATGTTTGCATCCATATTCTCAACTCATTCATTTGGTTTTCTTGCCCAAAAACATATGCTGAGTATGCCAAATATTAAAACAATTGCTATTACAAGTTTACTCAATTTAAAAAATATTGGGTCCTCAATAGATTTAAAAAAATCTAAACGCTCCTGAAACTCTAAAATAGTAACATCTTCACTATCAATATAAACACAATCTTATGTCTTTAATAACTCATCATTAAAATCAGTTTCATCAAAACTTTCAATGAAAGATTATTTTTCATGGCCGATTAAAACATTTTCCAATATTTTGGATGAGTCAAGCTTATCTTAAATAACATATATGTATCCTTCCAAGTTGTTCTTTAATTCCAAGATTTCCTTCTCTCTATATCCTTTTTGTCCAGTGCTTCCAGCTTACCTTTTGGTTCAACAAAGGAATCATTTAAAATAGACATTCTTGGAACCATCATCTTCTTGACTATCACCAGAGTCTGCACATTTTTATTTGAAAATTTATCCCCGTTGGTTTGAACCATATGAGATTGTTAGGATAACATAGAGTTGACGTGTGGTCTTGAGCGATTCTTCTGACGTCACTTTCACCTCCTATATTATCTTGGTTTGCCTGCAACATCAGTAATTTTGTTTCTGTCTACTCCATTCATATTTTTACCTGCTATATTCGATGCTCTACTCAAATAGATAGAATTTGAATTGCAGTCGTCATGATTCGCAATTCTCTGAATACATCAGAAAGAGTAATACCTTCACCGACTTAGTTGGCAATCACAAGGGAAAGCCCTGGCTCTTTACCACCTAACGCAGGAGAAATACAAGAAAAATAATAAGGTTTGTAAAAGAGAAAAACTATCAAAGAAAAATATTTTTCTAAAAAAAATACTATCATTGAAGCATGCCTCAAAATAATGAAACACTACAAATATTTATAGGAAATACAATCTCTAAAAATTAGGAAACTATAAAAATTAAGAAATTAAAGAAATTGAAAAACTAATAAAATTAAAAAAATTAAAAACTAAGAAAATTAGGAAATTAAGAAAATTAAAAAATTTTAAAAATTAAGAAATTATAAAAATTAAAAACTTACTAAATTAACAGATCTCTTTTCTTTTTCTTTTCTTGAGCCAATCTTACATACCCGAAGAATTAGTGAAAACCTGTCCCACATCACTTACAGAAACTAATCTCTCTCCCGAATATCTTTTTCTGGCTTTGCCTTCCTCTATCTGATCTTTTTATAGCCTTTGCTCATAAAATTTGTTATTCTTTTTCTTTGATTTACTCATGGTTTTTGAGCTGTGAAATGGAGACGATTTGGAATTTTTTTTTTTATAAAATCCGACTAAATCTAATTCGAATCGAGTTGAATCCAATAAAATATAAAAGTATTCGATATTTGTTTTTATCATATATAATGCTACCGAAATGCTGTTTAGAGAATACAAGCGCCGAACACTTAACCCCGTTGAATAGTTTAAGCTTGACCTAAATAAAATATTTAATATTATAATTTGTTTGTGTAATATTTTTAAAAAATAACTGATATTTATAAAACAAATTTCACAAATATCATTTGAATTTAGTTAAAAAAAAAATTATGAAAGAAGAATAAAACGAAATAAATACAAATTAGAGCAAATCGAAATTACACCCAAAAGGAGCCCTAATGGTTCAGAATTATCAAAACTCAAGACCTGATCTCCATCTTGTAGATATCCCCACAAATATATTTGTCCACTTAATTACTCACATATTTTTGAGCTACAACTGTAAGGGAGATGAGAAAATATTTTATTTCTATCCAACACATATAACATATATTCATATACAACATGATAGATATGTCCAAGTAATTTACACTTTCTGTTCTTGGGACTGATACCTCTTCATCTACTCATTAAAACACAAGCAACTGCTCCTTAGAAAACCCTAAAAAACTAGTAAAATCACAAGGACAAAAGGACCAAGGAGAAGACCCTCTTTTGTCATGGTCTTCTAAAACAAGTTGGCAGCTGTTTCTTCTAGTGACAAGTCAATTAGGTCTTCTTGTCCTTGTGTGATGTTCTCATCAAGAAGCCATTTCTCAAGCAATGTGAGAGGCATTTGAGTCCCCAAATTTGGCTTGCTCTCACCTTGGAACATTAGATTATTGGTATTGTTCTCACCCACCGACACCGCTAGAGTATTTGTAGACAGATCAGAGTTTGAAGAGTTGAAACTAAGAAGAGAGTCCAAACCCTCCGGCGTAGTTGCTCCAAGTGTACCATCACTAGAACTTGAACCAGCCTCCATAGGCTTAGTTGAAGAGTTCAGGGACATTTGATCAAAGGCTTCTTTCGCTGATTTTGGTGAGTTGCTCATCCATCCTTGAAGCAAGCGAGCGATGTTTTCGGTGCTTGATGCATATGTTGTTGGTAGTGGTGGTGATGCTTGATTAAGAATAGAGACAGAGAAAGCATTTGTTGAGCGTTTTGAGTCATGATGTTCAAGAAGGTTATCATAACTAGGTTTGTCTAGGGATAGGGCTTCACGTAGAGCTTGTTTTGCCATGTGTATGTCAGTTTGAAGCCTTCTTTCCCATTGGCCTTTGGTGATTGATTGTGAAGGTGAATACCCACATTTGATGTTGTGATCTTCTTGGCCTGTTTGGAGCTTTTTGAGCTTTTTCTTGAGATGGGTGTTCCAATAATTCTTGATATCATTGTCAGTTCTTTGAGGAAGGTAGGATGCTATTGCAGCCCATCTGCATATACACATAAAAACTTTAGATTACCAATTCCCTGATTACCAAAAAAGAAGAAAAAAGATGAAATCCTTGGTAGAAGTTATCAAATAAAAGATAAATGCATCAATTTAAAGCACAATTGATTTAGTAAAGATCTTGTATTGCTTAAAAAGGAAAGAACATATAGAGCACGACTAGTAGCATGTGCCCAATTTGTACTCCAAATTTGTGCAGTGTACTCTACAAATTATATTTGCAAAGGCAAAGACAAAGCACACTTGGAATCAATAGATCTAGTAACATAATCCAAAGCAAATCAAGAGATCTTGAGAGAGAGAGAGAGAGAGATTATTACCTATTACCAAGAAGAGCTTGAAGGTGAATTATCATCTTCTCTTCATGATCAGTGAAGTTACCACGCTTAATACCCGGTCGAAGATAATTAGTCCATCTAAGTCTACAACTTTTGCTGCATCTAAGCAAGCCTGAAAATATCAACAAAGAAGAAGAAGAAGCATAAGACTCTTTTCAATGAAGTTGAAGTCCTGTGTGATCTAGAAGGTAATTTTTTCACAGGAATACATAGATGTCCCAGATAAAGCTGCAGGATACAATAAATACCCCAATTTAATGATCAAACCAAACAAAACCCACGAAGCTAAGAATTTCAAAAAAAAAAAAAATGAAAATAAAAAATTTGTATTTATGGAGCATGAAAAATTAGGTTTAACATAATACCGGTGTTTGTAGGAACTGATCTCCAATTTCCAGGACCATGTTCTTGAATATAAGAGACTAAGATGATGTCTTCTTCTGGAGTCCAGGGTCCTTTCTTCACACCAACTTTATCACAACAAGGCGGTCTACCCATATCACCTTCAACCTCTCTCTCTCTCTCGCCAAATGGTCTTAATTGTATCAACGAAGGTCTTTCTTCTTCTCTCCTAATTTTCTTCTCCCTGAGATTATGTCTATCACTTCAGCTTCTAAAGGAAGCGGGGGACAAGCGTCTAAGGCTAGGTGTTTCCAAGTATGGACATGTATTTATAAAGAGAAGAATTTAATGGTGAGAGAGAGAGAGATATACCAAAAGTTGAGGTTTACTAGGCTGACTAAAAAAATGGAGGTAAAAGTGCTGATCCAAAAAAGAGTCAGAAGCAGACAGCGAGAGCATTTAACTCTCAAGTGGGGTGTGCAAAAAGTCAGCTTTCCTTTGCACAAGCGCTTATGGAAGACTTCATTTCTTTTTTTTCCCCTCGCTTTGCCAAACCGCGTGGCGTTCAATGTCTTCTTGTGGATGCAACCTGAAAATAAAAAAAAAATAAATAAATAAAAAAAAAAAACTCATTATTATGATGAATAGTGGGGTTACTATTTTTGTTACATCTTGGGTTGGGTCAGTTGCTATTATTAAAAAGTTGTTTTCATGCAATTTGAACCCTCCAATTCTCGCGATGTGTATATGTGAGAGTGTGTGTGTGTGTGAGTGAGGAGGATGTTTAAGTAGGGAGGATGTGTAAGTTTCCCATTTTTGAACTTCTCACAAAGTCAATCTTGCCAAGATGTTAAAACTTTACCATTTTGGTAAAACTTTACCAATTTGGCCAGTTGATTAATGGTGATTGACGATGATGACCGTACTCATATGGAGTGTGAATTCAACAGTGATTGATAATGATGACCTTCCTCTTATGGAATGGTTGATGAATAACTTAATTAATTTTTTTTTTCTTTTGGGTCATCACGACACCCATAATATCATAATTATACAATAATCTGTATTACATAAATTATACAATGAAAATAACACTTTCTCATATAATTATTAAATAAATCACAATCATTATAAATTTGCTCTACGGAAGGAAGTTATCGAATACATTACTATCAAAACATGTCTATTTGTTTTTGTTTGTATGTTCTTTTATTATTGAGTTTGATAGAATTAAATAACTAGATTACAAATATGATTTATCGATTTGTTTATTAGAGTTAGGGGTCTTAAATTTGTTAGATATAATGTAAAAACTTTTTCATTTAAGTTCTAAATATATAAATGTTGTTACAATTCAAACCTAAGCATATATTTTGCTGCAAGATAAGTCACTTGACGTCCTACATGACAAGTCCAATTGACCACCAAGCAAGCTAGGCGAAAGAGAGAAGAAAGAGAGAGAAAACCACCGAGTAAACCAGGTGAGAGAGAAGAGAAAACCAATGGACAATTGATTTGGTAGGTAATAATGTTAAATTTCTTAATCAAGTTTTGAATTTGAAATTAGAGAATGAAAATGACTATAATGAGAAAATCCCTAAATTGAATAATATTTGAAATGGATTAATCGGAATATGATTTCAGATACTGATTGATTATATCGAGAGAGAGAGAGGGAAAGATTGAAAAACAAATACAAATTTAAACTTTGCCCAATTTATTCAATTGGTTAAAAAATTGAGATTCATACAAATTATTATAATTTGTTTAAGGATTAGCTTTATTTGGTTTGAACAACAAAGCAGACACCCTTTTAGGCCCAAATTAAGTTTATTACCAATACTACAGAAGCTGATTAAAAGTTATTGAGTTTTTGGAAGTTGGATTCTATTATCATCAAATGCTGAATAAGAGCTTCCAGATCATAACCAATTGAAGTTGGGAAAATTCTTTGTTGGGGTGCTCTCCATGGGGCGGGTCGTCCTTTGCAATATGCAAAATCTTGCTTTCAAACATAAGGACCATTATCTCATCCATCAAAAAAAAAATAAGGACCATTACCATTATTCCTAAGCGTGCTACTTAACCTTTCAAGTGGTGCCTACTCGCCTTATGTGTCGATATATATATATATATATATATATATATACACCTACACCTACACGTTTTTTTTTTTTTTCAAAATAACGTTTATCGGGTCTATTTTAAGAATAACTCTTTTAATATAATTTTTTATTTTTAAATTTTAAATTTAAGATTTGATTAATAATCTAATATTTTTATTTATTATATCAATTATCCGTTCGATATATTTACACTGACCTAGGGTGTCAATGGTTCAGTTCTATTCGATTTAGTGATCAAACCAAACTGAATCAAAAATTAAAATTTTAAAAAAATTTAAACAAAAAATCGAATCAAATTTAATTCGGTTTAAACCAAACCGAACCGAAAAAATTTGGTTTGGTTTGGTTTTAAACAGAATTTTTATTTATTTGTCACTAATTTTAATTTTTTATGGGTACAAGGAGATGCTATTTACCACTAATATGTAGAAGACATATGAGTCTCATTTTCTTTTGTCCAGATATTATATTTTTAAAACTATTTAGGGTTTAACTCTAAGAATAATTATAAATTGGTTTAGATCTTAAAATAATATTTTTTAATTTAAATCATATCAAAAATAATTTAAAAAAAAATATTCTTATGAATAATATTTTTTTTAAAAAAATAATATAACTTAATCCATCATTTGAGTTTCATAAAAATATAAGAAAAAAGAAATAATTAAATTAGATTTTTAATATAAAAAGTAATTAAAATAATATTAGTTCAATTCAAATCGAATCGAATCGAATTTAAAAAAATTAAATCAAAATCAAATTGAAATAATTTTAGTTTGATTTAATTTGAATTGAATTTATTTTTTAAAAAAAAATCAAATGTTTATTTAATTCAATTCAAAATTTTCATTTAATCCAAACCACTTGCACCGGTTCACTGACCTACAAATCAACCACAGAGAGAGAGAGAGAGAGAGAGAGAGAGAGGACGAGAGGTGAATGTTAAGTTCGAAGACTGGCATAATGATCCTTTGGAGCATGAATACCTAGCATGTTGCTTCAATCCCTTTCTAGAAGTAGACTCCTTTTCCTGCAAATGTGGCCCTGTGCCTTGTACGGTTATTGACCAAATCAAATAATGACTTGATCTAAAGTTGTGCAATCCAATGGATTACCGTGAGCCATAAAAAATCAAAAAAAAAAAAAAATCAATTGAAAGGTCAAAGGGGGTTACCGTGAGCCATTTGTATTAGTGGGCTTTCGTGGGTTGTTGAGATAGAGTTTATAAAGACAAAATTAAAATTTTATTTTTTGTGATAAAATATAATATATATTTGGGTTATGATTTCACCCGTAAAAATTGTAAATTTTAGTAATTTGAATAACCTTTTAAATATATATATATATATATATATATATATATATGTATGTGTATAGTTTCAGGGTGGAACTACCCTCGTTCCACTCATCTTTCCCTTATTATTCCCTTTTCTCGTTTATCATTCCTCTCTAACGATGCATTTTGAGAGTTTTGAAGAAGAAATCTTTTATCATATCTAAAGTTTTAAGTAAGAGAAAAATCATAATTTTTTTTCTTAATTTTTTTTTTCCTAATCTTTTCATTCAAACGAGTTATGATAGAGAAAAATGAAAAACTCGCACACGTTATTCATATTTTTCATTAAAAACGATTTCTCTTTGGTGCTTTGATTATAAGGGTACAATTTCAACACAACCTTAACGTATACGGTGTTAATATGGTAATGAGCATAGCGCCTTCTTAAAAAGGTTTTAATTGATCTTATAAAATGTATCCTAAAGAAATAATAATAATAATAATAAAATCCTCTCCTTATATAAATAATGATGGGCAAAGTGCGACACATAGCGATTTAAATTGAAAATCTCTCTTTTTTTATATATTTGTTTCTCAAAACGATGTACTCCAAAATTTAGAATTAAAATTTAAATTGTTAAAATGATCGGCAGCAATTCTCTTTGTTTTGTTTTCATGTAATAAATAATGTTTTTTTTTTAAAGTATGATATGATCTCTTGAGAAAAAATGGAGGGCAAGAGAGGGGTTGTTCCAAGAGTATTTATAAAGCTAGCAGATATGTGCTTGGGTTCATTTTTTTTTTAATAAGGAGTTAAATAAAAAAAAATGATAGAAATGTGAAAACTCTATTCGTTGAAGTGCTCTTAAAGACAAGTCCATCTTTCAATACACAACCAGCTTTCCCTGTTACACCCGAAAGACACTGTACCAAACCAATATAATTGCCTCCTATGATTGATTCCTCATCTCCTCTATTTTTTCAATAAAAATATTTGGAAATAATATATTTGTTTTATTCGTAATTAGTGTTTTACTTTAGTTGAATTTAATCTCATTGTTCATATAACAATTTTCTCATTTTCCTAATTCAAACCCAATGGCTTTATATGATTGTTAAAAAGCAAAAGAAACAAATTAATGATGGTATCATAAATATTATTATTTAAGAAACAAATGAAATTTTGATATATATTTTATTTAATTAAAAATTAGTTTTACTGGGTTACCCTTCTGTCAAGCAAGGAAAAAGATGTGCCCATAAAATATACTTGGTTGGTACATATAGTAGAACAAATGTATGAGCTAATTCAATTAGAAACCTTGCCAATGGAGTTAAATAGGGGATGAGTTTGCATATGAATTTTTTTTTTTTTTTTTTTGGTTGAAATTGACTGTCCGATATTCGAGTAACTAAATTAATCCGGTTACAGTATTGTGAGGTTTCAAAAACTTGATACCTTAGTTAAGCGAGTCTAATGCCTATCACTAAACCTATAGACCATTGATAATCATGTGCACGATCTTACATGCATGGTGCTCCAACTTGCAAAACAGACTCCATAGTATCACTCTGAAGGATCCAAAGACAGTTTTCTCTTTCACACAATTACTAAGGCAAGTACAAGTCCACACACAAGAATACAAATTTGAATACGGCAAAAGAAGAGTGTGAACAAGAAAATTTTTCCTCCACATTTATCCTTCTTCCTTCCTATCCACTGTAGTCAACCAAATTTTATTCTATGTTCCTTATAAAATGCACCAAATGGTCAATCATAATTTTGTATCTTTGCATTGAAGTTTGTTGATAATAACATCATTTTCACAAGAAGGGGGTGACGGGAAAATACCATAAAAGATAGGAAACCATAGTTTTGACCAATTCGCACTCCCACAGTGAACATTTATGGGGCGGAGACATATTAGGACGTGGATTGTCCCAAGCTGTGACACGTTGCTTCAGTGTGAACCCATGCAACTGTTGGCACACATTCATTAGTTTTTATTATTATTTTTTCTTTAGGGGATAAAAGATATTCAGACTCACACTCTCATTAATTCCATCTATTAAACGTTTTTCAAGAAAGATCCCTCTTAATATAATTTTTTTTTATTTTTAAAATTTAAATCAAAATATTAATTAAAAAATTTAATATCATTTTTATTAAATTAACTGTTAGTTAATGAATACAAATGCATCATATACAAACCCATACTTTGGGAGGAGACAAGGAACATGAACCAACAATTGTTGTTATGTATGCTTGCATGATTTGTTGGATTCACAATCAATGAAAACAACGTTATGAAAATATGTACGTGGGATGACGAGTTTAGGGTTATGCAATAATGATAGCATTTTTAATACCATTACTAAATAAAATTGAATTATGATTAAAAAATTTATTTCATTAAACGAAACTATCTGGTGTATGATAACACCGAGTTATGGGGAAATTATCTTCCCACTAAAAAAAATCGAGCCGAGGGGAATCAAAACAAGCATGAAAATTTTTTAAACTTTATTCTTTAGTTTTGTTTTTCTAATTTTATTGATATTTGAATTCGGAATCATTAATTTGAAAAAGAAATATTGTGATCATTAATCGGTCTCCTCGAAAACTATTGAATGAGTCTAAATTCATATTCAAGTCTGTTGAAATGAGCCTGAATTCAAATTCAAACTCTTGATCATTTGTTGAATAAATAAATTTAAATTATTTGTTTGTGCCTAATTCGTTTTAGTAAATGAACCATCTGAACCGATTCACACTATGCCCACAAAACAAATGTCATGTTCACGAGGAGCCGTCTAGGAATGGAATGGCCACTTGCTTACTTTTTTTTTTTTTTTTTTTTGACAATTTGGGAATATGAGGCTTCAAAATTGCTTGCATTTAATGCTAGAGAAGAAAAAAAATAGCATATATATATAGAGAGAGAGAGAGATAAAAAAATGATGGATTACTGGCTGATGCTCTATACACTATAAATGAGCGTAAGCTAGAATCTCTATCAAACAATTTGTTGTGTTAGAAAGTGAGTTATTTGTAATTAATCGGTATTTAAATTTTATCTAATTAATTTTATTTTTAAATATTGTGAGATCATTCACAAAAAAATTAATGTTTTTTAAATTTTATTTTTCCATTTCGGTGACTCAACCTCTTGCGTTACATTTAAACCGGGGGAAAGAGATGCCAAACAGAAATCCATCTCCTTGAGCTAGGGGTATGTAATATTCGATGATAATCGAATATCCAATCGAATTGAATTAAATTTGAATTCGATTTTTTGATTTAAATCGGTTTTTGATTAAAACCGAATTCCAAATTTGGTTTTCAGTTCGAATTTTGAATTGAGATTTTTAATACAAATTCGAACCGAAAATCGAATTAGGATTTTTAATTATCTCATTTTTATTAATTTTGATTATTTATTATTTATTTTCTTTTCTTTTTATACAAATTTTTATCTGTAATTTTTCTTTTCTAAGCAAGAAATAAAATATTAGTTAAAAAATTCATTATTTTATCGATTCGAATTTGTTTAAATTGGATTTATGTGACAATTTAGATCTCAAATATCAAAATCAATTTATTTGGTTTATTTGATTCCATTCGAATTTAAACCAAAAATCGAATTTCGAATTTAAACGAATTCGAATTGATTTCTAATTTAGAATTAAAAAATATTAAATTAAATTAATCAAACTGAATTAATCAGAGAATTTAAAAATCGAACCGATAAACACCCCTACCTCAAACTTGGAAAATCTATAATATTGGCCATGTTTGAGTTCCAATAATTCTCTCTATCTAAAAAAAATCTTGAAAAATAATAGGTGAAAAAAGGAAACAAGGGTATGGTAAATAGCCCTCCACTTGTGAGGATCACGGACCCTATGATCCTTGCAAAGCTGATAAACTTGGATGTTAAGAACAAGTTGATGGCCGAGATTAACACACGTGGCAAGGCATTGAAGTAGGTGATTACCTTACTCCTTAGATATGTGCGAAATACAAAAAGGGTATACCGATACATAAATGGACCTGGGCCCATACACGTTACCACGTGTTAGTTGGTGGCCGTAGTGTCAAAATGGTGAGGCTCGAGAAGTTAAAGTGCACTCTGTTTTTATGTGGCACATCTATTGACACCTGTCAATCTTTTTAATTATTATTTTTATAAATAAATATTTTTTTAAACCATTGGAAGGAGGTAAAACTTAAATAAAAATATTTTTTCCTCCATAAGAATTTTGAATCATTTTATAAGTTCATTTAATGCAAAATTTCAACGGTTGAACGATACTCTTTAAATAAAATTCCATATGCGAGTTTTACATATCACAAAAATATGGAATATTCAATTATGTAGAAATTCTTATTATGTAAAAATCCTTAAATATCAACATTTCAAAATTTTTTTCTTATAGAAAATTTCATTTTCAATACTTCCTTAATTTATCTTTTAATTTATTAAAAATTTTTTCTATTTTTTTTGTATTTTCTTTATCAATTCTTCTAATAATCTAATTGATAAATTATTATAAAATCTCTAATTAGTATAATATTTAATTAAAAATATAATAGAATTGATAATAAAAAATAATACTAATTTAAATTCCATCGATAGGAAGATTCGAATTTCAAATAATGATGTAATTTGAATTATAATTGATTGGCGTTTGTGAATAGTTTTCCTTAAATTGAACTTTGTTTAACGTTATTATAGACTATTGATAATTTAAGAAACAAATTGAAATAAGCAAGAGAATTAGAGATGGATGTGAAATATGGCCACGTGTACCCCATTAATTGTGGGACCCCTCAGCCCGACAGGTGAGTGAATGTTAGTATGACTTGTGAAGGGTTGTCCTTAGCCTAGGAGATGATGAGGATTTAAGGTATTAAAGTTTTGGCACAATAGAGTCAAACTATAGGTGACCCTTGTTTGCTGTGTTAAGGATTTTGGCATAGGTAGGTATCTATCCTCCTCCAACGAATTATTATTGGATGACTAGCTCAAAAATTGATTTTTCCTTCTTTCTATCAATTTTCTAGGACTCCATGAGTTGTCCTTATATTAATTAGACTCATATTCTGTTATAATATATTTAGACGGGAAGATTTGAAAAGAAAAAAAAAATTAAAAGAAAAGATTACTTATTTTCTTCCTTTTAGAAATTTTATATGAAAAAAAATGAAGAAAATAGAGTAATTTTTAATATTAAAAATTTTCTTTTTAAAAATAGAAAGAAAAGAAAAGAAAATGAGAGAAAAAAAAGTTATCTTATAAATATATCAAATTTACTTTTTAAAAATTGAAAGTAAAATTTGTTATTTCCAATGAATCTCATTCTTTTCTTTTTTTTTCATAAACTCCAAAATAAGATGGAAAAAAAATTAAAATTTTTTCTTTTTTTTCTTTTTTCTCCAAATTAATCTTTTTTTTTCCTCTCCAAAACTCTCAAACAAGCTGTTAATGTGTTTGTATCATAAAAAAGAAAAATGGTTTTGTATTAAAAAAAAACCATAAGTAAGAAAAGAAAATAACAGGTAGAAAAAGAGAAATATTTTATATACGAAAATTTGGAAAGATATTTGTATGATGTACATGTTTGTTAACCTTAAAAGGATCGCAGATCATGTTAAAATTAAAATGTGAGTTATTAGAATTTACTAAATGGAGGATGCCGGCGATTATTAGCAAGAGTATGCGGGGTTGAAGTGTTAACAAGACTAAGAGGTGTCAGATAAGATTACGGTGTTAGTATTGGTTTGAGTGAATGCGTAATTTGATAAATGGTTTGATTTTTCTTTTAAAAAACAAAAAAATACGTTCACTCAGAATCGAATTGAAAAATAAAAGATGAAAGTGAAAACCTTTACCATTTAATCTATCCCCGAGGGATGATAAATGGTTTGATCTTAGCGAGTATTTTGAGAATAATTGATTCAATAGTAAATTTAAAAGCATTTGGAATGTGGTCTTCTTTGCAGAGACTCGCCCTTATTGTTGAGAAGGAATGAAGTTGTGTTTCGAAGGAATAGCATTGATCTGGATTCAAGCTGGTTAAATAGCAATGAGTGGGTACGTATCCATTTGTAGGGGTGCCATCTTAGCACCAACTCTTTAATGAATGAAATCTTTTGCTAATTAAAAAGAAAATGAATGTATTTTTTTGAATAATAACTATAATTTTTAAAATCAATGTTCAAGTGCTGTATGATAACTTAGTATTTTGGTGAGATTGTAATGACAAATAAATAATAATAGTCATATATCAGATCAATTATTTTAAAGCGAACAAAATGCCTATGATAAACCAATAAACTTTAACTCAAGTTACACTATCCATCTTTACGTATAATAAACTCGAGTTTAAGTCTCTTTATTAAAAAAAAAAAAAAGAAGAAGAAGAAGAAGAAGAAGAAGAAGAAGCAGCCAACGAAGCCCCACCAAGGAGAACAGTAACACCTCGCAATCCTTTTCCCGGTGAAAACAAAATAGTAAGTTTGGCACGTGTGTATGTTTGTGCGTGCCAGAGAAAGATAAAGATAGATTATGAGATTGAAGTATAATATGAGAAAGCTAATGGTTTAAAGAAAATCTTAAAATATGAACCATGTTTTTTGGGTTCAGTAACAAGAGTATTAAAATTAATGAATTATATTTTTATTGTTATTTTTTCATCTTTTTTTATTAAGATTTTAAATTTGATCCTCCTTATATATATATATAAAAATAAAAATACTAAACTTTTTAATAAAATTTTTAAATTTATCTCTTGAAAATTAAGAAAATAGATGTGAAGGGAATTTATTTCTTAATGAACCTAACAGTTAACTCGAAACTGATTAATTCTTTTGCTAATTAAAATGAAAATGCATGTATTTAAATAGTAACTATAATTTTTAACATTAGTGTTCAGGTGTTGTATGATTTCTCAGTATTTTGGTGAGATTGTAATAATGAATAGATAATAATAGTTATAAATCAGATCAAATATTTTGAAGGGGACAAAATGCGTACGACAAGCCCTACCAAGGAAAATAGTAACCCCTCGCAATACTTTTCTCGGCGAAAACAAAATTGTAAGTTTGGTACGTGTGTATGGTTGTGCGCGCGAGCGAAAGATAGAGATAGATGATGGCATTTAAGTATAATATGAGAAAGTTAATGGTTTAAGGAGAATCTTGAAATATGACCCATGCTCCATTAGATCAGCAATAAAAAATGAAGAATAAAAAAATAATTTAGTAAATAGTAATATTTAAAATTAAATTTTACTTCTTATTATTTTAAGTATGAAAATTCAACTAAATTTTATTTTTTATTTTTTAATCTAAATATCATATTTATTCACAAAGAAATTTCACAATTCACTTCATTTTGGAATCAACGATATTCAGGAAAATGAGATCTAAGCAAGCATGAATGGAGGAATACGAAGTGCCATATTTTTCAGCCATGTGAAAAGCAGATCAATGGATGGGACAAATATTTAAGTGAAAAGACATTGGAAAAGGAAAGGTGATCTATTCCAACTCCTAGGTTTGACATAAATGGTCCAACAAATTTGAGTATTTGAAATATTACTTCCAACATATAAATATAGGTTTAACTGATTTGACATTGACAAGTGATTTCTCTCTGATAAAATTTTTATATGTAAAAAATCAAACATCAAGATTCAATACATAAAAAGACAAATGTTTATTTAGTACATCGAATCACTATCGATTTCTCTTAAATAAGATTTCTATACATAAAAAAATTAAAATAAAAAAAAAATTTACTTTTAATTTGATTCAAATTAAATTTAATCAAATAATAATAATTTATTTCGATATATATATAATAGTTTTTGTTTCTTTATCAAAATATAATAGTTTTTGTTTTCTTTTTTTTTTTAATGAGTACACCCATAAAGCGAACCTTATATAATTGAAATAACCCTTTTATCAAATTATTATATAAATTAAAATTACTCAAGTTTGAATATATTTCTTAAAATAAATTTAATGGTGTATAATTTTCAAACTATACCTATTTATGTGGTTAATAGATAATGGGGGTGTCGACACAAAATGTAAATGGAGATAAGAATTGTAACATCTTAATTGCACTGCAATAAACTCATCCTCTTAGCAACAAGCGTGAAGCAAGTCAATGCATCTATAATGAGGTTCTTTTAACTTCTTTTACATAAAAAGTGAATTTAAATAATATTTTGTTTAGTAAATTAATAACTTTTTTAATTTATTATATATTACAATTAAAAAAAAAACACATAGATACCACTTGATATATAAGTTGAAAGTCTTCTTATATAATATTATACGTATATATGTGTATGTGTAATATATACATGACTTAGGAGAGGCTTTAGAAAAACTAAACAAAATGGTGTTTTTGTAGGGACACCCAAGTTTTAAAAAATTCTTGTTCGTGTGTTTTTCTTAAGATCTCATGTTTAAATTTTTGTGAATATATATATTTTTACGATTTTTATGACACCCATATTCAATAAAAAAAAGGAAATAAATGATGTTGATTTCTTAAAACATTTGAGAGATGAGAAGCCATTATGTTTCGTTTTATCATTTGTTATATTATATATTTTTATTATATTATTGATATTTTGAAGTAGATTAATTAAATATATATTCAACGTAATTTTAGCTTGTTCCAAGGTTTCTAAATTCCATTTAATAAGGCTATTTTATATTTATAAACGTGTTTTGGTTAAACAAATACATAAAAAATACATACTTTGCAATTATGTAAATATGTAATTTCATATAATCGCGTTATAAAAAATAAAGAATGCCTCGATAAAATTAATAATTTATTAATTTATATAATCAAATAATATATGAATTAATTAATAAACTTTTATCGTACCAAGCTTGCCATAGATATTGGAATAGGCAATGTTGATATAAATTAAAACCTTCATTAATTATACAACAAACATTACCGTTATTCATAACTTTCAAAAGGGACAATGCGTCAAATCCTTGGGGATGGAGTGATATTTCGTCATACCACCACATGAGTCTCCAAAGAACAGTCTATTCGATCACAATACTGTTCCTCCAAGCTGAAAATTCAGTTCTATTTTTTGGAAATCCAAAAAAAAAAAAAAAAAAATATCAAACCACCACATAAAATTAGGGGCAGATACCTCCCCACATCCCCAAAATTCCAACTAAGTTAGCCTTTGGGTGCAAAACAAAGGAAATTGCCTTTTGCTTTGCCTCGATGCACAATCAATGGGTCAGTCTACGGATAGTGTCCAAAACTCTTCGTACCTGTTAAATGTCTATTAAATGTCTATTTGGTAGGCTTTATTTTTTATTTTTTAAAAAAAAAATAAATAAATTTTTTTAAAAAAATAAAAATTATTTGATAATTTTAATTTTAAAAATAAATTTATTTGATAGATTTTAAATAAAGTTAAAAGTAAAAAATTAAAAATTAAAAGTAAAAAATAAAAATTAAAGAAAAAAAGAGGATACGAGGGTAAATAAATTTATGATATGGACATATTTAAAATTTCATATCCTTTAAATAAAGATATAAAAGGAATAAAAAAAATAAAAAGTTAGATTTAAAAAAAAAAAAAAGAGTAGCAGAAGCTTCTCCAATGAGTTTTGGCTAAAACTCTATTTCTTTAGTTTTTTCAAAATAGTGTTTCGCAGATTTTTTTTTTTAAATGAGAAAATAAGTAAAAAAAAAACTCTGTCAAACGGGCTCTAATACTAATTGGGTACCAAGTATTAAAGAAATGTATGATAGGAGGGATACTATTTTTTTTTGTTACAGATTTGAACTTCGGATATTTATATTGAGAGAGGGTGGGAGTTGTGACCACCAGACTATTCAGAGAGGGAGTTGTGACCACAAGACTATTCTTTGAAAGCATCGGAAGGATACCATGTGCATGCATTCATAAATTCAAATATGTTTTCGATGTCATTTTTTAATTTTAATTTTATTATTTTAAATAAAAGTGAATTTAATTTTAATTCCAACAAAATATGATTTTTTAAATAAAAAATAAAATTCATATTATTCTAATTGACCACTTTTGAAACATGAAGAGAAAAAAAATAAATTAGTAAATAGTAATATTTAAAATTAAATTTTTTTTATCATTTTAAGTATGAACATTCAATTAAATTTTATTTTTTTATTTTTATTCTAAATACCATATTTATTTACAAAGAAATTTCTCAATTCACTTCATTTTGGAATCAAAGAAGAATATCTGAATTCATAAATTCAAAAAGATGATATCTTAGAATATCTGAATTTAGCCATATGAAATGCAGATCGATAAGTTTTTTTGGTACAAATGGGATGAGATCACTAACTCCTAAAAGAAGCTAAACCTCGAATATCATTAGATAAGAAAGGATATAGCTCTCTAGGGGGAAATAACAAATCATGGAAACCTTGAGACACTGAATGACCTAGCCTACTTAATGTGTCTGTACAAGCATTTTCTTCCCTTGGGATGAATAGAACCGAGTTTATCCTTGCGAGACGCAGTAGCTGGTAACATTCTTGAAGAATGTTATAAGGTGGATGACTGTTATTAACACTCCCATTAAGGACCAACACCAACTCGGTAGAATCTAGTTCAAGGACTACTAGGGCAAGTTTTATACGTAGAAGTCGAAGACCTTCTCTGACTCCTTATAATTTTGCTATAAAGGGGTCGGTCACCCCGAGCTTACAGATAAAACCGCGAACTCACAAGCCATATTCATCTCTAATCAACCCTCCAGCTGCTACCGATCCCGAATTAGACTTAACCGATCCATCTGTATTAAGTTTAAACACCCTCGTCGAAAGGAGCATCCACCTAATCCATTTTCCCATACGAGGGGAAGGAGATGACTCCTTTAAGCAAGCCCTCCAACCATCCCATGCATATCTTTGGGCTATAATCAAAACATGATCGATAGAGAAAGGACCTCCCTCAAAGACCATACGACACCTTTCCTTCCAAATCGACCATAATGTATACAAAAAAATCATCGCCCAAGGGAGTTTCCCATGAGCTTATGAGATAACAAGGTTACCTAAATAGGGGGATGTAATAGTTCTAGATCATACCTGTCGGGTTATCCCACAGTCTTGGAATAGATGAGACAGAGTTTCAGGCATTTCTTGACAAAGAGGGCAGTTGGGGTTGACAGTAAATCTTCGATGGAATGGAGTTTCATCTGTCATTAAACTCTCATACACCAAAAGCCATATCATAAATTTCACCCCCTCTTGACACTTCAATCTCCAGTTCCACTTCCACTTCTCTGGTTGATTCATAGGGGAGTCCCTCTTACAAAGGGTCAAGTAAGCTGATTTGACCGAGCATATTCCCAAAGAGTCCCCCGTCCAGCAGATTTGATCACCTAAATTGTGATCCCAAGGAATAGGAATCGCCCTGATCTCGTTAATAATATCCGCCGGGAAAATAACCTCAAGTCTAGATAAATTCCAGACTTTACTGATAGTGATGAAGTTACTAACATACAGACCACTCGAATCAGGGGGAATATTACCATTGATTCTCTGAGGTAATGGGGTCGAACCTACTCAAGTATCCTCTCAAAACCAAATAGATCTTCTGGTTCCCACTCTCCACCTGCTATTACTTACAAGTAACTCCCGAGCCTTCAGGATACTCCTCCATACCGATGAACAGGTAGAAAATCTATTATAACTTAACAAATTTCCCCTGCTACAATATTTGCTCTGAAGAACCTCACACCATAACGACGACTCCCCAGACATGAGTCTCCAACCCAAATTTGCTAGAAGAGCCCTATTCATATCTCTTTCGGTCCGAATACCAAGACCTCATTGTTCCTTCGGATCGTAGACTACCCCCCAGTTGACTGCATGAACTCTGCGAATCCCATCTTCCTCTCCCCAAACTAATTGTCGGTTGATTCTATCTAACTGGCTACAGATCTGCTCGGACAACCAAGAAGTCTACATTACATACGCTGAAATAGTAGAAGTTACCAACTTAATAAGAGTAACTCGACCCGCTGTGCTCAAAGTCTTAGCTTTCCATCCTGCTATTTTACCTCGGATTCTCTCAACCAAATACTCATAGTGGGACCTCGCAACTCTACGTTGAATGAGAGGATCCCCCAGGTAAACCCCCAAATCCTTTGTAATGTGGAAGCAACACTGATTAGCTAATCTCCTTTTCAGAGCCAAGGGAGCTTTGGGGGAAATAAAGAGCTTAGATTTCCCAAGATTTAGATGAAGTCCACTCCGGTCTGCAAATACCTTAAGGCATTCCAGAATCGTTCCCATTGACTCTGGGCTAGCCTCCGCAAATAACATAAGGTTGTCTGCAAAAAACAAATGAGAAATAGCAAGCTCTTGTCTAGATGCGTGAACCGGTATCCATCAGCCCTGATCCACTCTATTCTGAATCAAATAAGATAATTTCTCCATAATGAGAATAAATAAATATGGCGATAATGAGTCACCTTGTCTCAATCCCTTCCCTAATCCAAAATCTGGGAGGGTCTCACCATTCCACAAGAGAGCAGACTGAGCATGAGTTACGACAAACATCATCAATTGAGCCAGTTGGGTAGGGAAGTTAAACTCCCGAAGAGTTTTCCCCAAAAAATCTCAACATACACTGTCTTATGCCTTATGCAAATTAATTTTCATCACCATTCTCCAGCTCCTATCCCTGTGAGTGTGAATGGAGTGCAATAGTTCCTGGGTGATAATGATATTGTCTAACGTACTACGGTTTGGTAGAAAACTGTTCTGATACGAATCAACTACTTTCTGCAAGATAGGTCTAAGCCGAGAAACCAATACCTTTGAGAAAACTTTATAACTCGTATTAAGTAAGCTGATTAACCTAAATTCATTTAAACTACTTGGATGATCCACCTTTGGAATTAAGACAATGAAAGCTTGAAGAAACTTTGAGAGAATGCAACAATCCCGAAAGGCCCCCGCAATGAATCAGTAAAAGGTTGGATAAGTAATCTCCCATAACCTCTGATAAAATTAAATTTTCAATTTTGAATATTAGAAATGAGAAAAAACAGACACCAAAGAGTTTACTCCTTAACAGGTCGATCAGTTAGTTTGAGTTGGATTAAATGGAATCAATAAATTAACTATCAAAAACCGATCAATCAAACATTCAAAAAAATTTTGAAATATGCATAGAATACTAATTCATAAGAATTAAGAAGCACAACATTGAGGCATCATATGTTATTGCTAAATTGTCTATCAAATGAGTCAGGTTTGAGAAATGATTTTATACGCTTTACATGGATCTATAGATATGCATAGCAATAAACAATCATAGAGGTATGTGTGAAGTGTAAAAATCTACTTGCAAAGTACCTCAGGGATAATTCAAGAATTAGAGTCTCTCTACTTCTATTCTTCTTTTTTAGTTTTGATCTCATGCATCTCCTTATATCCACAAAAAAAAAAAAAAACAACCTACTTGCATATCTGGCAATTAGGTATATGTCTGGCATAGTCTTGTGTTTACACACATAACAAATATGTTTTCCCCTCTTTTATTGAATTATAGAGTTCATTTTAAATAAAAGTGAATTTAATTTTAATTCCAACAAAAAATATGAATTTATAAATAAAAAATGAAATTTAAACTCCACAAGAGTTTGCGGGTGATATTATTGTAATTGATCACTTTTGAAACATGAAGAATAAAAAATAATTTAGTAAATAGTAATATTTAAAATTAAATTTTACTTCTTATTTTTTTAAGTATGAAAATTCAACAAAATTTTATTTTTTATTTTTTAATCTAAATACCATATTTATTCACAAAGAAATTTCACAATTCACTTCATTTTGGAATCAACGAAGATATATCTGAATTCATATATTCAGGAAAATGAGATCTAAGCAAGCATGAATGGAGGAATACGAAGTGCCATATTTTTCAGCCATGTGAAAAGCAGATCAATGGATGGGACAAATATTTAAGTGAAAAGACATTGGAAAAGGAAAGGTGATCTATTCCAACTCCTAGGTTTGACATAAATGGTCCAACAAATTTGAGTATTTGAAATATTACTTCCAACATATAAATATAGGTTTAACTGATTCGACAATGACAACTGATTTCTCTCTAATAAAATTTTTATATATAAAAAATCAAACATAAAGATTCAATACATAAAAAAACAAATGTCTCTTTAATATATCGAACTACTATCGATTCCTCTTAAATAAGATCTTTATGCATAAAAAATTCAAACAACAAGAAAATTTCACTTTTAATTTGATTCAAATTAAATTTAATCAAATAATAATAATTTATTTTGATATATATATAATAGTTTTTGTTTCTTTATCAATATATAATAGTTTTTGTTTATTTTTTGTAACGAGTACACCCATAAAGCGAACCTTATATAATTGAAATAACCCTTTTATCAAATTATTATATAAATTAAAATTACTCAAGTTTGAATATATTTCTTAAAATAAATTTAATGGTGTGTATAATTTTTAGACTATATCTATTTATGTGGTTAATAGATAATGGGGGTGTCGACACAAAATGTAAATGGAGATAAGAATTGCAACATCTTAATTGCACTGCAATAAACTCATCCTCTTAGCAACAAGCGTGAAGCAAGTCAATGCATCTATAATGAGGTTCTTTTAACTTCTTTTACATAAAAAGTAAATTTAAATAACATTTTGTTTAGTAAATTAATAACTTTTTTAATTTATTATATATTACAATTAAAAAAAAACACATAGATACCACTTGATATATAAGTTGAAAGTCTTCTTATATAATATTATACGTATATATATGTGTGTGTGTAATATATACATGACTTAGGAGAGGCTTTAGTAAAACTAAACAAAATGGTGTTTTTGTACGGACACCCACGTTAAAAAAATTTTTGTTCGTGTGTTTTTCTTAAGATTTCATATTTAAATTTTTGTGAATGCATATGTTTTTACGATTTCTATGACATTCATATTCAATAAAAAAAAAGGAAATAAATGATGTTGATTTCTTAAAACATTTGAGAGATGAGAAGCCATTATGTTTCGTTTTATCATTTGTTATATTACATATTTTTATTATATTATTGATATTTTGAAGTAGATTAATTAAATATATATTCAACGTAATTTTAGCTTGTTCCAAGGTTTCTAAATTCCATTTAATAAGGCTATTTTATATTTATAAACGTGTTTTGGTTAAACAAATACATAAAAAATATATACTTTGCAATTATGTAAATATGTAATTTCATATAATCGCGTTATAAAAAATAAAGAATGCCTCGATAAAATTAATAATTTATTAATTTATATAATCAAATAATATATGAATTAATTAATAAACTTTTATCGTACCAAGCTTGCCATAGATATTGGAATAGGCAATGTTGATATAAATTAAAACCTTCATTAATTATACAACAAACATTACCGTTATTCATAACTTTCAAAAGGGACAATGCATCAAATCCTTGGGGATGGAGTGATATTTCGTCATACCACCACATGAGTCTCCAAAGAACAGTCTATTCGATCACAATACTGTTCCTCCAAGCTGAAAATTCAGTTCTATTTTTTGGAAATCCAAAAAAAAAAAAAAAAAAATATCAAACCACCACATAAAATTAGGGGCAGATACCTCCCCACATCCCCAAAATTCCAACTAAGTTAGCCTTTGGGTGCAAAACAAAGGAAATTGCCTTTTGCTTTGCCTCGATGCACAATCAATGGGTCAGTCTACGGATAGTGTCCAAAACTCTTGGTACCTGTTAAATGTCTATTAAATGTCTATTTGGTAGGCTTTATTTTTTATTTTTTAAAAAAAAAATAAATAAATTTTTTTAAAAAAATAAAAATTATTTGATAATTTTAATTTTAAAAATAAATTTATTTGATATATTTTAAATAAAGTTAAAAGTAAAAAATAAAAAATTAAAAGTAAAAAATAAAAATTAAAGAAAAAAAGAAGATATGAGGGTAAATAAATTTATGATATGGACATATTTGAAATTTCATATCCTTTAAATGAAGATATAAAAGGAATAAAAAAAATAAAAAGTTAGATTTAGAAAAAAAAAAGAGTAGCAGAAGCTTCTCCAATGAGTTTTGGCTAAAACTCTATTTCTTTAGTTTTTTCAAAATAGTGTTTGACAGGTTTTTTTCCTTAAAATGAGAAGATAAGTTAAAAAAAACTCTGCCAAACGGGCTCTAATACTAATTGGGTACCAAGTATTAAAGAAATGTATGATAGGAGGGATACTATTTTTTTTTGTTACAGATTTGAACTTCGGATATTTATATTGAGAGAGGGTGGGAGTTGTGATCACCAGACTAATCAGGGAGGGAGTTGTGACTACAAGACTATTCTTTGAAAGCATCGGAAGGATACCATATGCATGCATTCATAAATTCAAATATGTTTTCGATGTCATTTTTTAATTTTAATTTTATTATTTTAAATAAAAGTGAATTTAATTTTAATTCCAACAAAAATATTATTTTTTAAATAAAAAATAAAAGTCATATTATTCTAATTGACCACTTTTGAAACATGAAGAGTAAAAAAATAAATTAGTAAATAGTAATATTTAAAATTAAATTTTTATTATTATTTTAAGTATGAACATTCAATTAAATTTTATTTATTTTTTATTCTAAATACCATATTTATTTACAAAGAAATTTCTCAATTCACTTCATTTTGGAATCAAAGAAGAATATCTGAATTCATAAATTCAAAAAGATGATGTCTTAGAATATCTGAATTTAGCCATATGAAATGCAGATCGATAGGTTTTTTTTGGTACAAATGGGATGAGATCACTAACTCCTAAAAGAAGCTAAACCTCCTATTCTTTGAATGCATCGGAAGGATACCATGTGCATGCATTCATAAATTCAAATATGTTTTCGATGTCATTTTTTAATTTCAATTTTATTATTTTAAATAAAAGTGAATTTAATTTTAATTCCAACAAAAATATGATTTTTTAAATAAAAAATAAAATTCATATTATTCTAATTGACCACTTTTGAAACATGAAGAGTAAAAAAATAAATTAGTAAATAGTAATATTTAAAATTAAATTTTTATTATTATTTTAAGTATGAACATTCAATTAAATTTTATTTTTTTATTTTTATTCTAAATACCATATTTATTTACAAAGAAATTTCTCAGTTCACTTCATTTTGGAATCAAAGAAGAATATCTGAATTCATAAATTCAAAAAGATGATGTCTTAGAATATCTGAATTTAGCCATATGAAATGCAGATCGATAGGTTTTTTTTGGTACAAATGGGATGAGATCACTAACTCCTAAAAGAAGCTAAACCTCGAATATCATTAGATAAGAAGGATATAGCTCTCTAGGGGGAAATAACAAATCATGGAAACCTTGAGACACTGAATGACCTAGCCTACTTAATGTGTCGGTACAAGCATTTCCCTCCCTTGGGATGAATAGAACCAAGTTTATCCTCGCGAGACGCAGTAGCTGGTAACATTCTTGAAGAATGTTATAAGGTGGATGACTATTATTAACACTCCCATTAAGGACCAACACCAACTCGGTAGAATCTAGTTCAAGGACTACTAGGGCAAGTTTTATACGTAGAAGTCGAAGACCTTCTCTGACTCCTTATAATTCTGCTGTAAAAGGGTCGGTCAACCCGAGCTTACAGATAAAACTACGAACTCACAAGCCATATTCATCTCTAATCAACCCTCCGGCTGCTACCGATCCCGAATTAGACTTAACCGATCCATCTGTATTAAGTTTAAACACCCTCGTCGAAAGGGGTATCCCCCTAATCCATTTTCCCATACGAGGAGAAGGAGATGACTCCTTTAAGCAAGCCCTCCAACCATCCCATGCATATCTTTGGGCTATAATCAAAACATAATCGATAGAGAAAGGACCACCCTCAAAGACCATACGGTACCTTTCCTTCCAAATCGACCATAATGTATACAAAAAAATCATTGCCCAAGGGAGTTTCCCATGAGCTTATGAGATAAACAACTATGAGCTAGCCAATCTTGCACTGGTCTCCTAGAGAAAACAAGGTTACTTAAATAGGGGGATGTAATAGTTCTAGATCATACCTGTCGGGTTATCCCACAGTCTTGGAATAGATGAGACAGAGTTTCAGGCATTTCTTGACAAAGAGGGCAGTTGGGGTTGACAGTAAATCTTCGATGGAATGGAGTTTCATGTGTCATTAAACTCTCATACACCAAAAGCCATATCATAAATTTCACCCCCTCTTGACACTTCAATCTCCAGTTCTACTTCCACTTCTCTGGTTGATTCATAGGGGAGTCCCTCTTACAAAGAGTCAAGTAAGCTGATTTGACCGAGCATATTCCCAAAGAGTCCCCCGTCCAGCAGATTTGATCACCTAAATTGTGATCCCAAGGAATAGGAATCGCCCTGATCTCCTTAATAATATCCGCTGGGAAAATAGTCTCAAGTCTAGATAAATTCCAGACATTACTGATAGTGATGAAGTTACTAACATACAGACCACTTGAATCAGGGGGAATATTACCATTGATTCTCTGAGCTAATGGGGTCGAACCAACCCAAGTATCCTCCCAAAACCAAATAGATCTTCTGGTTCCCACTCTCCGCCTGCTATTACTTACAAGTAACTCCCGACCCTTCAGGATACTCCTTCATACCGACGAGCAGGTAGAAAATCTATTATAACTTAACAAATTTCCCCTGCTACAATATTTGCTCTGAAGAACCTCACACCATAACGACGACTCCCCAGACATGAGTCTCCAACCCAAATTTTCTAGAAGAGCCCTGTTCATATCTCTTGCGGTCCAAATACCAAGACCTCATTGTTCCTTCAGATCGCAGACTACCCCCCAGTTGACTGCATGAACTCTGCGACTCCCATCTTCCTCTCCCCAAACGAATTGTCTGTTGATTCTATCTAACTGACTATAGATCTGCTCGGACAACCAAGAAGTCTACATTACTTATGCTGAAATAGCAGAAGTTACCAACTTAATAAGAGTAACTCGACCCGCTGTGCTCAAAGTCTTAGCTTTCCATCCTGCTATTTTACCTCGGATTCTCTCAACCAAATACTCATAGTGGGACCTCGCAACTCTACGATGAATGAGAGGATCCCCAGGTAAACCCCCAAATCCTCTGTAATGTGGAAGCAACACTGATTAGCTAATCTCCTTTTCAGAGCCAAGGGAGCTTTGGGGGAAATAAAGAGCTTAGATTTCCCAAGATTTAGATGAAGTCCACTCCGGTCTGCAAATACCTTAAGGCATTCCAAAATTGTTCCCATTGACTCTGGGCTAGCCTCTGCAAATAACATAAGGTTGTCTGCAAAAAACAAATGAGAAATAGCAAGCCCTTGTCTAGATGCGTGAACCGGTATCCATCAGCCCTGATCCACTCTATTCTGAATCAAATAAGATAATTTCTCCATAATGAGAATAAATAAATATGGGGATAATGGGTCACCTTGTCTCAATCCCTTCCCTAATCCAAAATCTGGGAGGGTCTCACCATTCCACAAGAGAGCAGACTGAGCATGAGTTACCACAAACATCATCAATTGAGCCAGTTGGGTAGGGAAGTTAAACTCCCGGAGAGTTTTCCCCAAAAAAGCTCAACTTACACTGTCTTATGCCTTATGCAAATTAATTTTCATCACCATTCTCCAGCTCCTATCCCTGTGAGTGTGAATGGAGTGCAATAGTTCTTGGGTGATAATGATATTGTCTAACGTACTACGGTTTGGTAGAAAACTGTTCTGATACGAACCAACTACTTTCTGCAAGATAGGTCTAAGCCGAGAAACCAATACCTTTGAGAGAATTTTATAACTCGTATTAAGTAAGCTGATTGACCTAAATTCATTTAAACTACTCGGATGATCCACCTTTAGAATTAAGACAATGAAAGCTTGTAGAAACTCTGGGGGAATGTAACAATCCCGAAAGGCCCCCGTAATGAATCGGTAAAAGGTTGGATAAGTAATCTCCCATAACCTCTGATAAAATAAATTTTCAATTTTGAATATTAGAAATGAGAAAAAACAGACACCAAAGAGTTTACTCCTTAACAGGTCGATCAACTAGTTTGAGTTGGATTAGATGGAATCAATAAATTAACTATCGAAAACCGATCAATCAAACATTCAAAAAATTTTGAAATATGCATAGAATACTAATTCATAAGAATTAAGAAGCACAACATTGAGGCATCATATTTTATTGCTAAATTGTCTATCAAATGAATCAGGTTTGAGAAGTGATTTTATACGCTTTACATGGATCTATAGATATGCATAGCAATAAACAATCATAGAGGTATGCGTGAAGTGTAAAAATCTACTTGCAAAGTACCTCAGGGATAATTCAAGAATTAGAGTCTCTCTACTTCTATTCTTCTTTTTTTGTTTCAATCTCGTGCATCTCCTTATATCCACAAAAAAAAAAAACAACCTACTTGCATATCTGGGAATTAGGTATATGTCTGGCATAGTCTTGTGTTTACACACATAACAAATATGTTTTCCCCTCTTTTATTGAATTATAGAGTTCATTTTAAATAAAAGTGAATTTAATTTTAATTCCAACAAAAAATATGAATTTATAAATAAAAAATGAAATTTAAACTCCACAAGAGTTTGCGGGTGATATTATTGTAATTGATCACTTTTGAAACATGAAGAATAAAAAATAATTTAGTAAATAGAAATATTTAAAATTAAATTTTACTTCTTATTATTTTAAGTATGAAAATTCAACTAAATTTTTTTTTTATTTTTTATTCTAAATACCATATTTATTCACAAAGAGATTTCACAATTCACTTCATTTTGGAATCAACGAAGAGATCTGAATTCATATATTCAGGAAATTGAGATCGAAGCAAGCATGAATGGAGGGATACGAAGTGCCATATTTTTCAGCCATATGAAAAGCAGATCAATGGATGGGACAAATATTTAAGTGAAAAGACATTGGAAAAGGAAAGGTGATCTATTCCAACTCCGAGGTTTGACATAAATGGTCCAACAAATTTGAGTATTTGAAATATTACTTCCATCATATAAATAGGTTTAACTGATTCGACATTGACAACTGATTTCACTCTAATAAAATTTTTGTATATAAAAAATCAAACAGATTCAATACATAAAAAGACAAATGCCTGTTTAGTACATCAAAATCTCTATCGATTTCTCTTAAATAAGATCTCTATGTATAAAAAATTCAAACAATAAAAAAATTTCATTTTTAATTTGACTCAAATTAAATTTAATCAAATAATAATAATTTATTTCAATATATATATAATAGTTTTTGTTTCTTTATCAATATATAATAGTTTTTGTTTATTTTTTGTAATGAGTACACCCATAAAGCGAACCTTATATAATTGAAATAACCCTTTTATCAAATTATTATATAAATTAAAATTACTCAAGTTTGAATATATTTCTTAAAATAAATTTAATGGTGTATAATTTTCAAACTATACCTATTTACGTGGTTAATAGATAATGGGGGTGTCAACACAAAATGTAAATGGAGATAAGAATTGTAACATCTTAATTGCACTGCAATAAACTCATCCTCTTAGCAACAAGCGTGAAGCAAGTCAATGCATCTATAATGAGGTTCTTTTAACTTCTTTTACATAAAAAGTAAATTTAAATAATATTTTGATTAGTAAATTAATAACTTTTTTAATTTATTATATATTACAATTAAAAAAAAAAATCACATAGATACCACTTGATATATAAGTTGAAAGTCTTCTTATATAATATTATACGTATATATGTGTGTGTGTAATACATACATGACTTAGGAGAGGCTTTAGTAAAACTAAACAAAATGGTGGTTTTGTAAGGACACCCACGTTTTAAAAAACTCTTGTTCGTGTTTTTCTCAGGATCTCATATTTAAATTTTTGTGAATATATATATTTTTACGATTTCTATGACACCTATGTTCAAAAAAAAAAAAAAAGAATAAATGGTGTTAATTTCTTAACACATTTGAGAGATGAGAAGTCATTATGTTTCGTTTTATCATTTGTTATATTGCATATTTTTGTTATATTATTGATATTTTGAAGTAGATTAATTAAATATACATTCAATGTAATTTTAGCTTGTTCGGAGGTTTGTGAATTCTATTTAATAAGGCTATTTTATATTTATAAACTTGTTTTGGTTAAACAAATACATAAAATATATATACATACTTTGCAATTATGTAATTAGGTAATTTCATATAATCACGTTATAAAAAATAAAGAATGCCTCGATAAAATTAATAATTTATTAATTTATATAATCAAATAATATATCAATTAACTAATAAACTTTTATCGTACCAAGCTTGCCATAGATATTGGAATAGGAAATGTTGCTATAAATTAAAACCTTCATTAATTATACAAAAAACATTACCGTCATTCATAACTTTCAGTAGAGACAATGCGTCAAATCCTTGGGGATGGAGTGATATTTCATCAGACCACATAAGTCTCCAAAGAACGGTCTATTCTAGTGAACACAATGCTGTTCCTCCAATCAAAATTCAGGTTCAATTCTTTGGGTAATCACAAAAAAAAAAAAAAAAAATCAAAATTCAGGTTCAATTCTTTGGTAATCACAAAAAATATAAAAAAATAAAAAAAATAAAAAAATCAAACCACCACATAAAATTAGGGGCAGATACCTCCCCACATCCCCAAAATTCCAACTAACTAGGTTAGCTTTTGGGTGCAAAACAAAGGAAATTTCCTTTTGCTTGGATGCACAATCAATGGGTCAGTCTACGGATAGTATCCAAAACTCTTGGTACCTATTACGACTAATTGGGTACCAAGTATTAAAGAAATGTATGATTGGAGGGATACTATTTTTTTTTTTTTTTTTTGGTTATAGATTTGAATTTCATATATTTAGATTGAGAGAGGGAATGAATTATGATCACTAGATTATCTCTTGGAGGCATAGGACGGATACCATGTGCATGCAATCATAAATTCAAATATGTTTTCCTCTCTTTTATTGAATTATAGATGTCATTTTTTAATTTTAATTCTATTATTTTAAATAAAAGTGAATTTAATTTTAATTCCAACAAAAATATGATTTTTAAAATAAAAAATAAAATTCATATTATTCTAATTGACTACTTTTGAAACATGAAGAGTAAAAAATAATTTAGTAAATAGTAATATTTAAAATTAAATTTTATATTTTATTATTTTAAGTATGAAAAATCAATTAAATTTTATTTTTTATTTTTATTCTAAATACCATATTTATTCACAAAGAAATTTCCCAATTCACTTCATTTTGGAATCAAAGAAGAATATCTAAATTCATAAATTCAAAAAGATGATATCTAAGAATATTTGAATTTAGCCACATGAAATGCAAATCGATAGGTTCTTTTGGTACAAATGGGATGAGATCACTACCTCCTAAAAGAAGCTAAGCCTCGAATATCATTAGATAAGAAAGGATATAGCTCTCTAGGGGGAAACAACAAATCATGGAAACCATTAAGGGCCAACACCAACTCGGTAGAATTCAATTCAAGGACTACTAGGGCAAGTTTTATACATAGAAGTTGAAGACCTTCTCTGACTCCCTATAATTCTGCTGTGAAAGGGTCAGTCTCCCCCAGCTCACAATGAAGCTGCAAACCCACAAGCCATATTCATCTCTAATCAACCCTCCGGCCACTGTCGATCCCAAATCAAACTTAACTGATCCATCTGTATTAAATTTAAACACCCCCCGTCGAAAGGGACATCCACCTGATCCATTTTCCCATACGAGGAGAAGGACCTCCAACCATCCCATGCATATCTTTGGGCTATAATCAAAACATGATTGATGGAGAAAGGACCTCCCTCAAAGACCATACGGCACCTTTCCTTCCAAATCGATCATAATGTATACAAAAATATCATCGCCCAAGGGAGTTTCCCATGAGCTGCATGAGATAAACAATTCTGAGCTAGCCAATCCTGCACCGGTCTTCTAGAGAAAACAAGGTTACCTAAATAGGAGGATGTAATAGTTCTAGACCATACCTATCGGGTTACTCTATAGTCTCGGAATAGATGAGACAGAGTTTCAGGCATTTCTTGACAAAGAGGGTAGTCGGGGTCGATAGTAAATCTTCGATAGAATCGAGTTTCATTTGTCATTAAACTCCCATGCACCAAAAGTCATATCATAAATTTCACCCTCTCTTGACACTTCAATCTCTAGATCCACTTCCACTTCTCTGGTTGACAAAGAGGGTAGTCAGGGTCGACAGTAAATCTTCGATGGAATCAAGTTTCATTTGTCATTAAACTCCCATGCACCAAAAGCCATATCATAAATTTCACCCTCTCTTGACACTTTAATCTCTAGATCCACTTCCAGTTCTCTGGTTGATTCATAGGGGAGTCCTTCTTACAAAGGGCCAAGTAAGTTGATTTAACCGAGCATATTCCTGAAGAGTCCCCCATCCAGAAGATTTGATCACTTGAATTGTGATCCCAAGGAATAGGAATCGCCCTGATCTCCTCAATAATATCCGTTGGGAGAACAACCTCAAGTCTAGATAAATTCCAAACTCTATTGATAGTGATGAAGTTACTAACATACAGACCACTCGAATCAAGGGGAATATCATTGTTGATTCCCTAAGCTAATGGGGTTGAACCTACCCAAGTGTCCTCCCAAAACCGAATAGATTTACCGACGGATTCACATTTCTGTCCTAATTAGCGACGGATTTTGTTTCATGTCACTAAATTTAGCGACAAAAAAAAATTCATCGCTAATTAATGACGGATTTAAATCCATTGCTAACACAATCCGTCACTAAATTTAGCAACGAAAAAAAAAATCATTATTAAATTTAGCGACGAAAAACAAAATCCATCACCGTCGCTAAATTTAGCGACGAAAACATAAAAATTCATTGCTAACTTTAGCGACGAAAAAATAATTTTGTAATTATATTAAATATAATTTTGTGTTTTTATTAAATACAATTTTGTATTTTGTATTTTTGTTAGATTAGAGAATTATATTTTTAATGATGAAATCTAGAAAAAAAGTATAGAAATAAAAAAAAAAGTATATCAGGTAAGTTAATGTGACATAGTGTTAAGAGCATTCCAGACAACTCATTAAACCCAGGTTCGAATCTGGACAAAAGCACATTTGCTGCAAAAAAAAAAAAATCAGCAACAGATGGGCATGCACGGGCGAGCAAGGGCTGGCGGGGTGCGGGCATGGATGGGCAAGCAGCAGGGGGCCAGGACGGTGGTGGGCGGATGGGTTCTACAAATAAAAAAAATTAAATACGAAATTTAACAACGGAAACGAAATCCGTTGCTAAATTTTTGCGACGCATTATTAGCGACGGAAATTTTTTCGTCGCTAAAAGTTTTAGTAACGAATTTTTCTAAAATTTTCGTCGCAACATCCGTCACTAAACTCTTGTTTTTTTTGTAGTTGTTGATTTCTTTACACATTTGAGAGATGAAAAGCCATAATGTTTTGTTTTTTCATTTGTTATTTAGCTTGTTCTAAGGTTTGTAATTCTATTTAATAAGACTATTTTACATTTATAAACTTGTTTTGATTAAACAAATACATAAAAATATGATACTTTGTAATTATGAAATTAGATAACTCTATATAATCGTGTTATAAAAAAAAAATGTGTTAATAAAATTAATAATTTATTAATTTATATATTCAAATAATATATTGATTAATTAATAAACTTTTATCGTATCAAGCTTGCCATAGACATTGATATTGGAAAGAGGATTCCTTTGAAGATTCAACAAAAATGGTACAATAAATTGAAAAGTTTGTTGATTATGTAACAAACATTACTGTTTTTTATCATCTATGTTGATTTTGACGGCTTTTAAAGGTAAATTAATTCAAATAGCAAATTAATCCATTAATGATGATTCAAAAATAACGTTGAAAGAGATATCTACTAATATTAAAAGTATAGGTAATGAAGTTCTTGGTGTATTTAAGGATCAAACCCCAATAGGTAAAGAATTATAGTGATGGAACGAAAAAATACAAATTTCTATTCGAATCAAACGAGAGTATTATAGGAACATTAAATGTAATAGTAGTAACGATACATATGAAAAATATAAAAACGCAAAAAAAGATGTGAAAAACATTATCTACGAATCAAAAAGTAAAATGTGTAACGAATTATACAAGAGACTAGAGACTAAAAATGAAGAAAATGAGATCTACAGAATTGTCAAATTAATGGAGAAAAATAGAAAAGATCTAAATTGTATTATATATATTAAGAGTGAAACCAATAGTATACTTATAAAGAATAATAACATAAGAAATCGTTGGAGTAACTATTTTGATAATTTCTTTGATGTTAAGAGTATAATAGATATAAGAAATATTGAAATATTTGTAAAAGAGGTTAATAAAGATTTTAAACATAAAATTCGTTTTCATGAAGTGAATGAACTCTTAAAGAGAATGAAGAATAATAAACCCATATAATCTAATGGTATTCCCATTAAAGTCTGGAAATATTTTGGTGAATTTGGTATAGTAATGTTAATGGATATTTTTAATAAAATTTGGTAAACCAAGAGAATGCTCTAAATATGGAAAGAGAGTAGACTTGTACCACTATATAAAAATAAATGAGACATACAATATTGCTCAAATTATAGAGAAATTAAAATTATGAATCACATAATGAAATTACGAGAAAAAGTGATAAAACATAAATTGAGATTTGAGATAAATGTATGTCAGAATCAATTTGAATTTATACAAGAAAAATTCACTACGAAAACAATCCATTTATTAAAACATTTGATTGAGACATATAGAGCAGAGCAAAGAGAGTTACATATGATATTCATCGATTTAGATAAAGCATATGATAGGGTTCTTAGAGACTATTATGATGGGCACTGATGAAAAAATAAATTTTTTTGAAATACATTAATCTCATTAGAGATATGTATGAGAGAGCTATAACCAATGTAAGAATTTGTGAGGATCTGAACGATAACTTCTCCATTAACATTAGGTTTAATCAAGGTTCGATTTTAAATCTCATCTTTTTAACAATAGTGATAGACAAAATCACAAAAAAAATATTTAAGATAAAATATTCTGGTGTATACTTTTTACATATAATATAGTATTGATTAATAAAATTAGAGAAGATATTAGTGTTAAATTAGAGTTATGGAGGGTCACATTGGATTCCAGAAAATTTAGATTGAGCAAGTCAAAAACTGATTATATGAAATGTGAATTTAGCGACAATCATCAGGATGATGAAAAAACGATTAGATTAGATTGACAAAATATACCAAAAAATGAACACTTTAGATATCTTAGTTCCATCATTCAAAATAATAACAATATAGATGGAGATGTGAATCATAGAATTCAAGGAGATTGGATAAAATAGAGAAGATATGTAGAGTTTTTGGCGATCGCATGATACCATTGTATTTAAAGGGAAAATTCTATAGAATCGCGATAAAATCTGTACTATTGTATGGTACTGAGTGTTAGACTATTAAACAACAATATGGATAAAAAATGGTTAAAGAAAAAATGAAAATATTTAGATAGATGTATGACAAAACTAAAAGAGATAGAATTAAAAACGAAAAATTTGTAATAAATTGAGAGTTAGTTCGATTGTGAAGTAAATGCGAGAGTGTCGTCTAATATGGTTTAGACATGTGTAAAGAAGATCTAAAAACGCACCAGTTAGCAAAACTGAGAACATAAATGTAGGAAATTTAATAAAATGTAGAGATAGACCGTTGAAAACTTGGATACAAGTAACCGTAAAAACATGATAGTTTAGAGTTTAGATAAGAAGATAACATTTAATAGGAATAAGTAGTGTAAGAGAATTCGCAAAAGTTTAACCAATCTCTCTCTCTCTTTCCCCTCTCTCTCTCTCTCTTTCCCCTTAATCTTCTTTATATTTGTTTTTCAAATAATCGATCTCAAATTATTGAGATTAACGTTCAGATTGTTGTTATTTTCAATAAGGATAGCTACCTCTTTAGGAGAGGTTTACGATAAACACAAGACAAAAAATAAATAAATAAAAGGAGGGGATAGCTACCTCCCCACACCCCCAAAATACCAACTAACTAGGTTAGCTTTTGGGTGCAAAACAAAGGAAACCTAACAATGACTTTTGCAAGGTACAATCAATGGGTCACTCTACCGGTGGTGCCCAAAACTCCTGGTACCCATTAAGACTATTTGGGGTGCTCCATAAAGGCCTCTTAGTTACCTCACAATGATCATTTCTATGGATGTAACAATTAATTATAGGTCTAGATTTTAATTCATAAGAATGAAAAAATAGGAATTGAAAGAGTCAATCTTTTAATGAGTCTCAGAGTACTCGAACCAAATTAATCAGATGAAAATCAGATATCGATCGGTAAAAACTAAAAAAGAAAATAAAAGACTCTGAGAACTATCAACGGGTAGTCAATTTTGTAGAATGAAATGTTAGATCTCTTAATCAAATCTTAAATTCGAAATTTAGAAATAAAAAAGACTATACTGGAGTCACCGTTAAATATAGCCCCATAAAAACTCAAATTGGATCAAATGGAGTATAATTCTGAATATCGATGATTAAAAAAACAAAAAAAAAATGACTTGAGAGCTAAAGAAGTAAACATATCAATACCCATTCGCTTTACAGAATGACCCACAATCAATAATGCACAAGTATAGAGTACTGCAACGTAGAAAACAAGGTAAATTAAGCTATGAAGTGTGGGGAGGCATTAACTAACATAAAATAATTTATGACAAAGGAACAGAAGTTGGGAAATGCCATAGCATGGTATATCTTAAAAGGGAAATTTATCTATTTCAAATATGAAGATAAATGCGATTTATGTTTTGAAAAGAGACTGTTTATAACTATATTAAATTATATATGCATTGTTTTTAGTAATAATAATTGTGTATGCTCTCCCTGTTGTAACAAAAAAAAAAAAAAAAAATTGTGTATGCTCTGGTGTTCTACAAGTGTTGTCCAACAAGTGTCTGATGACTACATAATAACAACAAATTGGACATGCCACCTTAAGGATGTAACACATCCCAAAGATGAGTCGGACATGACTACAGCTTTCATTTTGAGTTGTCCATGAATACAGATGAAACTAGCAGGGCAGCCACGCTAATTCATACATGCTCATGATACCTAGGGCCATGAATTGCTAAATGTGTTTTAGAAGTTGATCATGTAGGGGGAAGAAATAATAAAAACATCAGAAGACAACATCTTCACACTATCCCCCATGACACAGACTAAACATAGAGAAGCCATGCTGCCAAAATTTTATAATTTTTTTTCCTTTATTTAGCTAAGCTGCCATATGTAAAACCTGCATGCATGGCACATCAACCCACAAGACCAATTTTGACAAAAAGAAAGCTAGTACTCAGCACCCACCTCGTGCTAGTCAAGACATATGGAAATGAATCTTTCTTCTGCAAGTGAGTACACAATACATGCAAAGATTTCCATAAATAATTTGTCAGGTAGTCAATATTGTCCTAGCTATTTTAGAATCGCATAAAAAGAATGGACAGCTGGCAAACTGATAGGCATCTCGTGCATCATGACCAAGAAACTTGCAAAAGAAAATCTCTAGAACGCATCTTGTCGGTACAGCACCAGAAGGCAACGGGAAAAGTGCTGGAGATGCAGAGCTAATGTTACAAACATGCCAGCTACTCGATCAAAAAACTATGGTTTTGATTTGGTCAACTACAGGAAATCTAAAGAAATAGATACATAGACATATAACCACACGAAAGGAAAAGAACCCTTTTTTCTGAATTTGTACCGTCAAAGTCCCATATAGACTAAATCTTATGGGTATTATATACAAACATGGAAACCCTTTATGCTAACAGCTAGCTTTTAAAGTAGGAGCTAAAATCTCTCTCAATACATAAGATGCAATTGGAGCTTTTTGTCATAACAGAATCAATATATATATATAGACAGACAGAGCAAGGGAACATTGTACAATTGCAGAATCCAGCTAGTTTGGGTCTGGCTCAACACAGAAATCTAGAAACACTTATATGAAACCAGGCATACTGCCATACATGAGCATGAGCCGGGCTTATAGGGGAAATTGAGGAATAAAATTGGGCTCAGGCCTGGCATGAATCTTGGCCCTTGGAATTAGGCCTAAGCCTGAGCCTAACATAGGGCCATGTGTGGCTGGTCTGCTAAAGGGTGCCTAAAACCAAGGCCCGACCTTAAAAAAATTTGGGCCGGTCCGAATCTTAAAAAATGTGAAAATGCAAACCTAGTCCCTGCCCATGCTCAAGTTTACATACTGCCGAAGGGCAAATAATATGTTGAAAAGCTCAAGTTTACATACTGCTAAATTGTTGGTAGCAGAAGAATATGCTTAGAAGGCTGAGCACTCTCCTTTTCATGTTCCTCATAATTTATATGGATAAAATTATTTCCATATTTCCGTTGCCAATTACTAGTCTAAGACACAAGAAAATGAACTGCGAATCAATCACAAGAGCTTGACATAAATTCTTTTTTTTTAAAAAAAAAAAAAAAGTAGAAATTATTGTTTTAAAAAGAAAAGCCCGATTGAAGACATCAATAAGCAATTTAATCATCCTTCAAGTAAAGGTGATGCAGGAGGATTCAAGAAATTAGCAAGTTTCAATTTTTTATTTCTACTTCCCTCTTAGTTTTCCTTCTTTAATTAGATTTTTATTTAAGATGCTTGTATTATTTTTTTGTTTCTTTTTTCTATTTTATTTAACTGTTACAAAGTTCTAAGTAATTAGAAAGTTTTTGATTTAGAAATTAGGATTTGTTCCAGCGAGTACAAAAGGACAATTGTTGTCACTGGGTAATTGTTTTCTCTTTATTAAAAAAAAAAAAAAAAAAAAAAAAAAAAAAAAAAAAAAAAAAAAAAGAATTACCTTAAACGTAGTTATTGTTCCAACCACAAACATCATATTCTAATCCTAATTATTGAGTTCTGATTGCCCTAAATCCTACACCTGCATCAAGCAATATCAGAGCTTTACACAATTCATGATTATTTTTCAGAATCTAGAAACTTTTCTGCAGAATTCTTTTCAAAATCCGGAAGCTTTTTTTCTGCAGAAATTCAGACTCTTTTCTGAGCTTTTTTCTTGCAATTCGGACTCAATTTGAGCAGGCATAATTTATTTTTTATTTTTATTTTTTTTTTTGGCCAGCGATTCAGAACTTTTCCTACACTGAAATTCAGATTATGCAATTCAAACTTCTTTTTCAAAATTCAGAAAAATTTTGGAACTTCTCTTTCTGAATTCAGAAAATATTTTCTCCTGTTTTCTGAACGATTATCGGTGGAGTCAGAGGCAATTAACCCCAACAAACAAAGTTGGCCAAGGTGTGGAGGATGATTGAGGACTTGAACCCGGCTGTACAAGCCTTGCAGCATCACGAACCCGTAAAAGCCTGAATGAAGACTCCGGAAGGCGACAACAAACAACCCAAGCTTCCAATCTTGAGAAAGGAGGAAGTTGAGAACGTGAACCCCTTTCATGGAGCTGGACGCAAATCGAGCGACAAGAGGTGAATTGGAAGAGTGGCTACCACACGCTCTTGATAAGAACGAAGTTTTTTGTGAAGACATAAGATCCAATTTTTGAGGAACATAAGGTATTTTTGTTAACCATTTAATGAAGGTCAAGATAATCAAGTTATAGGTAAGAGCGGCAATAGAAATTTGAACTTTTATCGAAATATTCAACCCTTAGAAGTTCAAGAAATTTTAAAAAGGATAAAAAATAAAAAAGTGATTGAACCTGATGATATTCCAAGTATCGAAGTGTTTAGAGAAACAATGGCTTACGAAATTATTGAACATGATATTGAGAACAAAATGACTAATCAATGGAGAGAAAATATTTTAGTACCCTTATTTAAAAACAAGGATGATATATAAAATTATACAAATTATAAGGATATTAAGTTAACGAGCCATAACATAAAATTTTGAAAAAGAGTGATTGAAAGAAAATTACAGAAGGAGACCAAGGTGACTGAAAATTAATTTAAATTTATACCTGGAAGGCCGATAATGAAAACCATACATTTCCTCAGACAATTAGTTGAGAAATATCAGGAAAAAAAAACGTGATTTACACATGATATTCATCAACTTAGAAAAGGCGTATGACAAAATCTTTAGAGAAATTATATGAAAAATTTTAGAAAAGAAAGGTGTAAAAGTAGCATCTATTCAAACAATCAAGAACATGTATAAGCACGTGATAACAAAATTGAGAATATTAGACAGATTAATCAAAGAGTTCCCAATAAAAATAGAATTACATCAAGGGTCAAGGTTAGGCTCTATCTTTTTATACTAGTTATGGATGAATTCACTAGACACATCTAGGACAGGGTACCATTGTGCATGTTGTTTCCAAATGACATTATTTTCGTGGATGAAACACGTGAAGGAGTAAATACTAAAGTCAAATATTGGAGAAAACATTGAAAATGGAAGAATTTAGACTTAATAGGGTAAAAATAGAATATATAAAATAGGTTTAGCAATACTAACTTTAGTGAAGCAATGGTTAAGATAGAAAATGATAAATCATCTGTAAATAAGAGCTTTAATACCTTGGATCAATGTTGCAAAATGGCGGAGTGATTGACAAAGATGTATCACATAGAATATAAGCAACATGGTTGAAATGGAGAGGTGTATCAAGGAGATGAGACTTGTGGATGTGAGAATATTAAAGTGAATATGCAGACAATTTAGATGGTATGAACATATATATAGGCGATCAATAGAGGCTCTGATTAGGAGATGCGAGACTATGCCAAGTATTTATATTAACCAAGGGAGAGGGAGACCTAAGAATACTTAGATAACAACAATAAAATATGATATGAAGTATCTAAATATAGATGAAGATATGATACAAAATAAAACACAATAGTGTAAAAATATTCATATTGTCAATCCTACTTCGTAGAATAAAAATATGATTATTGTTGTCGTATAAAAAAACAATTATATACATGAATATGTGATATGAAATAAAATATAATGGCATAAAAGGATACATATAGGTGACCCATTTAGTGGGATAAAGGTCTGGTAGTTGTTGTTGTTGTATAATGAGGAAGAAGAAATTGATGTTCAGCCGGACCAAGGTGAGTCTTTGGTGGTGCAAAGGGTGATGACGCCAATGATTAAAGAAGAAGAGGAAGATTGGAGGAGGCGTAGTATTTTCCTTATCCACGTTGTTTGTGATCTGGTCAATAATGGATGAAGCATAAAAAATATCATATGTATGGAAGTTGTTGACAAATTAAGCTTCCTAGGATAAAACATCCCCATCCATATAAAAGTAGGTTGAGTAAAGAAGGGATATGTAATACTGTAACTTCCAATGTTTGGTGCAATTAGTGGTAATTTGGAAGACGAAGCTTTTATGTGATGTTGTATCAATGGATGTTGAGCATAATCTTCTTGGAAAGTCTTGGTTATTTGATCATGATATATATGGATAATAAGACAAAGCCTAATACTTACTCCTATAAGGATAACACAAGGTACTCTTTGTATCCTCTCAAGGAAGAGTCAAAAGCCTTGGTAGGATTAATTTCGGAAGGGCATAAAAAGGAAGTTACAATGGTGAAAGTTAACCATGGCCATTCGGATTGCCATTCTTTCGGACCAGAGAAGCATCAGGAGAATGAAAGCAAAGATGATCTTCTTTGATGATGGTGATGATGATGTGGAAGAGGAGCATGACAATAAGCCAGAGGTTTTAGTACAATCTGAACCTGGGGTGAAAAAGCCTACCGAAGCTTCTGCCGCCTCACAAGAGTCAAGAAAACAGCTTTCAAACAAGAGAGAAAGAAGGAGCTTGTGGAACTGGATACCCTCTTGGCAGATTAAAATATATATATATATATATTAGCGAAGCTCAATCACAAGGTGGAGATGAAGAATTACATTGAAAAAGTTGACAAGGTTCCCACTATAACTTGAAAAATGAAGATGAATCCAGTCCCAAGAATGAGTTTTTTTTTTTTTTTTCCCCGGGGAGAATGATGCAGAAAATTAAAGAAATTAGGTGTTTTATTAGTTTCTCATTAGTTTTCTGTCTTTATTTAGGTTTCTATTTAGGAAATTGCTATTATTATTTCTTTTTCTATTTTATTTAGCTATTGGGAAGTTTTAATAATTAAAAAAAAATTGTTAAAATTTGGATTTTTCCTAAATAATATAAAAGGACAATGGCAGTCCCTTTATGGGTATCATTGTTCTCCCTCTCAATAAAGAATTTTACTTGGTTTTCTTAACTTGTTATGGTCCAACTACAATGATCTTATTCTAACCCTAATTGTCTAATTCTAATTGGCAACCCGCTTTCTCCTACTATCCAAGAACGGGCCTTCTCCAATAACCAATAATACGGGCATTCTAAATTAAGAACAGGTTCTTTTGATTTTTTGATTTTTAATATTTAAATTTAAATTTTAGTTAGAGATTTTAATGTTATGTCATTCATGACATTTACATTGATAAAATCATTTCAATTGTTCATTTTTTTTATTACATAACAATTTAAATTTGAATTTACTGAATTAAAAAAAAAAAAAGAATTGTAATCACTGTACTCTCTCTTTTAACACACTCGTTTCGTTCGCTCATGCCATAACACCTGAGTGCACAAACTAGACCTATGGACCGAGTTGTCAACCACCCTTCTCTGTTCCACTATTGAGCTGAACCATAAGATCTTACGAGTGAGATTGTCGCATTCAATGCCTATTGAAATACCAACTTCTTTGGCTTTTTTCTCTTTCCTTATTCTATGTTTTCCAATTCATCATTGTTTCACTCCACTACTAGCAATGGATATTTATTATGTTTGAATTTGAAATCTAATGAAATTGAATTTAAAATTCTTTCCGTTAAACTTCAAATAAATGTGTTTCACAACTAAATAGAATTTATAAATTTGAATATATCAAGTCTAAGTTAAAATAGTAAATTAACCCATCATTTAGTAACTCATTAATACTATATTGTTATATATACAACATATTACCACTATTTTAGAAAGAGACTTTAAAGTTATTCTCAATTGTTTTCCATAATTTAGTAATTACCAAAATTCTATTTTTCTGAATAAATTAATTCAATTGAACTTCTAGAACTTGTATTTTCAAGTAAGCATTTATAAGTGGGGGAAGGAAAGGAAATGAATGGCTCAAGATGACAAGAAGAGGTAGATGCGACCCAAAGACAAAGAGAAGCAAGAATGTGTGTGTGTGTTTTTGGGTCTTTCCAACTTGTTTGACACTTAGACCAAGGACAGGAAATAAGGCAATGGCGCAATGCTGCACGCAAGGCGAAAAATTGCATGTTCTATTAAAAGAATCAAACAAATATTAGTAGTCTTGAGTTTTAAATACATAACAACAAAATTATTAGCTGTACAAGGGAAAACAAAATTCATGGAAATGTTCAATACCTCTGTCAACAAATTTAAGAAATGTGTCCTACACTCGGTGGTAGATGCTTCAGAACTGCACAACTGGAATCCATGTATGTGTTGGTAACAAGAAGCTTGGTGCCTCTGTCAATAACACAGATACATACTGCCCATTGCTTAGAATATCTCCTTCAAAGTTGTCCAACAATGCCTCTTCCTCAGCTCTTCAATGGCAATTTCATGAACTGAAGATCACTATTTAAGCCTAAAATGTTTTCTTCTATTTTGATCAACATCCACACTTCCAGTGGTTTCTTCCATTTTGTCATCTTGTATGCACCCTTTATAGGTCTTTTCTAAAGCTCTGTGATCATGGACACAATGAATCCTGAAATTTAAAAAACAAAGAGGAATTTGTAAATTTTCATTTCCACAGTTACAAGGTTCTACTATGATAATTTTTGGAGGGAAGTGTGACATAAGATGTACTGCTTATCTTCCTTAACCTAAAAGGCAACTTGAGCACATCATAATTTTCAATTGTTCAGAGATGAAAACCTACCTCATATCTACTATTGAATGTGGGACAATATGCAGGTTAAGGATGTATAGAGAGGATAGTCATGAACTGGTAAGCCTTACCATCAAAGTATGTCCCTCTTGAACAACAGACTATCTCATTATGCAATTCACATTAGGAACAGGAGCAACATTGAAATTGCAAAGCAAAGTCAGGTCTGCGCAATTTCCAGATTTTTGTTTTTCAACTTTTAGAGCTGATTTGGAGCTCTGTGCCATTCACCATTGCCCACTCACCAGTAGTCTCTGCAGGAACAGGTTCCGTTCTCAAAGGAGTGAAATCGACTTCTATCTCTTACCACAATCTCCAGTCGATAAACCTTGGAAATTAATTGCATCACAGAATGACAATCCCTACAAATCCTTAAATTTTTCACAATCCTTATAGGTCTTCTGTCACGCAATCTTGCAATCCCAAAAGCAACGGCAAGCTTCTCACTATGCAATAAAACTGCAAATTCCTTTTCTTCCCCTTCTATATCATGCAAGACACTCCCAACCTCTGGGACATAACCTCCTTCAACCGTGATCCTCAACATTATTTCTTTTAGTTTATCATATGCCTCCTTATAAATCTCATTTTGCCCTTCTCCTGCCACAAATCTATACATGGTTTTATCAACTTCAATCATGCTCCAACCAGGAGTTTTCTTGATCCTCATGTCAGTCATTGATCTTCTCACGGCAGCAACGTCCTTCCACTTCCCTGCCACAGCATATACATTTGACAATAGGACATGATCACCAGAATCATTGGGGTCCAAGTCTGACAGTCTTTCCTTGACTTGCTCAGCCAATTTAACATTTCCATGAATGCTGCAAGCACCCAATAGAGTTCGCCAAATAATATCAGTAGGTGGGATAGGCATTTGAACAACAAATTCATAGGCCTTCTGAAGTTGACCAGCTCGACCATACAAATCAACCATACAACCATAGTGTTCAACAGCAGGCTGTATACCATAAATTTTAGACATTTGAGTGAAATACCTATATCCCTCTTCCATTAGGCCGGCATGACTACAAGCATAGAGGAGTGAAATAAAAGTGATCCCATCAGGCCAAATTCCAAAATCTACCATCTGATGAAAAAGTTCAATAGCTTCTTTACCATAACCATGCATTGCTAGCCCTGCCATCATCGATGTCCAGGAAACTATGTTCTTTTTCTCCAACATGTCTTCAAAGACTAAGCGGGCCATGCCAACAAACCCACATCTAGAATATGTATCCAACAGTGCATTGTTCACAGAAATAATTTGTAAGTGACCAGACTTTTGCATATATCCATGTAGAATTTTCCCAAAATCAAATGCCCCAGCTTGTGCACATGCATGGAGAACTCCAGTCAAGCTCACCTCATTAGGTGCCATTCCTCCCCTCTGCAATTCCCTAAAAAACCCAAATGCCTCATTGAAACAACCATTGTGAGCAAAACCAACAATCATAGTACTCCAAGAAACGACATCTTTGAGTGGCATTTGAGAAAACAATTCCCTAGCAAGATCAACCTCACCTGCCTTTGTATACCCCGCAAGCATCACATTCAACGAAGTCAAATTCCTGAAAGGCATCCGATTAAATATTCTTTCTGCACCATTCACCTCTCCACATCGAAAATAAGCCGTTACAATTGCATTCCAAGCAACAACATTTGGTTCGAACATTTCATCAAACACCTTCTGCGCAGACTGAACTGAGCCGGATTCTGCATACATACTGACAAGAGTTGTCCCCACAAAGAGATGGGTATCGAGCCCAAAACCGATTGCTTGACGATGAAGCTGAATTCCAGCTTTTAGGGACCGGAAATTCCCTGCTGCTTTGAGTATGAATGCGAAAGAAAAGCTATCAGGAGGCAACGACAATTGGCGACGCATTTGGACAAACAAAGGTATAGATCTTTGTGGGGTATCGGATTCGGAGAGCCCACGAATGAGTGTGTTGTACATGAAAACATCTGGGTTTGGGATTTTAAGGAAGAGATTGTGAGCATAGTGAAGAGCATCAGAGATGGTGATTGTGCAATGGATGAGGAGTTTGCCTAGGATGAACGTGTCCTTATCGAGGCCAGTTTTTGATACAAATGCATGTATCTGCTTGAATGTTTTTAGGGTTTTGCTTTCTCTCAGTAGGGAAAGACAGAATTGTTCACTGCTGAGCATTCTAATCCATGTAGTTTTCCCTTCACTGAAAACCTCCTCTCTGTTTTCTTGGCCCCTTGTCTTCTTCAAATTGGAAGTAGCCGTTATTATGCCTCCATTTCCAGTCTAAGTAGTATTTGGGCTCAAATAGGGGCCTAATCGCTAGTTCAAAGAAGTTATTATGAAGGAACTTATCAGTTATGCCCTTGGTTTTTTTTGTGGTTTTTTTTTTCATGAGATTTTATTTTATTTTATTTTATTTTATTGTGAAATGGGTTTAATTAAGTGAAATAGATTTTTTTTAAAATTTTTTTCCATCCTCGTTTGGTGTAAAACTTGTAATGTCATTTATATCAAACTCTTTTGGATTGAGTGATCGGACACTCTATCTTTTTAACTAAAGGTCTCGAGTTTGAACTCTAAAAATAGAAAAAAATGATTTGAAAAAGTCACTCTCTTAATGAGCTCCATAATGCTCTGATCAAATTAGTCGGGTGAAATCCAAATACTAGTTAGTAAAATCCAAAAAAAAAAATAATAATAATAATAATAATAATAATAATAATAATAATGCCATTTATGGATCGTAACTAAGGATAGCATTTCGGAAGATGTGGATAACTGCCCAATAATTTAGTGGTTATAATTTATCTCCCTAATATCAAGAGTCAAGATTTTTTTTTAAAAAAAAAAAAAAAAAAAAGAAAAAGGAGTTTGTGGATAACCATTGCCTGGGCCGTCACCGTGAGCTGGACAACTCTGGGTCGATGATGTCCAGCCGACGAGCTTAGTCTGAGGCTAGTCGTGGACCAGATTAGCGCCTACTAGGAGAGGCCCGAGGTCGACAAGGCCCGACAAGGATCAAACATTAGAATTGGACTTTTATTTTAAAAGTTAATTGTTAAAATGTAAAATTCTCATATTTATACACCACACCAAGAAAATTGAGTTAATCTGACTAACAAATCCGATGGAATAGATTTAAATTGATATTTTTTTAGTGCATATAGTGAGACTCGGATCCGAATCTATTTCAACGGGAGAGGGGAATGTATCATTTGAGTTAAGCCTTATTGACGATTTAAATTGATTTCAATAAAAGCATGACGGGATGGATTTGAATTTTGAAATGATTTTGCTAACATGATGGGAGAGAATATGAATCTTCCTTTTAAAATGTATCTTAACATGAGCATCATTGTCCCTATCTAACAAAAATGTCAAGCTCGCCCAAGCTATGATGCATTTTCATTGAGTGTGAGTTTGCCTTTTCCTAATACTTTTAAAAGGATGAGATTTGGTAGCATTAGGACATTACATTCTGTTAATCATAGATCTTAGATTTAAGTTATGACAATAAAGAAATAACATTTAGGAGAGTCAACCCATTAATGGTTCCAAAATACACGGATCGATTTAGTTGAATGAAACCGAATACCAGTTGATGATAAGAAAATTTTTTTACAAAAAAGAAATGGTGAGATTTGTATCCAATGTTGGCAAACTTCATCTATTTTTTTTTAATACTTACATGATGTATATTATTCAAAAATTTAGTTTTACAATTTAGTGGACATTTATACTAGTAAAATAATAGTTGTTGATGTTAATCGACACAAATAAATCTGATCCTTCAAAATTTTAGGGGTAATCATAACCACTATCAAATAATTACCATTTTTATAGATATCAATATTTCATGAAAATGATAAAAAAAAAAAAAAAAAACTTTAGAATTTAATCTTCTTGCAAAATAGAGGATAAATAGAATAGTACAAATATTTTTATTGTATTTGACACTTTGTCAAATAACATTCACACTTCTTCTTTGGGTTAAATTAAAAGATGGAAGAACTATAGGAGTGCTGAATTGTTTGTCCACTTGCGACTAAAAAAGGAAAAAGAAACATAGATGATCAACAATTAGTGATTTTTCTATAAATCAATCCTCAAAATTCAATATAATTCTAAATAAACATGTTAAGAAAATTGTTGTCCCTTTAAAATTTTGATGATAACAAAATTTTTTATATTATTTTAATATTTTTCTTATGTATACATATTAAATTTCGTTTATAAATTCACATAAAAGTTGCATAGAAATTGTTATAGAGATTGTTATAGAGGTTGTTCAAATACATATTTCAATGATTTGAGAATTAAGAATCAAATTTGAGATGAGAAATTTCAAAATCCAGAAACATTGGCAATTTTCCAGGAAGGTTGAGATAATCATTGACACATGTTTGGGCTATTATATCTCTTTGTGCAATCAAACTTTTTCAGATTCTAAAATTGCATATTAAAGCAAATGTGTAGGGATACAAATTCAAATATTTACAACATTAAAATATTGAAGAAAAGTTGGAGAAAAATAAGTAAGAATTTAGCTGGTCACTTGACTTTTGCAAGTAGGAAGATATTCCAAAAACAAGTTTTTAGTAAGGTTTCTGAATTTCCTACAAATTTCAATAATTAGAAAAATTCAAGTCAGAGTTTATAAATATTAACAGTGAAATTCAAATTCAATAGCCAAAAAATCTCAAGAAAATAGGAGAAATTTCAGTCTATAAATCAGAACGTTCTTTAGGAAAGTTACTGATCTTTGGTTGGTGATTTTATTTTGTTATAGTAGGTTTTTGAAAACTGAAAATTCGAGTCAATGTTTATAAATATTAAGATTAATATTCAAACTTTAAATTTGAATTACAACAACTGAAAAATCTCAAAAAAATTAGGAAAGATTTTTATACTATAAATCAAGAAGTTACCAAACTTACTAATGAAAAAGTTATTAGGAAGCCAACTTTGAATTTATATATCTTTATGATGGTGACTAATTTTGCAAAAGATTTTTCTAAGATTTAAAGACTGATATATAAAGATTATTCAGCAATTTTTATATAGTTTATTTTGACATTTTTGAAGTGAGATATTTATGTTGGAAATTGACTATTTGAACGGCCCATATTGTGTTGTGTATTTAGTTTTGTGAGATAGTTTGATAAAAGTTATGAGTTTTTCACTAGTAGACAAAGATATTTTCAAGTTAAAGAAAATCAGAAGTCAACAGTCTTGAATTGTATCTTGTAACTTCTCATCATAGTAGAAAACTAGTTGATTATTAGATTCTAGCTCGCTGACTAAAAAAGTGGATGTAAATATAAAGCCGAACCACTATAAAATTGGCTTTGATTCTCTATCTCTTACTTTTATTTCCTATTACATACATGTAGATTGATCATAAGATTAATTATAATATAAAGGGAGTTAGATTAAGAAATTGAAACCAATCAAAGAGAATCAATTCAACTCCCTTCGTGATTGTCACATAAACCAACAAGTGTATCAGAACACAATACTCTACTCCACAAAGTAACTGCTTTTGAGCAAAAGATCCAATAACTTCAAACTTAATATTTGATCAATTCATAAATAGGACTCCAAATTTTGATAGAATAACTTTTTCTCATTAGAAGTATACGATGGAAACGTTTATTAAAGCTACTGATTATGAGACATGGGAAGGCATAGCTTTTGGAAATTTAGATGTTAAAGATCCTTTGGTAATAAAGGATAATAAGAAGAAGACTTCAATAAACTTTAGAGCAAAACACTTACTTTTATTTGCTATTTCTCTTACAGAGTTTAACATTGTTTCTTTTTGTGTTGCAGTTAAAGATATTTGGAACAAATTATGCATTACTCATGAGGGTTGTAGGAATATGAGTTTTTCAAAATTCAGCTAGGAAAATTGATAAAATATATGTTCAACAGGTTCACAACTATGACAAATGAGTTGGATTCACTTGGAAAAACTTTTTTAGATAAAGATCTTGATAGAAAAATTGAATTTTTCCTAAAGTCTGGGATGCAAAAAAGACAACAATAGAGGAAGTTCAAGATCTGTCCAAATTATCTCTAAATAAGCTAAGAGGGAAACTCATATCATTTGAAAAGATGTCTTCCAAGCTGCTGAGAATGAAGGCAAGAGAAAGTTGTTTCTGTTTCCATCAAAAGAGGAAGAAAAATCTAAAGATGAAAAAAAAAATTAGCAATGAAGAAGTGAATATGTTGGCAAAGAGACTGTCAAAAATATTCAGAAAGAGAGATAAAAGTTTAATAAATTTAAGAACACTAATGTCTCTCGAAAGTTGAATGATGATGCCGAAAAAAGTACAAAAATGAAGGGAAAAAAAAAGATGAAATTATTTGTTTTGAATACAAGAAATTTAGACATATCAAGTATGAATGTCCAGTCTTGATGAAGAAAATGTAGAAATTCCAGAAGAAGGGAAAGACAATGATAGTAACTTGAAGTGATTTGGATGAATCTAATTTAGAATCAGAAAGTTCAGAAAATGCAGAAGAAGCATACTTTTGTCTCATGACAAAATCATATGTTACCTTTAACACTGAGTCTGCATATTCTTATTATGGTGATAAAAATGTGCGTAATATGATTATTAAGCTAAAGTGCAAAATAATTGATTTAGAAAATAAAAAAAAAATGTTCTCAAACAAATAAATCAACTTTTAAATTTTGAGCTAACTAATGTGAAGTCTAAAAATGAAAGTGTAAAGGTAGAAAATTTTTCTATGAAATAAAAATATGTATATTGAAAACAAGGGTTAAACATTTGTCAAAATTCATAGAAATCACATTTCAAAAATTTCATAAAAATAATGAAAAATTGTTAAAACTATTTTCAATCCAAAACTTTTTTTTTTCAAAACTGATTTGGAGTATAAAAATGATTCAGAAATTACTTTAAAAACTAAAAGAATTATTTTTGTTAAATCTGCAAAAGAATGATAGATTAAATATTCTCGAACTATAGAAAATTGGTATATAAACAACCATAAAAGTATCCATAAAAGCGATAGTGAAAAAGTAAAATTTCAAAAAAAAAAAAAATACAAAGCTGGATTTAAGTATAAGAAATCAATATCTATTCAAAATAATTATAAAGATAGAAATTATAGAGTTAATTATTTAAGAAATAAAAATAATTTTTCTTACTATATATATGTCACAAATTTGGTTATTTTGTTAGAAATTATTTTATGAACAAGTTTAGTACATTTTAAGAAAAATTTAATTTTGATACAAGTTTATTTTCTAGCAGACCAAAACTTGTTTGGTATCTTAAAAACATATGAGTTTTCTAGATTTTACTTTTAGAAAATAAAATGATACATTTGAGTCATTTAGAAAATAAAATTGTGAGTTAGATGTCTAAAAACACAATATTAAGTAGTTTTATCGACGACGGAATTGGAATACGTTTCAATAGAAAATTGTTATACTCAAATCTTATAACTAAAATAACAACTAAAAAATTATGAGTTAGATTATAATAATATTATGATAAAATGTGAAAATACGAATATTTATTTGTCTCACCAAAAATCCCATAAATCATTCAAAATCCAAACATATAGAGGTTAGATTCTATTTTATTAGAAATCATTTTATAAATGGAGATGGATAGAGAGAGATTTGAAAATATTAGAAATAAAATTGAAGTATGTTTTCCATATTAAAATTGGAGTATGAAATTTCCGTTATGATTCCTTTATTATTCTCTATTTCTCTGTACAATATTTGCTCTATTTTTTTATGAAAAAAAAAAGGGGAATAGAAAAATTTAAAAATATGATAAAAAATAAAAAATTACACACACATTAAGGGGAAGAAAATTAAAATGTTAATAATTCCTTAAATTGAGAGAGAGTTTAAAAATGTGCATTCATGATATTTTTGAGTATTTATTTTGTATAGTTTTGTTGTTATTAAAAAAAGGGAGAATTTTAGAGAAACTATTTGTCCACTTGGGATTTTGATGATAATAAAATTTCTTATATTGTTTTAACATTTTTACTTAATGTGTATATTAAGTTTTGTTTGAAAATTCATATAAAAGTTATATAGAAGTTGCTATAAAGTTTGCTATAAAAGCTGTTGTAGAGGTAGAAATTCTTTTTATTAATCGAAGACCCAGTTCAACAATTTAAATATAAATTGGATACTACACTTAATTTAAAAATATGTTCAAATACACATTTCATTGATTCAAGAACTAACGATTAAAGTTGAGATGATAAATTTTAAAGTTAAGAAACATTGGCAATTTTCCAGAAAGATTGAGATGAACATTTGCACATATTTGGGCTATTATATCGCATTGTGGGATCAAGTTTTTAAAATTTGAAAATTGCATATTAAAAAAAATGTATAGAGTTATAAATTCAAATATTTATAGTATTAAAATCTTGAGAAAAATTAGAGAAAAATAAGTGAGAAGTTAGCTAGTCACTTGACTTTTACAAGCAGAAAGATTTTCCAAAAGCAAGTTTTTAATAAAGTTTTCGAATTTTTTACAATTTTCAACAATCGGATAAATTCAAATCAGAGTTTATAAATGTTAAAAGTGAAATTCAAATTTCAAATTTGAATTTCAATAGTCGAAAATCTCAAGAAATTAGGAGAAATTTCATCTTATACATCATCAGGACATTCTTGAAGAAAGTTACTGATTTTTTACTGGTAATTTTGTTCTGTTATAACAGGTTTTTAAAAATTGAAAATTCAAATCAGAGTTTATAAATGTTAAGAGTGATATTTAAACTTCAAATTTGAATTATAACAGCTGGAAAATCTTAAGAAATCAGGAAAGATTTTTGTGTTACAAATTGGAAAGTTACTAGACTTATTGCTAAAAAAGTTGCTGGGAAGTCAACTTTGGGTTTCTATTTCTTCACAATGTAATTAGTTTTACAAAAGATTTTTCTGAGATTTAAAGACCGTTATACAGAGATTATTTAGCAATTTTTACATGGCTATTTTGATATTTTTGAAGTGAGATATTCAATCTGAAAGTTGGCTATTTGAACAGCCCATATTGTGTTGTGTACTTAGTTTTGTGAGATAATTTTATAAAAATTGTGAGTCTTTCACTATTGGACGAAGACATCTTCAAGTCAAAGAAAATCAGAAATTAACAGTTTTGAATTATATCATGTAACTTCTCAGTATAATAGAAAATTAATAAATTGTTAGATCTTAACTTACCAGAAGAGTAGATATATGTATAAGAGCAAACCATTATAAAATTGGACTTGATTTTTAATCCATTACCTTTATTTTCTATTATATACATGTAGATTGATCATAAAATTAATTATAATATAAGCGAAGTTAAATTAAAATTTTAAAATTAATAAAAAATAATTGATTCAATCTCATCTTAATTGTCACATAAATCAACAAATTATAAAAATAAGTTAAAAAACCTCTTATGATTGGTTGTTACATCTAATGATAAACTTCATCAAAAATACTCAAAGACTCTCCCTCATGATAAATTTGTACGGAGATACAAGCAATTTTTCACTTAACTTATAAAAATAACAAAGAATATATCTTTTCCCAACTAAATTCAGATCAAATCATGAAAATTGCTTTAACGACATCAGACCCACACGTGGGGCTTTTGGTGTGCTTACCCGACAACATGGTTTCTCAACTTTTAACCATCCCTTGCGGTAAAAGTAACAAGGGAAAAAAAAAAAAAAATCACTTGTGGTAAAAGATTTTATGACCCAATTACGCAAGCCCAGAATGACAGGCCTGGGCCACAAAAATGTTATAAATAAAGAGAAGACATCTCCGCCGTGAATTAAATCTGATCTTAGCCGTCAGATCTAGGGTTCGTATACCAGCATGATCGCTCTAGGGTTTAACTATCCCTCCAGCATACCTTGACTGGCCTCTTTAGTGAGAGAGAGAGACAAGAGACAGAGACAGAGACGCTGAGCAAGAGAGCTTGAATAGATCAGAAATGGTTCAGCGTCTCACATACCGCACTCGTCATAGCTACGCCACCAAGTCCAATCAACATCGGGTCGTCAAAACCCCTGGTAAATTAAAAACAAACCCTAGTTGTTTTTCATCGGATCTGAGATTATATTGTGTTTATTTTTCTGGGTTTTGCTTATAATCATGTGGGGTATTTTTGATTTTGTTGAATATGATGATTAGGTGGAAAGCTTGTGTATCAGACCACTAAGAAGAGGGCTAATGGACCAAAGTGTCCTGTCACTGGAAAGAGAATCCAAGGGGTATGCTCTAAATATCTTGTTTTAAACTTTTTGATTTTTTAGGATTATGAGTTTTCTCTTCCCTCGATCTTGTGAGATGTGTATTTTGTCGAATACGGTATGATTTCACTATGTCATCTGCATGTACTGTTGGTCTTTTTTTTTGTGATTGTTTTAAGTTGAATGGATGATTTGATGAATGTATGTGAAGGTATATTTGAATATTTCGATATTGTTGATGATATTAATGTCGAATTTGATGTAATTAAGGTGTGTGGGAGGGTTAGTTTAAATGATTCCTTATGTTTGACGGCGTTGATTTCCAATGAATGTTTTGGGGACTTGGAGTCCTGTGGCCATAATGGTGCTGTTGCAAGCTTTTGAGCTTAAATACGTGTTGGATATGTGATATTATTGGATCCACGGACATATGGTTTATCAACCTTAGAGCCTAATGAAACTCTCCTATTCATTTGATGCATCTTGCATCGCATAGATTGATCTGGAACTGCTTTAGACACATAATTTCTTCCTTCACTGGAGTCTGCTGTGAGCAACACGACAATTTTATGGGTAACCAAGAGCATTATTGGGTCCTTGAGTTTGGCACCCTTGTGTGTTTCTAATCTATATGTCACAAATATAGACCATTTAGTTCCTTAGTATCACAATTACTTTGCTTTTCTGGGGGACATCTATGTATGGTTTGACTTGTTCTTATGGGTGAGAGCCAGCTCCTCCTTGTAGGATTGCAGTCTTTATGGCTGATTCTTATATTGGTTAGGGTTGATATTCTTGAGATTAATTTTTGCGGGAAGGGCCAGTTTTCTTATGTCTGTCTCCCATTGCAATTCCACCGGTATAAGGTAAGCTGTGGTGATTGGTCTGAGGGAAATATTGTTTCCTCGGCTCTGGCAGAGTTTGTTTTACTAAATCAAGAGGGCTAAATAAGATATGGAGTTATTTACATTTCTTTTCCAAGAAAAAATGTGTTATATGAGACTTTGTGATATTCTGGTAGATGTTAAACTTCTTCCACTGTATAACCCATTTTTATTAGGACGATCTGGGTGACAAGCACCTTGTGTTCCGATATTCTTCACATTCTTATGTTCTTAAACATGGTTGTGCATTTCTGTCCTGTTGTATGTAGAGATCATAAGGGGGTGCAACTGAAGTAACATGGTTCTACATGAATAGCATGTTGATGTTATTGGTTCTATATTTTGCATGCCTTTTCTTTTCCTTTTACTCTATTTGTTTTCTTCTTTTAATAATGGTCACACCTTGTGCTTGAAATTCTTATTCAAATCTTGGATCCATAATGTGCTTTATATTCAGGTCTTTTTTGTTGAGGGTGCTTGAGTGAAATCCCCCTTTGTGCAACGCAAACATGGTTATTTCTTCCTAAACTAAGTTTCATTTCCCTCTAGTGACCATTTTGTATTTTTTGCTTTATCTACAGATTCCTCATTTGAGGCCTGCTGAGTATAAGAGGTCCAGATTATCAAGGAACCGCAGGACTGTTAACCGTGCCTATGGTGGTGTATTATCTGGAGGTGCTGTTAGAGAGAGGTGTGTTGTTGATACTCTTTCTCAACTCCCATCTCTTCCCCTAGTCTCCTGCTTCAGCGCTTGTGTGATGTGAGAGAAAGCAGGTTTCAGGTATTTTTTGCATAGAGGCCTAATATTTTCTCTGATTGCTGCACTTGCAGGATTATCCGAGCCTTCTTGGTGGAGGAGCAAAAGATTGTGAAGAAGGTTTTGAAGATTCAAAAGACAAAAGAAAAGCTGGCATCAAAGGCCTAAATGATGAGATTCTACTTTAGTATGTTGAAAAGAAATTTTGACTTTTCGTTTTTGGCATACTATGCTTAATATTGATGTGAGAGATGTTGAGAATCTTTTCTTGGTCTTGTTTCTTCCCTTTGAAGCTGATTTAATTAGTTATGATTTTTGATATATGGATTTTGTTGAATTTTGTGTTGAATTTTCTCTAGCATCCGTTAATGCCTTTAAAGATTTAAGGCTTTCTCAAATCTTTGTCTGGTGACAAACATGGATCTATCAACTTTAAAATGTTTGCTGAGCTGTAGCAATGCTGGCTGGCTTGTTAATGAGTGCTTCTTGCTCTGGGCCCCACATAGTATGTGTCCGGATTCCTCGAAGCTGAAGCTAGCCCCTTCCTAGGGACTACTAGCACAAGGGTTTGTCATGTTAGTCCTGTTGGCTTTATGAGGAAAAGGAAAAAAGATGCTTGATATGAAGGGGGGGGGGTCTTACATCTGTGTATACCCTGAAATCTACAAAAGTGCATGGTTTTGTCATCCAAATCTTAGTTTTTCTTTCATTGCTCGGAAGATTTGCTGGTTTGATTCACCTGTTGCTAGTCTATTTGGTTTCTAGTTGTCTGATACAGCATTGGACATCTATTTGGTTTCTATTTGTAGTTTTCAGCAGAAACTTGATGTGCTACCAGGACTTAAGACATTTATTATATGCAAGATTAGAGCAGAATACCAGATAGTGGCCATGTCCTATTACAAGCATTGAAAAACATTTTAACGACATTATGTAGCATTCGCTGGAGGTGGTGCTAGCTCTTTAACAGCTGGGAGTTGTGCAAGAGCTGTCACCCATGAGTAAAGCATAGGACTCTCTTCTGGATCAATGTACTTGACACCGATGGCTTGTTCAACGATCTTGTGAGGTCCTAAAATTAAGCAGATCACTATGTCTTAACAGTCTTATGTTTTCATTGGCAATCTCTGTAATCCCATCTGAAAAAACTTCTTTTATCCCTTTTCTTCCATTATTTGAATGTTGGCTGCCACAACCTTAAAGAGTTTTCTCTTGGGCTTCCCCTTCGTTTGTGAGCAATGGGCGCATGCTCTCAAATAGCTGATCAAAGAAACCATGGATATGCTAAATGATTCATGTAGAAATATGGGTGAGAATTGATAGACATGGGATTTGGAGGTTTAATGTCTTACCCGTAGACGGAGAAAGTTTGCCCAGAAGCGGGTTGGGGCTCTCTTGTAGGGATCTTCAGGTGTAAGGAAAGAAGCATGCTTCCATGTTTTGTCCATGTATTCCGGTATGACCCGTGACTCTGCAACGGCTTTCACTGCTGTGGACAAGTCCTGGGATCTACTTATAAACAGGATTGTAATGGAGAACTTGTATGCCCTTGTTGCTCGAGTCTTCTATGTAATAAGAGATATCCTTCTAAGAAAATAGTTTAGTGGTCACCACCCTTTTTTTCAATCCGGTGATCCTTAGTTTAAATCTTGATATAACAAAAAAAAAAAAAATGATTCCCCCATCCTTTATGCGGGAGTGAAGGTGAAGGAATTCTCCTGCCTTCCTCCCACCTTGCATTGCTTCTTGAGCGAAAGACGCAGAAAATCAGGGTTCGGCTGTTGTTTGTAGGCCTTCTGGCTGTGTTGAGCTCCCTGTGAGCTTTTGTTTTCGTCTTTTGCACTAAAAAAACGGATGCCCTTAACTCTGAGGGCAGGTTCCCTGCGCACGAAATAACTTCACTATGTTCTCTCCCATTGATCTCCCTCGAGAATGGGCAGATCCAATGTCCCATTTAGTCCTCTAAAATATTCATTTGCCACCATGGTGTGTTAAGTCGAACAAGTGACAAGAAGAATCAAATTTTTATTTCTCGATCAAACATTGGCCTTTCGGTTACATAAGATGGTATTAACATGTTGTCCACTTTGCATGCAATCACGAAAATCCAATCATCAAAAAATTTCCTCAAGTAAGACTCATAAAAAAGTAATATACCGGTCATACCAGTATCATTCAGACTCGCATTCAATTTATGCAATACTGATTCAGTCTTTGAATACCTCAACAGTCAAATTTGATCAAACAACGTTACAAATTTGTATTCTCAAGACTAGAAAACCAAATGGCAACTGTTTTCTTCTACATGCCCAAACATGTTGAGTCTAAAGTCACATGATACGAGCCTAAAATCTTATCAAGACACAAGACCAGGTTTCCAATTCAAGCCTGATGCGACTGAAGGTGCTTCTGTCTAAAATACCGGAAAAATGCAACCAACTTGTCGCGAGGCATATCTGTTTCCTTTACCGGTTGAAGTTCAGCAATGGCTGCTATCCATGAAAACACTTTGGGAAATTTTTCAGGGTCTACAAGCTTCACATTGACTGCTTCTTCAATGGCTTTGTTAGCTGTCCAACTTGTGCACATTAGTATGTCCAAGAGTCCTAGATTGCTGCATTCTTCATGAAATGAGCCCTGTGGAAAGATATCTTCTATGTTGTCTTCCATTACCCTTAATTTATTCTGTACTTCTTGGATGGCCTTCTCTTGTGCTTCCCCAGGAACTTTAAGTACTTCGTGGAAACTCTCGAAAAACTTCAGCTGAAAATCAAATGGTGCTGCAATCAGCCAATGTATGGGCCAAACTCAGAGAAACTATGAAAAAGCTAGTGACCAAAATGAGCGATTTTGATATGTTCTCCACCAAGGCATGTGCGCATTCAGTGACCAGAAAATGGTGTCATATCATATTCGCTCATAATTCTCTCACTTTACTTTTAACTCCTAATTCAAAGTCATCAAAATGAAAGGAATACTGCCGGATAGATTAGTGAAATAGAATGATAAATCTTTTAATTAAATATAAGTTTAAAATTTAAGAATAAAAAAAATTATGACAGGATTTCTCACAAACATTTGGACCGGATTAAACAGAGGTTGAATTCGGATACCCGTGATAAGAAAAAAAAAAATCAATATGAAAGGAATAATATGTAAAATCATCAATATTTTTTTTTTGTTACATGAACTTGCGAAAAGGGATTGTAATTGCTAGAATATCCCCTCCCTTAGGATGCAGAATCATCGATATGAGAATGCTAAACTTAGTACACTTTAACTCCTAATTCAATGCTTATAAAATCGGAGGTGAAGGCATAATATGAGTACCTGTTGATCAAAAAAGCTAGCCCAGAAGCGAACTTTGGCTCTTTTGTAGGGATCATCAGGCATGAAATGGGGAGGATTCTTCCAAGTTTCATCAATATATTCGAGTATGATAGGTGATTCCAGGATCGGTTTGCCATCATGAACGAGTACTGGGACTTTCTTGTAGACAGGATTGTAGGTGAGAAGTAACTCACTCTTGTTGTATAAGTCTTCCTCTATCCATTCATATGATATGCCTTTAGCTTTGAGGGCCAGTTCAACTCTCCTTGCAGGAGGGCTAAACCATGCTCCATACAGCTCTACCTTGTTTTCTTCTTCCATCTCTCTCTCTCTCTCTCGTTTGAGCCTTCTTTCTGTGTGCTCATCTAAAGACTTGCACTAGGATGGTCAAAAACCGACCTTGGGTTCTGTGGATATAAATTATGATAGGACTAGTGGGTACCGCAGATATCTTTAGTGACTTGGCTGTGCGTCCCATCCTCATCAAAAATCAATCTTTCTATGTGAATTGGAGATTAATGATGAAGTACTTCAATCGTATAAATTAATAAATAATAATTTGACTTTTTTTTTTTTGGATAGAAACATACAGCAGAAAGTTGACATTAGATTCATATTAATAGTGTTAGCTTTATGTTATTTTTTTGAAGAGATTTGACTATTAATTATAAAATCTTATATATCTTTTTTCTATAAAATATAATTTATTTTTATTTAATAATATTATAAAATAGAACACAAGTTATATGACAAATTGAGACAAAATGAGATTCCTATGTAAAGTAACGTTTTTGGTCCGAAACCAAGTTATTACAACTGTGGAAGTTCACAGAATGGCCAATGAATCACTGCGCAATAAAAACAACACATTGGAATGGGAAGTGCGAGTTGCTAATTCAAGTTTGATGGGCTTGAAGCGCAAGCTGCCTAAAATGCCGAACAATGCAACGAGCTGGTCATGAGGAGCATGCATTTCTTTCAATGTTGGAACTTCATTGACAGCCTCAATCCCTTTTTTTTTTTTTTTAATAATCAACCGATATATGAAATTATATTTCGATAAATCTGATTATAGTATTATTGGATCTAATTCAAGAGATCCAATTTAGGGAGAATTTTCTCAACGTAATTTTTTCATTCTCAAGTTTCGAATTTGATATTTCGTTAAAGGACCTATTACCTTTACCTACTAAACTGATTATCTATTGATACAGCCTCAATTAAGGATGTATTCAAGTCGAGTTGATTCCGAGAATACCTATATTTGAACTCGAACTCGATTTTTTTACCCGACTCTAACTCAACTCGACTATATAAGAAACTGTTCAAACTTGACTCGAACTCGATTCGAAAACTCGATTTATTATATAATATATTAATATATTTTATTTTATTTTATTTTTTATATTACAATCATATATAAATATATATAATATATATTAATATATATAATCGAGTTATTTGTCAAGTTTTTAATTCTAAAATTCTACTACTCAAACTTGACTCGATATATAACGAAATCAATTCAAACTCGAGTCGAGTCGAACCGTTGACCGAGCAGCTTACAAGTGATTCAAACTCGACTTGATCCATGTAACAGCCTTAGGCTCAAACCATGAATATAGCTTAGAAAACATTTCTTGAGTCAAGTTCGGATCTATACCAAAAAATAAAATAACCCTCCCACGAAAATTTTTTCAAAAATGATCTAAATTAGTCGAGTTTTTAAAACTCAACCAATACTGTTTATCACTTGGTAATATTGAAGTGTAAGGTTTGTTGAGTTTTCAAAATTCGACTAACACTGCACTACAAAAAAATCATGGCTTTGCAACAAAATTTGCGACAAATTCGTGAGAAAAATTCGTCCCAAAACAAATTTGCAACAAATTTTTTTTCGTCCCTAATAAGTCGTCGCAAATTTTTGGGACGAAAAACTAATTTTTTGTCGTAGAAATTTCCCACAAAAATTTTTTTGTCGCAAGGGAGCAAAGTTAGGGCCGGTGTAGAGGGGATTGGTAGGTTTAGCGGTACAAAAATATTTTCGTGTAAAATTTGCAACGAAATAGGTTTTGTCGCAGATTTGCGGCGAAAATGGGATTAGGTCGCGTAAATCTGCGGAATTAGTTCGTCGCCGTAAATCGGACGGAAAATTTTATTCGTCGCAAATCGGGCGACGAACATGATTTTGGCGCAAATTTGCGGGCGGTTGATTCTATTTTCGGTTCACGATTTGCGACGAATCATTGTTGTCGAGGGGGCAAATTTGGGCGACCGAATCCTATTTTTCGGCCGCCGATTTGCGACGTCAATCATTTTTCGTTGCAAAATTAGGAAGTTAACGGCAAATATGTATTTTTGCGACAATTAAAAATTTTATTGATATATTTGGATCATTTTTTCCTATATAACTTGTTTTTATACGCGTCATCTAACCTAATCAACAATTAATCATTCAAATGGTTTTAATATCAAATTTGGGGCATCTATACTCATAAATATAGCTAACTATTCAATAAAATCAATAAATTAAAAATTCAACAAGAAATCATAATAATAATATCAAAAATAAAATTAACATCAAGTCTAAATGTTAAAATATCAATAATCATACATAACCAAGAAAATAAATATAACTAAGTATCAAAATGTAAATCAAATAACAAGGACACAATCTCAAGTATGACCTCCACCACCATCATCCTCATCATCATCATCATGCCGACGAAGAAATCATCACCTTCATCACAATCTCGAGCATTATCGGGAGGAGAAATAGAAGGGGGATCGGACTTGGAGCGTAGGGCTAGTGAAGATGCTGTGCATGATTAACATTTGTTGGTAAGGGGGGAACTCGTTCTTTCATGCAGTGTTTGCTTGAAGGGGAGTTCATTGAAATCCCCGATCTCTTTGCCATAATAAGTCCTTCAAATGGCTCACTTCTTGAGTTAAGCGCTGATTTATTCCCCCCCGGATTGCTGGTGGGGTGGAAGAAGACGAACCGGGGAATTGGTAAGTTACTCTCAAAAAACCTAATCCAACTACTCTACCCCCTTTTGCTCCACCAGGCGTCGAGCCTCGGGCTGTATTTATGTTATCAAACGGATGGCTCGGATCCAGCATCATCACTAGCACTCGAGCTTCCGCGTGACATCTCATCATATCTCTCCGTATTGTCATGAAAAAAATTAAAATAAATTTCCAATAACAATACAATACAAGCACATATAATCTTGATTAGATATATATATATAAGGAAAATAAAAAAATTAGTAACATAAATCATGAGACTATATAGAATATCAATTATGAACATTCATATTAATATTGAATAAGTTAAAGTTATGGAAAAAAATCTCTATCAAGTAATTCATTAAAAAATCAAAAAAACAAAACTAACAATAAAAATAAACTTGGGAAAAACTAATCTAATAAATTTATCTTCCTACTTTATTATGATATATTCAAGATAATATGATCAAATCAACATTAAAAATGTTCATTAAATAATTGAAAATTTTGAAATTACAAACCTTAATTGCTTTAGCTCTCTTCCCGCTCCAAGTCTTGTCCATTTCCGAAATGGGCGTGAGAAAGTTTGTATGAATGAGGGTGGTCGCCGGTTTCCATTTTGGCCAAAATAAAAAAACACTGTTAGAAATAATGAAATAGTTTAAATTAGATTACAAAATTAGTGTTTGTATAAAATTACCAATCTATTTCTATGTTCACCGATATTGATCGGGGCCCCCACGCATACGAGCCGAGATCTCCTGGAATTACAAGCCCGGTTTCCGTTCCGCCTCCTCGTCTTTTGCTCTCCTCCGATTCCCAAAAATTGACAATCATGCCCCAATTTTGCTCGGTGATGCAATTTGGCTTTTTCCGTGTCTCTTGCATGATTTAAAACGTGTCGAATGTGATCACCACATTTTCTTTGAAAATTCTTTTTACTTCCAACTCTTGGTCTCCTCCCACGTGAATACTGCTGCAATGAAAAAAAAACCAATTGATTATAAAACTATTAACTTAATTTTATATATAAACTAATTAGGATAATTTACCTTGAACTCACTCCACCATAGCTCTTTTATTTCTTCCGGAGTGCATGTGTAAGTCATCAAATGCCTCTCCCCAATGGTTATTCACGATTCATTAAGCTGGGGTGTGAATAACAGTCTGATTTGTAAATCTATCTTAAATTTTCAAACAAACAATGTTAAATAAACAAGATAGTTAAAAAGAATAATTTGTTTTATAAATAAACGAAATAATACATCTGAAATTTTAAAATTTTGTGTCTCTTACGAAGTCTCCGGAAAGGAGGGGGGGTCACAACTCTCGATTGTCTTCCCGTTCCGCATACGAGTGTTCCACCAAGGGACCGGGAGAAGGGACATTATTAGTCATTTGTTGTGAATGCGAAGGACCCAAAATGCAGAGGGGGGCGAGGGAGGCGAGGGGTATTACCGAGGGGGAATGGGGGGGGGATTGCCATAATCGAGGAGGTTGCGCTGCGGTGGTAAGGGTGTTGATCTTCCATCGAATTTACGTTTTATGGCACGTGCGCGTAATCCATAATATTAATATTAACAAAAATAAAAAATAAAAATTGCATGTTCATCAGATGTATAATAAAAAACATGAATAAACTTACCATATTTAATTTGACAAATTAAATGCGACGAAAAAGACACCAATATGTCAACAAATTTTCTATAATGACCTATAGAAAAAAAGATAATGCATTAACAAATCAAATATATAAATTTAAGAATGAGACAGTAAATAGTTAACAAATTGAGTAACGAAATTTACAAATTAAAAGTAAACTAACTTACGCACTAAAAAAAAGATTATTTAACTAATCGAAATAAGATTTACTATAAATTACAGATTATTGTTAACATAATGTTTCACCTAAACAATGATCAACACTTTTGATTCCAATTTTATATAAAATATTCAAATTAACAAATCCAAACATATCATTAGATCAACCACTAAATACAAAAAAAAACTAATATAGAAATAAAAATAATACAAACATACAAAAAGCCAGCGGGAATCTACGTTGCACTCTCTTAGAAAACACCGGGAAAGCGAGAGAGCGGATGGGTTACTTACCGGTTGAAAATGAGTTGATGAGTTAAGTCAACTCGGGATAAATTCGGGGTTTGGTTTAATAATTGATTTTATACGCTGAGTTCATGAACCAAATAATCAATATATGAGCCATGCTTTTTAATTAACAAAAAATATAAACAATCTTTTAATTCACTTAAAATAAAAATAGAATTTGAGTCAGATAATTGACTTGAATAAGGTTCTAATACATTTGAATCATGAACTCTCTCTACATATACAAACATATATATGCGCAAATGTGTGTATTTTTGTATATTATAATTTAATGTCTCAATATGTGCTAAAATCTATTAAATTCATTTCAACATATATCATTTTTAGTACGTAATTAAAAAAATATATATAAATTGAATAGAGTCTAGTGTGAATCAAGTTTGAACCATATAAATTAACTCATTATAGAACGAGCTGAGTATAAACCTGACAAAATGACCCAAGTCTGAGCTAATCTCGGCTCAACTCACCTCAAGGCATCTTCATCCCTACAAACAAGACCAGGAATATCCTTCTTATATCAACATATTTCAAAATCTACAGTGTCCAATATTAACACAATCCTTATACAACAACAAAATATAACATTTTATAGCTTATCACAGCATAAAATTTTGTTAACTTTCAATGCTACGGTATTCCCGTGTCCTATCATGTCTGTGTGTGTGTCACATGTGCTTAATCCTAATATTACAAGACTACGTAAAATTTCTGCAAGTATAAAGCTCAACCATGGATTGCATTGCACATGTAGCCCAAGAACATGCAGCTTCCAAGGAGCAAGGAAACTAGACATGATAAGAGAAATGATACAAAGCCCCAAGTTCTCGTCCAACATGGACCCTAATAAATCACTGAAAAATGGAAATTTGCAGTGCTGATCACCCAACCGATCTCCAATAGAAGTACAGAGGTCAGAATTGGTTTCAAATGCATAATTCAGGCCTTAGGAGCATGAAAATAATTTCTGTGAATGAAAAGCCGAATTAAGAAATGAATATTAACCCACTATAAAAAAGGTGAAGAAATCATCTACATCTGTAGACGTTTGCAGCATAATGTGAATATAAAGTTGCTTAACAATTTATAAAACTTAAAAAAAAAAAAAAAAAAACAAAAAATGACAAATTTGTAACACAATCAGAGTTGAGGTCTCGAAAGTCAACTGTAACAAAAACAAAATACAAAAAGGGGCTTAGGGAATTCGTCAGCGTAAGACCGGCGTGGCGTGCGGATTCTTTGAGAGCGTCCCGGAGAGAGAGAGAGATAGACCGATCACCATCGCGGATCCGCCCATCCCCTCCGGAGCCACCCGCGAGGGAGAGAGCGAGAGACGGGGTGGGAGGTGAGGGGAGAGAGCGAGAGTGAGAGAGAGGCGAGTAGTGAGAGTGAGAGGAGAGAGGCGGGGAGAGAGTGGGTGAGTGAGAGGCGGGGAGGAGTGGGGAGGGGAGAGCGAGAGACAGAGTGAGAGCGAGATTCAGGGACGAAAAAAAAATTCGTCCCAAATTTAGGAACGAATTGACAAATTCGTCGCAAATTTAGGGACGAAAAATTAATTCGCCACAATCGGAGGAAATAAATATTCATGGGGAAAAAAAATTTCCCAAATTTGAGTAGTGAGTCGACACAAATTTAGGGTCGAAAAATTAATTCGCGGCTAATTCGGGGGGGTAAATAAAATTCCTCCCGCCATTGAGGGGCGGGGGACTAAAAAAATTGCCTCCCAAATTAGGAATCAATTCGCAAATTTAGGGACGAATAATTTATTTGTCGCAAATTTAGGGATGAATGTTTATTTTGTTGTAAATTTTGGGACGAATTATAAATTCGAGGCAAATTTAGCGACGAATTTTAGGATTCGTTGGAAATTTAGCAACGAATTTATTATTTGCTTTGTCGCCAAAATTGCCGCAATTATTTTATATCAAAAATTATTTTCGTCACAAATTTGCGACGAAATTTGTAACGAAAATACTTTTTGTTGTAAAATTTGCGACGAATACTTTTTTGTTTCTAAATTCGTAGCTAATTAGCGACGAAATTTATTTTTGTCGCTAAATTTGTGACAAATTTGCGACGAATATTTTTCATTGCAAAATTTCATCGCTGAATTCTTGTTTTTTTGTAGTGCTGTTTATGGGTTGGTCGAGTTTTAAAAATTTGATTAACCTTCTACAAAATGATGAACAGTATTGATCGAGTCTTCAAAACTCGACCAACGTAGGTCATTTTTTAAATATGTTTGAAGAATAGGTTGTTTTAAGAATTTTTTTTTTTGTTTGAGGTCAATTTGGAATATGTCTCACATCTCTTGGTCAATGGGTTTCATATCAATTGCCTCTTCGGATGGTCTTATGATGATGATAAGCACCATACTATGTCCAAGAGGTTGAGAGTGTTTGACATCAATGGACCTCGAAGAGCTCTCAACAACAGTCTCACCCATTATACCATATTTCAACACCAATCCAATCTAATGATCACGATTTCAAATCACAGTATAATCAAAAAATATATATATATATATTATCTTCCAACACATTGAGATATTCGTATAGCAAATCAATTCAAGCACTTTCTCTTGTTCATCTGTAGGAATTCCGATTATGCTCCGCACTCTCATTCACCTTTGTTCATTAGGCTAGTATTTTTAACAATCAAGATTGCATTTTTTTTTTTTTTGGTATCTAATTGTAAAAGAAAGAGATCATATAAATAACATTTAGATACAGGATTTACTAAGATCGGCTCAATAGATTACTTTACATCAGCTTAGAAGGTTATGCTCACATAAAAAAAAGGTACAAAACATATAGTGACTTGGATTTTCTATGCAGTTTATATACCATGCTCTAGTGTGAGTACCAACGACCGTTTTGTTTAGTGTTATGATATTAAATTTTTTTAATTAAAATTTTAAATTTAAATTTTGAGAATTAAAAAGGGCATGAAAAGAGTCAGCTACTAAAATAGACCTCACAACTATTTAAATTGGATTAGTCGGATTTCTGAATATCAATGGTAAAATATCCCCAAAAAAAATTCTCTAGGACGAGTGAAAAGCTTGATGAAAGGAGGGATTTGAGTTATTAAGCTGATGCACTAGTTATAAAAAAGTTATTAATTTAATAATAATTTGAATTTGCTTTAGATACAATTTATTTTTTAATTGTAAAATCTTATAACATTGTTTATTAAAATATTTTATTTCAATTAAAAAATACTACAAATAAACGGAGCTAAATTGAGAAAATTTGAGCTTTCTCAAACAGGTGGGTTCCTTGAATTCTTTACTCCTCAATTATGTGATTATAGGTTTATTTTTGTATTGACCACCAGGGTCCCAAAGAAAATTAATAATTGAATCCAAATTTAGCCCCTAAACTTCTACAACATCTAATATTTAAATTTTAAATTAAATTTGTTTCAACCCCCCCCCCAAAGACTAGAGAGATTGAATATTTGGTATATGTTGAGAGATACTATTTTCTTTTCTCTTTTCCTTGAAAATTTCGACACATGATATATGCTATGATGGGTAGTTTCAAAATGTAAATCATCAATGATGAATGCAGGATTGAAAATTGAATCAAAGCCCTATTGCATGACTCATTTTGGTGCATCTTATTACAAAGCTTTTTTTTTTTAACTCTAATTATTGTTGATTATACATATTTCAAATTGATTTCTTTTGTCTTAATGCACAATGATCTTGGATAATTCTATTCTACTATATAGAGGATTACAAAAGTGTATATATATTCAATATATAAATTAGATACATGATTGATCAGTAAACTAAAATATTATGCTAAATGTAAGGGTCAATATTTTATCACACCCCCGCAGGCGGAGCAGGACAAGGACAGATGTTCAGATTGGATCAGAAATCAAGGAAAAATGATGAAAGTAGGCCCTTTGTAAATATACCGTCATACTGATAAATAGAGAGCATACGAAACATTATGAACATTTTGACCTGTCACAAAATATGTCTATCTTAATGTGTTTAGTACGTTGATATTTGACTAAATTATTAGACAAGTAAACGACACTGATATTTTCTTGGCTCATCTGCCCTTCTAACTCTGTCAATTTGCAGGAAAACTAATTATTCATGAGGAAAAGGAAGTGTCAGGCTTCGGGAGATATGGTTTAATGATGGAATACAAGGCTAAGTTTGTTATCAAAGAAGAGAGATTTGAAGAGGAACTGCATCTCAAAGTGAAAGCAAGGATAAAGAGTCCAAGGAAGCAAAACATGAGAAAACTGAGGTAGGACTAAGATGTACCAAAAGATAAAGATGAGAAAAAGAAGCATGAGGAGAAAGATGATGACACCAAGAAAGAGAAAGAGAAGAAGAAAAGAAAAATAACCGTGGGGACTTAGAAAAGGAAGAGGAGAAAGGGAAAGAGAGCAAGAAGGGGGAAAAACAAAGAGAGAGAGAGAGAGATGAAGATAAGGGAAGAGGAAAAACATTTAGAGTGTAAAGAGAAGAAGGAGAAAGATGAGGTGAAGGAGAAAGAAGGAGAGGGGCAGTTAAAGAAGAATTAAAGGAAAAATCAAGGAAAAAGGAGAAGAAAGATAAAGAAGAGAAAAAGGAGGAGGAGAAGAAAGATAAAGAGAAGAAAGATGGAAAGGGGAAGCCCAAAGGAGAATTGAAGGAAGAATCAAAGGGGGAAAAAAAAAGACTTATGCAAATGGAAGAATTGAGAAAAATTACCGTGGTGGTGATGAAATTGAAGGTTTTTTATGAATTTTTTTGATGATTTTTTTTTTTTAATTTTAAGGTTACCGAAAGTTGAAAATGACAATGACTGAGATACAAGTTTAGGGTTATGATATTGAACTCAAAACCTTTTTTGGAGAACAATTGGCATTTGAATACTGAGAGAGGAGGATTCGAAAGAAATCAACTAAACTTTTTTTTTAAGATAACAATTGGATTTGAATACACAGAGATGAGGAACCAAAAAAAATAATCAACTAAACTTCATTCCGATGCACAAATCCTCACAAGAGGCAAGTGCAGAGTATACAAGAGTTAGAAAGATTTCATGGCAGTGGTAGTGCAAAGAAAGAGAGGCTAGGTTTTCATCTTTTAGGGACAATTTAAGCGATAAAGTTTCACTATTTCTATCCTCCTTTCCCTTATTCGATCTCCCTTAATTGCATATTTTTATATAAAAAAAGAGAGAAAGATTAGGTTTTCTAATCTGACTCCAATACCATATTAGAAGAGGGTTTATCGAGAGAATTAAATTTTATCTTGTTTTTGAATAATTGCATTCTACTATATATAAAGAATTACAACTAAATATAAGGTAGAATATTAGATTAAATGTAAGGGTCAATATCTAAAAAATTAAATTGAATATTAGAAATATATTCGGGATAATTAGTCCAACATATATAAATATTAAACAATATATCTCATGCAATATCCTTCTTTAGCGTGCATAATTTGAGGACATTTCTTTATATTAAAGAGTTTCAATATATTCTTATATGTTATTCAAGAATAGTTCGAAGTCTCTTGCGAGGTAAGGTACACATCACTAACTTGGATGGAGGGTTAAAATCTCATATACCTCGTCCCATTTTATAAGGGGAAAAAAAATTACGTAAAAAGCGATACCGAAGGTTTTTCTGATATTAAAAAAAAATGAATAAAGTTATTCAGATCAAATGAGTCAAAAATCAGATAACTAGAATGTTATGGGCGGTGGAAAGACTAATCTCTCTACAGAGCATATTAATTTTTGTGCAGAGATGGTAGCAGCAAACCTTGACATCTTGGTGGGAGGGGAGACCAAACACAGGCTCAAATCAATGCGCCTTTATGGGCCAGGTTGGCGGTGGGGGCGTGAGAACCTTGACATCTTGACATCACGATTTATGAGATTCAACTCCCACCAACCATCATCAGTCAGCCTAATCAAATATGACTTTACATCCCTTGATCGATTCATTATTTAAATACGAAACAAAATATATTAGGAGATAATTTTTAAATAATTTATTATAAATTTTAAATTAAATTAATTAATTGATATAATATTAAAAAAAAAATCAACTCCCAGACAAATAATGATCATAATCTTCCCCGTTCAATTCTAAAATCTAGAATTTAAAATATTGTATAATAAAAAAAAAAATTCAACTATTAGACCGAGTCCCATTGTATCATATTAGCTATGGAAAAAAAAAAAGAAAAAAAAAAAGAGCTGTAGAATTCAGCTCATGGTCGAGCGGACTGTTCTTGTATTTGAATAGATTAGATCCTAAGGTCTTAATTCTTAGTTGTACAACTAATGTCATTGGACCATAGGACTGGGTGTTCATTGAGACTCTAATGCACAGAATCTTCTCGAAATAAATGTTTTTCGCTTATGAAACATATTTCATTTTTAAAATATTTTCAAAATGATTAATTAATTAAAATTTATACAAAAATATTTATATTTTCTATATTTATATATTTTTATATCTAATAAATTATTTATTTAATTATAATTTTTATTTTTTATATTATTTACCTGATGATTAATAATTATATATTTAATTATTTTAAAATTTTATTATAATATATAATTATTTTATTATTTTTATAAAATAATCAATATTTATATAAAAACTTTTATTTTTTATATTTATATATATTTGTTTACGTTTTCATTTTTGTGCGGTCTAACATTGAGGAGCAAAGACTAAATCTCATGGTCAAATGGATTAAACCATACCGTATGACATGAACAATGAGACCAACACGTGAACCTTCTTTTTCTTTTTTTTTTTATTGATCGATATTTGGATTACTTTGATTAAATATCTAAACATTTAGGATCTATTAAGAATTGACTCTCTCGAACTTTTTTTCTTCATTTCCAGTTCAAACTCACGATCACCGGTTAAAGATGTGAAATATCTCATCACTCAACTTAAAGAAATTTGATAGTATAGAATATTAAATTAAAGATATATATATATATATCGTAGAAATGACCCCTTGCTTGTCAAGGTTCCTTGATCTTGGCCATTTAGTGATGGTAAATTCCAGATTTAATTTATTGTACTTGGTGCAACAAGACATAAGCTTAATTCTTACTCACTTGGCATGGTATCCCAATTGTTTTCTAATTTTTCTCGATCTGATAATACTATATTGTCTCGTTAATTATGCAAGCATGATAAAAAATTAATTTTCAAACCACAAACATTGGCTTCCAGCAAGCAACAAACTTTATTATTATGATGAAAATTCCAAATCATCAAGATTCCATGGATTCACACACAACATAGGACATAGGACATGGACCTAATCAGCAATTCAGGCCTTCTGCGCTTGAAGAGCAATCTGCCTAAAATACTGGAAAAAACCCACAAGCTTCTCATGAGGAGCAATCAATTCTTTCACCAAAGGAACTTCACCGACAGCTTCAATCCATGAGTATAACTTTGGATGCCTTTCTGGGTTTATCAGCTTTAGATTCAATGCTTCTTCAATGGCCTTATTAGTCCTTGATGCTGAGCACATCATTATGTCCAACAAGCCCAGAGAATTGGCATCAATGGCACGGGCAGAGCCCTCCGGGAAGATTTCATCCATATTTTCTTCCAATATTTTCAAGTATCCATAAAAGGTTTCCAGTGCCTTCTCTTGTTTGTCTGCTGGGGCCTTGAGTACACTCCGCAAATTCTCCAGAACCTGCATAATTTTTACAAGTAAAACTGGATCTTCAGGAATAAGGTCCTATGACTATTCAGTCATTCTTGATGAAGAAAACCCTGATCCCCCCCCCCCGGGGATATTGATCAAAATTCTTAGAAAGTACACACTAAGGTACCACCCTCAATAATTTATGAAATTGAAATCATTTGTCCCATGATTTTCCTACTAAAAATTTTCCAAATTTCGTTCTTTTCACAAATTGTCAAGGATAAGCATCCATTAAGGTTATGACTCAATCTTCCCCGACTAATAAATTGCACTAAATATCTTCTTGGGGGTGTAAACCCTTTACCCCCATTAGGAATATGCTAGTCCCCTGACAGTAATTTTTTTAAAAAAATTATTTTATTAACAAAAAAAATATATGCAGAAAATTTAGTGAAATCTAGCATTCCTTACCTGCAGGTCCAAATATTTTGCCCAAAAACGAACCCTAGCTCTTTCGTACGGATCTCGAGGAAGAAAAGGATGAGAAGTATTCCACGTTTCATCGATGTATTCAAGTATGATGCTAGACTCGGCGATGGGTTTTCCTTCATGAACAAGGACAGGAACCAACTTATGAACAGCATTGTATTTGAGGAGCAACTCACTCTTGTTCAAGAGGTTCTCTTCAATCGGCTCATAATCTATTCCCTTGATTTTCAGTGCCACTTCAATCCTCTTTGCAAATGGGCTTGCCCACATCCCATGTAGCTTCACTCTGCTTTCCTCTCCCATCTCTCTCTCTCTCTCTCTCTCTGTGAAAACTTTGTTTTGAGGGACTGTTGATGGTTTTATTTGCTTTATATATAGATTGAATGATGAAGATTTATGAGCCACACAAATACAATTGTGAATATTTGAAATATTTTATTAAAATAATAAATTATTATATTTTTTTAATTATATACTTAGGGTAAGATTAATTCGCGGAGGGAAAGGGGTGGCGGAGATTTTCTTCGCCTAATAGAATCAAATGCATTTTCTTTATTTTTATTTGGTAGGGATAAAAGGGAAAAAAATAATTGATATGTTTTCGTATTTGATTAGAGTGAAAAGTGAAAGAAAATAATACCTAATTTATTATTCTATCCTTATAAAATAATATTTTTAGTATTTATTATTATATATATTTTTTTATTTTTTAATTTAAAATATTTTTCTTAAAATATAATTTTTTTCTAGAAAATAGTTATTTAATGTATTTTTTTTTATTTTTTATGAATTATTTTTATTATTAATTTATATTAAATAAAATTAGAATATTAATGTAAAAAAATAAAAAAAGTAAAAAAAAATAAAATTAAAAAAATAATTTATCCAATAAAATTGATTAAAGAAATTAAATTTTATTCTTTATATTAAATAAAATTATAATAATAAAAAATAATAGATAACTTCGTAAATATTAAAAAAGAATAAAAACAAAATCGTTCAAAACTTTCATTTCCTTTTATTTTCGTCAATTTTAGGACGGAAATGATTTATTAAAAGAAAGGAAGAGAGATTACTCCACACTTTTACTTCCACTCTACTTTTACCTCTTTATCAAACAAGTAAAATATGTAATTTCCTATTTCCCTTCCCATTTTTCTTTCATTTTTTATCTTAATCAAACTAGCTCTTAATGAATCATGAGAATTTATGAATCACAAATATGGTATAGATACAAGAATACCGATTACTAAAAAATATTATATATTAAAATTGAATTAATTATTAAAAAATACCATATATTAGAATAAATTAATAATTTAGTTGATTATGTGAATATTTGATTTATTTTATTTTTATATTTATAATAATAGAATTTTTTATAGAAATTCAATCTATGATAATATTTTATTGATACAACGAATCATTAGTTTCTTTGCTTTTTATATAGAATGAATGATGACAACTTATGTACAGCAAATATGAGTGCGGACAGGAGAACGTCAATCGATAGAAAATATTATACGTGAAAATCAAATTAATTATTAAAAATATTTTATATTAAAATAAATTAATAATTAATTTGATTTTAAAAATATTTAATTTATTTTGTTTTTATATTTACAATCATGAATGTTATTTATAAATCAAACCTTTTATAACATTTTTATCGGATCAACGAATCTTTAGGTTTCTTTGCTTTATTATCAACGATGAATGATGAGAATCTGTGAGCCGCAAACATGAGTACGGACATCAGAATAGAGAACGGATTATTAAAAAATATCATGTATTAAAATTAAATTAATTATTAAAAAATATTATTTATCAAAAAAGATTAATAATTAATTTTATTTTAAAAATATTTAATTTATTTTATTTTCATATTTATAATAATGGGCTTTATATAAAAAGTCAAATCTGTTATGATATTTCATTTATTTTTTCTATCTCCTATCAATCTCTTATAAGGTCGTGTTTAAAATTTGGGATCAAGAAGCTCAATTTACTTTTGTTATTGTTGTTATATTATTATATTAATTTTTATCTTTAACATAATTTCTATAAGATCAATTATGGAGGTAAGAATTTTAGGTGATCCTATATTTTATATTACAGGAAATTATCACCCTCTCTCTTATTAATATGTTTGGTACAAGAATAAAGAGATCCAGCGGCATTTAAAAATTCTTGTAGGAGCTGGGGGTAGCATTGGGGTGGATAGAGGTGGATTTCTATCAAATCCTATCTGTTCTTCTATTTTAAAACTTTATACTTATTTTTAATCCTTCACCTGTGATGGGTAAGATATTATATACCCTATCTTCCATCCACCCCTACCCACATCTACCCATGGGTTTATCCATTCACACAGTAAATTAACTTGTTGTTTTTGTAAGTTGACTTATTGTATTTATAAGTTAACTTGTTTTTACTCAAATTTACTCGACTTTTACTTTTATTAATACTTTAATTTAATAATATCCCTACTCGATATTATATACCCTATCTTCCACCCGCCCCTACCCACATCTATCAACGGGTTTATCCATCCACACAGTAAGTTAACTTGTTGTCTTTGTAAGTTAATTTATTGTATTTATAAGTTAACTTGTTTTTACTCAAATTTACTCGACTTGTACTTTTATTAGTACTTCAATTTAATAATATCTCCTAATTAAAATATAAATTACAAAACTCTAAATCAATTTCAATTATATCAAAATGAAGATATTCAAATTATTTGATTTCAAACTAGTGTTAAAATTAAAAGAAAATGTCAAAAGTATAGCTATAGTCAAAATATCAATGAACATTCCTTCTAATTTATGGATATTTCATCCGGTACATTTTCATCTAAGACATCTTTATCACTTTTTGATAGAGAGAGAGATTTGTTTGTATTTCAGATTGATTTTTAAAAGTCTAAATCGACTTTTGTGTGTACATATATATGAAGATTCGGATTGAGTATACCGGGGTACAAAACTCATACCCATATTTTATTTGACTTTTCACGAGTTTAAAAATCTCATACCTTTACTCACCTCTTATCCACCTCCATCGAGTAGGGTGTAGGATGAGTATGCATCTGGTTGGGTACAAATTCTCATCCCTGATAATAGCTAGCTTTTATTATTTCTCATATTTTTCGATAAGTATTATATTTTTACAATATTTAATAATAAATTAATTAATTAATTAATTAATTAAATTAATTATTTATATGGTAGCAATGTCAACACGTCTTAGGCTTTAAAGGACCACATGATTCAAGAATTCGCAGTCAAACACGGCATATCAATCCCCAAGGATTTTATTATTATTTTTTTAATTATTATTATTATTTTCTTCTTGTAAGTACATAATTGTCCGCTAACGCATGACGCAAAACTTCGTAGAAAGATATTTTATTAAGTTTTTTTTTTTTAATAATTACCTTTGCCCGACCCGTGGGCGTGTTATAATACTTATTTTTTAAAAAATTTATAATTCTAAATATATTTTATCTTATAATTTATTTCTATAAACACGTGATACATCGTTTACATTATTTTGGACCGGCCCTTATTACTTGTATAATATTCATAATTATAAGCTAATTTATTCCTATGTATCAAACACGGGTGAAAAATTTTCTCAATACTAATATTTTTTATTTACAAAATATATCAATACATTAAACTAATCAATATTTATAAAAAAAAAAATTATATTTTTTATATTTACATTTTTCTTAATTTAATAAATTATTTACTTATTTAATTATAATTATAAATTTGATGACGTATTTGATCATTTTATATTTTTATAATATAAAATAATTATTTTATTATTTTTATAAAATAATCAATATTTATATATATATATATATATATTTACTTATGTTTCTATTTCATGCATTTTTACAAAATATTATTTTTTAGGATCGTTTTATATTTATTTTTAATTTTTAATTTTTGTTTGTGTGCAACCTAGATAAAAAAACATAGTAATTGTTGGAGGTAGATCTTGACTCCACAGATGCGACTCCTTGTGATTTGAACGGGTACTCAATGAAGAGACTTGAAACCTACAAAAGACCACCGAAGAATGTCCTGGTGAAGAAAACTCCAACGCTCAAATCAGAAAGAACAGTTTTTGAAATAATAAATAGATAGAGAGGAAGGGATGACTGATCTTCCTGTAATTTTTGTGTGTTTTATGTTGAGTTCGGATAACTTGCCTGCCTCGATGTATCAAGAGATTTTATATAATGTCCCTTTAGTAGTATGATCTCAAGGCGTCACAAAATCTAGTTTCTTTGTGAGGAGATCCGAGAACCTCAAATCCCGAATGTCAAAAATTTGAAATTGTTATCATTTCGAAAATTGAATTATACGGAAAAAATTTTTCCCTTATCTATTAGATTCTCAAGGGTTTCTTTCCTTATCCAAGAGATGCATTTCGTATTAAAATAAGAAACTTAATCAAATGAGATTCGGGTGAATATTACTGATTGGAAGTAGAAATATACGGTTCCTTTAATATTCGATTGTCATCGGTCAGATAGAAAGAGAGAGAGAGTGAGAGACAATCATTCGGTCTCACCGAATGCACGATAGGTTGTATCGTATAGACTTCATTGAGGGCCAACCGAGCAGTGAGTAAGATACCACAGACCTGAATTCCTCTTTATTTATTTATTTATTTTTTAACTCGCCTTTCTCTCTCTCTCTTCATGGTAGAAGACATTGCAAACCCCTTTCTCTGTCGTTCCATTGTTTCTTCTATTCTCTCTCTCCTAGAGTTTCCATTACCTCCTAGTTTCTTTTGGATGGTTTAATTCATCCAATCAAGATACATGCCGCTGCATGGCCGACATGTGCCTCGTATCATAAAAAGAATTTGTTGCTGAAATTATGTAACCAGGATACAAGTTTTCTCTCCCTTGGCAAAGACTGGGATTGTAACCTAATAAGAAGCGACCTCTTTGCCTCAAAAAATGAGGATTTTACTACCCATAAAGATGGACAAGCGGGCGAGGTTCAAGATCCCTTTTGAAATCATCTCCATCAACAGTGTCATAATTTGAGCCATCGCTGTTTTCTCCAGTGCCCTGCATATTGTTCATCAAAGTTTCTAACCTCTTCCAAAGTTGGTTCTTAGAGCTCTAATAGAAGCTCCTATTTAGTGGAAAGAAATGTGTGCCTGTGGGAGTAATCACTCTAATAGGAGCTAGGAGCTCTAAGAAAGGATTTAAGCGTCTCTAGATTTTTTTTTTTTAAATTATTTTAATAATTTTAATTAAAAAATATTATTTTAGTAAAAAAACCCTAATTCTCAAATTAATGAATTTCGACAAAGAGAATTTATATTACTTTTTTTTAAAAAAAAAAACAAATCATTCGATAATTATGTTAGACTTGATTAAAGAACTTATATAATTTTTATTCAATTTGTGTCTTCTCCCTTAATTTGACTATATAAAATTTTATATTACTAATTTAATTTTACGGTAGTTTATATAGATATAAGAAACTTATGTCTTGATAATTTGTTTTTAAGGTAGAAATGTGGTCGAAATGAGATGAGGGGTAGATATAGAGAGAGAGACTCATCTGTCATTATGCACTATTAATATGGAAAAACAAAGAAGGGGTATGTAATGATAGTCTGTGATGGCAGGAACACAATTCTGAAGGCAGAAAAACGGAGGAAAAAATCAAAGGAGAGAGAGAAAGGGGAGGGTTATGATTTAAATATTTTAAAATCAAGTGTTATTTTTATGAAATTTAAATAAAATAACAAATTCAATATATATACACACACATAAATGATTTAGAGAGAATGATTTTATTTCTTTTAGTGCACCCTATTTAGAGTTTTTATCGTATTTATTAGCTCTCAAAATGATCTTTAAAATATATCAGGAATAATTTTAAATAATAAATTTACATAATAAGGAAAAAATAAATTCATGACTTTTAATATTTTCGAATAAATATGGGCATGAAGCTCACGACATTTCAATTGTTTTTAATAAATATAGAAATTTAAAATCGCTTTTTTTATATTTACGATGGTTACATGTTCTCATTCACAAGTACACAAGTACAAACAAATTGACATCCACCCTAAAACTAATGAATTTTTTTTTGATAAAAAAATACAATCAAATAAAATAAAATTAAAAAATAAATAATAAAAATAGAAAGATTTTATCATTTAAAATGTCACCAAAGACAAAGACTAAAATTAATGAAAAGACTAAAATTAATGAAATTGTATTACGCATGCTCACACTTCTACTAATGTCATTGTATTACGCGTGCTCACACTTATATCACATTTTTTGTTTTCAAGTAAAGCTTATAGTTCCTTGAATCCTTTATAATTTTAAGAATTTTTCATTGCTTAAAACACCTTACATTAATAGTTTAAAGAAAAACATATATGGCTGGTTCTAAACAATTGATATTTAATCAAAATCTCAAATTTAAATTTTGTGAATGAGAAAATAAATGTTGGGAAATTCATTCTCTAAATCAAATCTAACAACTGTTCGAGCTGAATTAGTCGATTTTTTAGATATCTTTAATCAAGTTAAAAAAAAAAAAAGGATTTGATATTTTTTTTAAGTTGAATTTTGACGATGACAACAATAGTGATAAGAAATGTATGTGTATACATTATTGAAACTTGTAGCTTATCATATAAGTATCCTATAATCACACGTTAAAGAAAATGTGTTAGGTAAAGTTAGTCATTTTCCGCCATGTAACACAGAAAAAGAATTCAACCTCCATTAATTGTTCTTTTTTCATAGCAATGGAACGTCCTGCGCGTGTTCCATCTTCTGTTATGCCTTTTCATATTGTGCTTCGGACCTTGTTTCCCTTCCAGTGTCTGTCAGCTCATCTGTCTGCTTCCACGAAATTTCATGCAAAAGTCAGCAAGATGGTCAAGGGGTGAAGGTAAAACTGAGAAAGCAACTTCTCGCAATGAAGAAGCAGAGTAGTTTAAGCAAATTCAACTCATACAATTGGCCTAATCTCTCTCTCGCTCTCTCACATCTCAAGACATCAAAAATAGCAGAAAACTCCCCATTACAAACCCCTTTCCTAATGAAGATTGGGCAAGTCCCAAACCCTAGACGTTGAATGAAAATAAACTAGAACTTATAAGCAAAGGTTGTTCTACTTTCTATTTATTTATTTTCCTAAAAAATGTTGAATGTCAAAATAATGATAAGTTCCTTAACATAGCTTAAATCTTTTATGCACCATTTCAATCTCAAAGCGGAAGAAAAGAAATATCTAAGAAAAAGGAAAAAAATATGGAAAAGTATTGTCAAGAATGGGATTCGAACCCATGCCCTTTCGGACCAGTACCTGAAACTGGCGCCTTAGACCAACTCGGCCATCTTGACTTGTATGGTTCTGCGGAACAATTATAATTTAAATTATCTTTACCGTTGCCATAGATCATTCCCCACCAAGTATAGAACCGTTCCTCTCATTCATCTTCAGCTTCAAATCCTGATTCTTCTCTGAACCCAAATGACTTCTCGGCTTGTTTTCTCTAGCAGGTTTGCATCTTCAATTACCTTAGCCGAAAACCCACTTCATATTTTCCCTCCGAATGAGCATATTCCCAAAATTGTCGACCCTGTAGAGTTGTTTACTAATTGCAAGAAATATGAAAAGCCCACAATTAATCAGACCAAAATTTTGCACGCCAATTTCCTAAAATCCAATATTCTACCCTCTGACATCTTTGTTGCGAATTCTTTGACTCATTGGTACTGTAAAGTAAATGCTTTAGATTATGCACGTAAATTGTTCGACCAAATTCGTAAACCAAATGTTGTATCTTGGAACATTTTAATTTCTGGGCACAACCAAAGTTCATTGTATGAGGAATCATGGAGACTTTTTTGCAGTATGCACTCATTGGAAGTTGATTTGAATCAGTTCACTTATGGGAGTGTTCTTTCGGCTTGTAGTGCTTTAGAATGTGTATCATGTGGTAGGCAGGCTTATGGACTTGTGATGAAAAACGGCTTCCTTTCAAATGGTTATGTTCGTTCTGGAATGATAGACTTGTTTGCCAAACATGGTTGTTTTGATGAGGCCTTGAGGGTGTTCACGGATCGTTCTTGTGATGATAATGTGGTTTGTTGGAATGCAATAATCTCTGGAGCAGTTAAGAATGGGGATTATATGGAAGCTTTGGATCTTTTTTGTCAGATGTGTTCTGAGGGTTCAATGCCTAATAGTTTTACATTTTCTAGCATATTGACGGCTTGTTCTATGCTTGAAGATCTTGGGATGGGAAGAGGTATACAAGGGTTGGTCATTAAATGCGGTGCTCAGGAAGATGTCTTTGTTGGTACTGCTGTGATTGATTTATACGCAAAATGTGGGTCTATGGATGAGGCTGTAAAAGAATTTTCTCATATGCCAATGAGGAATGTGGTCTCGTGGACTGCAATGATATCGGGATTTGTGCAGAAGGATGATTCTATATCTGCTCTCCTCTATTTCAATGAGATGAGAAGAACGGGAGAGGAAGTAAACAAGTATACAGTTACTACCATTCTCAGTGCTTGTGCTGCATCTGCCATGTTTAGAGAGGGAACCCAAATTCATTCTTGGATTTTGAAATCTGGGTTATATCAGGATTCATCTGTGAAGTCTAGTTTGATTAACATGTACTCAAAATTAGGTGCAATTAACCTATCAGAGATGGTTTTCAATGAAACAGGATGCATAGAGGATGCAGATAGATGGGCTGCTATGATAACTGCTTTTGCCCAGAACAAGGCTACAGAAAAAGCAATTACATTATTCCAGAGAATGTTTCAAGAGGGTCTGAGACCTGGCAAGTTCTGTAACTCTAGTGTGCTCAGTATCATAGACTGCTTGAATTTCGGAAGACAAGTCCACTGTTACATTCTTAAAGCTGGTTTGGTGTTTGATATCTCAGTGGGTAGCTCTCTTTTCACAATGTACTCAAAGTGTGGTAGTTTAGAGGAATCTTATGGAGTTTTTAAGCAACTTTCTGGCAAAGACGTTGTTTCATGGGGATCAATGATCGCTGGATTTGCCGAATATGGCCTTCAAAGTTGTGCTATTGACTTGTTTAGAGAAATGATTGAAGAAACTATACCTGATCAATTGACTCTTGCTGCAGTTTTGACTGCATGCTCTAGTCTTTCTTTAAAGACGGGAAAGGAAATTCATGGCTATGCTCTCCGTGCTGGTGTTGGGAGTGATGTAGTGGTTGGTGGTGCATTGTTAACCATGTATTCTAGATATGGCAGACTAAATTCTGCAAGAAGAGTATTTGAAATGATGCCCCAAAAGGACGAAGTGTCATGCTCATCCATGGTTTCAGGGTATGCCCAAAATGGTTACAATGAAGAGGTTCTCTTGCTATTCTGTGAAATGTTGATAGCTGATCTAAAGATCGACTCTTTTATTTTGTCATCTGTTCTCAGAGTTGTCACAGTCCTAAATAGAGCTTCTACAGGGACACAATTGCATGGCCAGATTATAAAATTGGGCTTGAACAAGAAAGTTTCTGTAGGTAGTTCACTCATAATGATGTACTCAGAATTTGGAAGGGTTGGTGATTGTCAAAAAGTATTTGATCAGATTCAAAGTCCAGACCTAATATGTTGGACAGCTATGATTGTGAGCTGTGCTCGACATGGGAAAGGTTCAGAGGCTCTAAAGTTCTATGAGTTAATGGGAGAAGAAGGAATTGAACCTGATTCACTAACTTTTGTGGGGGTTTTATCTGCATGTAGCCACAGTGGCTTGGTAGAAGAGGGTTATTTCATTTTCAATTCAATGGTTAAAGACCATGGAATTGCGCCTAGCCACCGGCACTATGCCTGTGTTGTAGACATTCTTGGTAGGGCAGGAAGACTAGAAGAAGCTGGAGAGTTTATTAACAATATACCTATTGAACCCGATGCTTTGGTTTGGAGTACTTTTTTAGGTGCTTGCAAAGTACATGGGAACGTCGAGCTTGGAAAGCTAGCAGCCAAAAAGGTACTCGATTTAGAGCCATGTGATGCAGGAACTTACGTCTCCTTGTCAAATATTTGTGCAGATTTGGGCCTCTGGGAGGAAGTCGAAAATGTCAGAAGTTTGATGAAGGGAACCCAAGTGAAGAAAGAACCTGGATGGACTGCTATGTGAAATGAGCCTGTGTCTTGATTGGTAAATCCTGGCAGCTGTTGCGCTATTTGAATTGTGGAATTTGGTGAACTTGATTGTCCCCTTCCCAAGCTTCTGTGGAGCATGCTCCATTACTGAACCAACCTATTCTGCACATGCTCATCAATGCATAAAATTGAGAAAATGAAGAATAATTAAAAATAAGGGGGAAAAGGAATGGCCCAACTTTGATGATCCTTAGAAAATCTAGCATCTATTGCTTAATTCCTTATCCTTGAAGTTTAGATGAACAGTGCCCTTGAATGGTCTGCTCCATCCCTTTCAGTTACTGACCTGTTGATGCAAAACAAAATAGGGCATTGCATGGGGGAGTTTGCTCTGAAGCACTCTACTTATTCAAATTGGTGGACAAAATGTTCACTTTCTTCACAATGGCTGGTTAACATTTATGCAGCTGGCTAGTTCAACTGATACTGCCTGAACTTTAGTGCATCTTTCATGGCAATAAGATTTTCTGGATTTTCTTTTTGAGCAATAGCAAAGTTCGGAAATCATCAAATTCATGCAGTGACATAAAGGAAAAGATGGATGAATGAAAAACTTACTCGTGCTAAGTTATGCAGATTTTGCAGTCAAATACTTGGCATATATCTCTTCAGTGAAACAGGTACCTACTCGTTTGTGAACATCAGTCTGTTTACCATTCATTCATACACCTAGACAGACGGAAGCTTGTGGCCATCTTTGTTGCATGAATTCTTTTAGAAACGATCATATCCTTGTATACAAATCAAACATATCCTCCAGACATTACACAATATAACAGTTTGTAACTTAGAATACTAATTTTTTTAATAATTTTGTCATATCACCATGCCCGTATATTATGGTTTCTAGTCTCATGTGTTTGTCTCATTGCTTCATAGGTGGCTACTAATGATGACAACCCTACAGTGAAGTATGCTAGAATGTGAAGCTTTGAGAAATTGAGGGAACCTGCCGTGGGAGGGACCAGATATTTCCTTTTGATGTCAGACACTATGTTTGGTGTACTTTTTTCCCGGACGGCTTGAAACTTTGATCTCTTCAATGTTAGTCGATGTGTTTTATATTCTTTTCTCGGTAAAACAGATGAAGAATGTATGAAGTTCCTTACCAAATCAAATTATACACTGCTGGCCATCATAGTTTACCTTTTCTTTTACCTAAACTTATGAAATCTGGCCTCTCATCCATCACAAAACTTTACACATTTCATGAATAGACAAATGCGTGGATGCTATGGTACATTAGTCATTCGCCACCAGCACCCGAATATCTTAACCTTAACCGCAGCATTCGTTTGAATTCTGTAGGCTGTGTACGAGTTATGACCATTTTTTTTTTTTACTGATATCCGAAACCATATTTCGACTAATCTAATTTGAACTGCTGTCAGACCCTCTTGAGCAGAGAGTTCTCCTAATATAATTTTTTTCATTTTCAATATTCGAATCTAAATCTTGATCAAAGGACCTAACATCCATCCCATTAGATTAGCTGTCCATTGATAATGTATGAAGACTTTAAATTGAGGGGCTGTATGACAAGGCCACTGGTTGATGGATTGAAATGTTTCAATAAAAAAAAAAAAATCCCATCATAAACTTCTCAATTTGACATTAAAAAGTAGCTATAAATATTTGATTGTATTCTTACATCAAGCAGGTGATGTACATCCATGATATCTGCTAATCAGATGTGGTTTGTATATCCTTTGGCGCATATTTTCACAACGAAGAATCCTTTTCAGTCAGCGATGAGCCTTTTTCTCTCACTGCACCATAATTCTTCGATATCACAGACTAGCATTTCCCATCTAGCCACAAAAGTTCATTATTCACACATTGCATCATAACAATGATTGAGAATTACAAATCGTTCATCTGCATAACCTGTTCTGCAAAAATTTATAGCCATAAAGATTATTAAAATCTACAAGGAAATCAAAATAATCTAAACCCAAAGTCAAAAGTAGGGTAATTTTTCCTACCCGTTACCAAACCATATCGCAATTTAGTACTCAGCTGCATCCCAAAAGCATGAATCCAGTATTAGGACATGACAATTGATATACATAGACTGAATCAACTTAGATTAAATCCAGACATCCAGAACTTCAAGGATCAAAACTAGTAAATCGTATTTCTTCAAAATGTCTGATGTTCTAAGGCATCTATTGTAGACATGAAGTACTTTCTCACTTGCAGCAGAAACTAAACTGTGGTGCAACATATGGTAAATAGCCTTTTTATTATGATTCTTCTTTGCATCAAAAATTGAACTATGTCAGATGTACCTGAGCATCTTCATTGTCAATGAAAACAATCTCCAGTCAACGGAAACAACTAAACCAATTAAATACAACTATTACAACTATTACAACAAGAACAACAATCAGAATCTTAATCTCAATAATTGGGATCGGTTTTAGAGTAGACGTATATGTACGCAGTCTTTCCCTTGCATTTTTGCAAAGAGACTGTTTCCACACCTCGAACCTATAGCAACTCAACCGTTGTACCAACATTCGTCCAAAAGAAATTTTTTGTTGAAATGATAAATCCTGTAACCCACGACATATTCCAATTTCAGCAAATCTTAAAAATCTTGATCCGATTTCAGCAAGTCTTGAAAATCTTGGAGGAGAAGAAGATAAGAAGATACTGGTAGTAGTAATGAAGCCTATGTGCCCCCCTAAGCCATCAATTTTTGAGCAGCAACTCTTCTAGAGATATCAATGAAAGCCAAGCTTTTTCTTGTACTGGACTGGCCATGATCTCTGCAACTCAGGCTTTGGTCTGTAATATCTGTGGCTTTCCGGTGTTTGCAGACACACAACTTGCTACCTCAGAACACACTACCCCACAAGACGCCTTCCTTACCTCACCCACCTCAAACCTAAATGAAAACATTGTGGGGTCGAAGCCAAAAATGGAGCCGATAAGAGCACCGGCAGCTGACTCTCCGGAGAATCTTATGAAACAAACGTGTGGAGCATTAACCAATGGATTCGGTTCCTCCGGCAAAGGCTCTGAATTTTCGTCTCTAGCAGAAGCCATCCACTCAAGTTCTTGTGAAATAGCTTTAGCAAACTCTGATACCAGCCACTCGAACCTGTATTCAGGGAAAAACCATGCCACACTTTTTGAGAGGAAACCCATGGTCCTTATGTCTATTTTCAGCTGCTGTTCTAAAACTGGGTACTGCACCTTAACAGCTATTTCTTGACGATCTTTCAAAAGTGCATGGTGTACTTGAGCAATAGATGCAGCAGCAATAGGGTTTTCGTCGAATGACAAGAATATATCTGACAAATCTTGTCCCAAATTGCTGACCAATACTTGTTTGATTGCTTTGAAATCACAAGGAACTGCCTGATCTTGCAGCGAAGAAAGAGCTGATGTGTATTCTTTAGGTACTTGCCGTAGAGCTGCAACAAACAAGTAACCTTCCACATCCCATTCATCCCACTTATCTCAAAAGAAATGGTGATTGACCGGGATCATTCTAAACATCTAAATATCATGACTGGGGAAAGGGTAGAATAAAAAATAAAAGGGATGAGATGATGGTTTGAAATTGATCTAGGTCACTGGAGGGTGATTTACAGGAAATATGCAGAAACTAAGAAGGCTTTTTCTACCAGGAGAACATGCGTACACCAAAGGGAATTTACCATATCACGGTGGACGATGAGGAAACTTTTTCCAAGGTAATGCCAAGAAAATTTGAAACTTCTGTGGTCCTACTTATCTCATAGCGAAATTGGAAGTTCTGCTGTTCTGGGATTGGAGTTTCCCTTTTTCACTCCTTCACATATCTGCCACCACTTTGCCACAAAGGCTGGTGGCGGGCTAGGCAAGAACTTTATCTATGAGTAAATCCAGTTTACTTTTAGACAAACTCAACATTACTCAAACAAAATGCACAGAGAAAACAAAATAAACAATCTTTAAGACATGAAAGGAGGTCAGTAGACTGTCATACTGAAGATTTTGTGATGCGGAAAGGGTCTCACTTTACTAAATAATGCTGGAAAGCCATTCGGAAGGAGAGGACGAGTGAGGGAGAGGATGTTGTTCCCTTGGAAAGCCATTTGGAAATCTTATATCCCACCCCCTTGAGTTGGTGGATCCATCTTCTCTTCTATATTCCAGTGATTGCTTGTTGTGGAAGCAGGTTTTCCCTTTCCTCCATATTCAGTGGGTGAGTTCAGAGTCCGTGCAAAACAAAGTTATAGACTTGGTGCTGTTTGAGGCCCTTTACAGTGAAGAGGAGAGTTTATAGGATGCAGATGCTTTCTGTGTAGTCCTTGCTGTAAGCTCTTGGTGCTCCTTTTGTTTGAGATTAAATAAGTAAATAAATTAATAAATAAATCTTTTACTTGTCTTTGCACTAATGAAGAAGCTGCATCTGTAAAGTGACATGGTCAACAGTTTTAACACGGTTTTGTCCATAACAAACACTATCTTGCATTCATGGAATCCATAATTGTATTTTTGTATTTTATTATTCTGAATTAAAAAAAAATAATAAGGCAGTATATTGATAGCAGTGAATAAACAATCAAATACAAAATTGTGAACCAAGACTGTAGCAATAAATCTAAAATAAATTAATGCCACTATATAATAATTAATCCCTCTAGAAAATATAGGAAGTATGTAACATGAAATTAAGTCCATAATAGAGAAATTACAAAGGTTGCTTCATTAACACAAAAGGAATTACTTCAACCACTAAAATAAGTAATAAAATATACAGAATGACAGTCTCAAGTATCACACACTTCATACTACAAAAATAGGAAAACAGTATGGAGATATTATATTATTAGACTTTGGTTTGGATTACACGACTTGAAAGCCACAAGAAACCATGTAAAGTTTAAGCCAGTAAGTACAATTAGGGTTGGAGTGACATGGATATGCTCTATGATCCTGCTCCATCGTCAACCCTAGTTATGAGGGCCTCGTGCAATAGAGAATGGGCAAGAAATGGAAGAAGAAATACATTACATGCCCCCAATTAATCCTACTATCCAATACAACACAAAAGAACTTTAGATTGAAATATCACAGAGTCCTCAGTCCTAGATACACGATCTTCTATTCTGATTACTTATAATTATTGTAAACATGCTTTAAGTCTACTCGTCACAAAGAATTTCAAAAGTTGAAAGATAGGTGAACCTTATCCATGAAAAATAATGGGACAGTTCAGGCCTGAAGGATATAGAATGCTTAAACACAATCAACAATTGCCTGTTTCCACTTCTTTTCCATTTTCCCTAGAGTTATGGGCATAAATGTAACAGTGGTCATGAATTTGTACACATGACATACAAGGCCAGTTCCATCATTCTGATTTCCATGAGCCATGCTAGTAGTTCATTAATGCTTCTGTAGAAAATTTTACTTCTGGTATTGATTATCTAAGTGTCATATATTATGGTGACACTACCTTCTTTCTTGCTAAGTCAAAATGGATGTTGGGGGATCTTTTATGGAAGGGGATAGCATCCTTTGAAACTAACCAAAGAATCCAACCTGCATAATGTTTTGAGCAACTGAAGGATAAAAGCCTGGAGCTTGAATTACATGGCAGATGGAAATGCTATTGATTTCGTTGATATGGCATTTTGACACTGCAAAGAGATGGCAATGCAACTCATTAAGACCTCAACAATATGAATATACAGAATTGTATAACATGAACTAGAAAATTAAGAGTTTTAAAGTTACATAAAAAAAATATTTGATAAACTTACCACCCAGAGTCTGCTAAATTGAGTTTCAAGATGGAAAGTGATCTAAAGCTAGAAGAATGAGCATCTTTATGCCTGCTGATCAACAGCAGCGACCCAATAGTTTCCAGATGACTGCTTCACCTGAAAATTTAGATAACATAAGATTACAGAGTCTGAACATGGAGTGCACAACACAAGGAACCACTAAAGAACATGAGTGCCTACCTAGAGCTCTTCACCATCCTTCTAGATACCATGGGATCCCAATATCAGACTATGCAAGCTGAGAAACCTTGCAAGGTCTGTGGAGTTCAAGCGGATGGAAAAGTTTCAAGCAACAGATTGTTGAAAATTCAAGTTCTTCTTTCTGGAGTCATACAAATACTTTCTTGGCTTTTGCTTAACTAGCTTTTTATCTCTAATGCCATTGTATAGAAGCTCATATGTATAATAAGTTATATTACCCTTCTTCAACAGATCTTCTACAACAATCTTAGGTGCAGCTACTACCTTCTTGTCAGCCTCAAAAATTGTGTTTACGACCTCAGGAACAATACCTTTTTGCACCATAAGGTGGATAATACAAACCGCTTCCGGAACTCTATGCTTCACACAAAGACAGTTTAGTACCTGTCCAATTGTTGTAGCTGATGGAATAAACCCCTTCTCTACCTCATCAAGAAGAAATGTATGCCCAGAATTAACATCTCCAGTTTTGCAAAAGCCCTCTATAATGACACGGTAAGTGAAAGTATCTGGAGGACAGCCATTCTCAGCCATCTCAAGGAAAAGCTTATTGGCCATAACAGCATTAAGTTTCTCACAAAATGCTTTGATAATAATATTGTATGTCACTGTCGTGTGAGAGACACTGTATTGTTGTTCAGTCCTCCTAAACAGCTGGTATGCACCATCAAGATCCCCATTCTCACAAAACCCAGTAAGCAATGTCCCAACACTAATGACATCTAGAGTCATGCCCTTGTTTTTCATCTCCTCGACTGTTTCTAAAGCTTCTTTCAGTTTTCCAGCTTTGCACAAGCTTTCTATTACTGTATTATAAGTAACAGTATTGGGAATACAGCCCTTCTCTATCATTGCTTTGAAAGTCTCAATCACATGTTCAGACTTAGCAGTTTTGCATAGGCCATTCAAAATGGTATTGTATGTGATCACGTCTGGAGCAACACCATGGGCCCACATCCTATCCACGAGCTCAAGTGCATTGTCCAACTTCAATTGCTTGCAGTATCCATCAATCAATGTATTAAAAGTAAAAATATCGGGAAGATATCCCTTGCTCATAGCATTATTCATGAGGTTGTAGGCATCAGATACATAACCCATCTTACACAAACCATTTATGACTAAGTTGTAAGTCCATATATCTGGGCCGCACCCATTTTCATACATATCATTCATCAGCTGCAAAGCATGCAAAATATGTCCCTTCTGTGACAGTCCTTTCACCAAAGCATTGTAAAGTACAACATTCGGCTTCAACCCTTTCCCTAATGCATCATTGAATATAGCCAGTGCTCTGTCGATGTCACCAGCCTGACATGACCCCATTATCAGGGAGCAGTAAGTAAATTTATCAGGCACAAACCCCTTGAAAACAGCATCTTTAAGAACTTTCTCGGCATTTTGTACCATCCCCAGTTTGGAATACCCATCAATGATAGTATTATAGGTATAATCATCGGGGTTGAACCCTTTCCTTACCATTTTATGCAAATAGCTTTCAGCTTCCACAACTTTCAAATTCTTACACAAGCCACATATTAGGGTGTTGTATGTGACGATGTCAGGAAATAGACCTTCTTTAGTCACACTATCCAAAAGACCAGCAGCACCCTTTAGCATGCCTTGTCTGCAAAGACCTTGAATGAAGATATTGAATGTGTACAAATTAAGAGACAGTCCCCTCTTAAGTACCTTGTTCAGAAGTTTCTCACTTTCTAGAATATCACCCTTCTTGCAAAGTGTATGTATAAGCTTATTAAACGTGGCTGTATTAGGAAAAATCCAAAGTCTAAGCATTTCATCAAATAACTTATATGCCTCAACCTGATAATTTTCCTCATAAAATCCTCCTATAACGGTGCAATATGCAACCGCATTGACTTTACAACCTAGGACAGTCATGTTATTTAGAAGCCTAAGAGCAGCATGAGGCCTACTTGTTCTACAAAACGACTTCATCCTAATTGTATAGGTATAGACATCAGGAACAATACCCTTATCTTTCATCCTCAGATACACCTTGTGGGCTTGATCAAAGTACCTATACTCGACCAAAATATTCATGATTACATTATAAGATTGAACCGAAGGCTCGCAATTATAGAAGTCCATCCTTTCAAAAACATCGACGGCTTCTTGAACCTTCCCTTTCCTCCCATAACTTCTCATGGCACTGATATATACTCCCTCCAACATACCATGATCAACATTCGTTCTCATATCAGAGAAAACATTCTCCATTTTCTCAAACTCCCCATGAAAGCCCAGTTTCTCAATCATACATTTGTAAGTTAACAACGTGTGCTTAAACCCATCCTCCTTTGCAACAGAATCGAAAATTTCAAGTGCTTTAAATGGGTCTTTCTGGTACTTTATCACTGAAATTACATGTTTTGGCAATATGGACTTCATTCTATAATACCCATTAGCCGAATTTTTCATGTTTTATTTCCATTAACCCCAAAACCTCAAAAATTAACACTAGGAAACTAGTCAAGCTAAGTGGGTCTGAAGTCTAAGAACAAGAAGACACACCTGAATATTCGAGAGAACTATCTCCGTAGAGCAATTGAAGTTGAAATATTTGAGTGGAAAAGCCTAGGGCTTTTTCAGTATTCAAATGTAAGAGAGAGGAGAGAGAGATACTTTGAGGACAATTCTGCCCTTCCAGTGGTGACATTTTGCGAGCTGTGATGGGCTATCGTCGAGCTGATAACTTCTATAGCGTTGCTACAAGGTTAGATTGAAAGGGCGTTTGAGATATTAATTTATGAGTTAAAATTAAAATTAAAATTATTTAATAATTAAAATTTATAAAAATATTTATAAATTTAAAAAGTATTTATAAATTAAAAAAAAAAGTTCCTTCTATCAATCTTTTTTTTTTTTATTATTTTGATGCTTTTAAATATAATTAAAATAAATTATTTTAATCAGTATATTTTTATTTTTTTATATTTAACAAAAATTATAATCATATCATATTTTATATCAATTATGATTTTTTTCTTATTTTATATAGTTTATAAATATTTATTTTACCAAACAATTAACTATTTTTAAGTAACATTTATTTAAATAAATAATAACTTATTTTTAAAAAAAATTAAAATGTATTTATAAATTAAAAAACTGCTTATAAGTATTAAGTGCTTATAAAAAATAATTTTAAGCAATTTCAAACAACCTTTGAATTAAATTAGGGCAACAATAACTTATTGTTTAGATTAAATATTTTGTTTAGAAAATAACAGATGTGATATTTTCATCCTATTGCCCTAGTTCTATGCAGTTGAAGTCAAGTGAACATAACTAAACATGGGTTATCTAAATTAGAAGAAAATAACTAATTGAACCCCAAAAGATTATTAATTAGTTTTGAGTAGATGAGACTTCAAAAAAAAAAAAAAAAAAAGCCTAAGCGGTGTTTGGTTCACACCGGCGAATCAAAATTGAATTTAGGATAAACATTTTAAAAATAGACTTTAGAAATCCACATGTTAACTTGAATTTCAGAAACTCCATAATTTGGAAGTTTCATTTCTAAATTTCATTATCATTTCATAAATTTAAACAAATCGTATGAGTTTTAATCCAATTCTTGATTCTGATTCATTTTAATCAACTATTCTCTTAAATTTAAGTCTATATAAGATTGATATAGCGATTCTTCTATCCATGAAGTTAGAATCAACGATTCTAATTTTAATTTAGTTCAGTTTAAAATCATCATCAGATTCATATAAGTTCATAAAATTTTTATATGCATAAGTAATAAAAACTATATATACAAAAATCTTAGAAGGGTCCGTAAGCATTAAAAAAAATGAAAATAAAAAAGGATTGTTTGACATTGTATCATTTTCACCAAGAATTTGCTTCAAGTTTAGAGGCATTCTTTTTAAGGTCAATTGGATTTTGGGGTCCTAATTTAAAATTAAAGTGAGGATAAGGCATAAGTTTTGATGATTAGGCAAAACATTTGATTAACTGCTTTGGACCAAGAAGGCAATTAGATTTTCATCAATAGAGTTTTGTCCTCAATTCAATTTTATTTTCTTATAAGAATGTAGAAATAGATTTTATCCGTGGAGATTACAATCTCAAATCTTCTCTCTTCATAAGGATTTTTTTTTTTTTTTTTTTTTTTGGTATATAGAGCAACTTTTGAGATATAAAAAGTTATTTTTCATGTGTTCTTTTTAAGGTTGTGTGTTTCTTTTTGACATCCTACTTGCATGCTATCTAGGCATTGCATCATCAGAATTTGTGTAACAGAGCAGGATGGAAGTTCAAATGCAACGGCTAGTAACAACTACCTACAGCCAACTAACTGAATGTAACCAACTGTAATTGTAGTGATAGCGTTAGGTTGTTCAATTGGTTAGTTTGTTAAGAGGTGGGTTAAGACAATGAATAATGAGAAGTAGTTAGAGGAAGATGGTAGCTTGGTAATGAAATCTCAATTTCTTTCTGCATTCTTCTCTCTTTCCCTCTCTCTGTACTCTCTTTCTCTCTCCCTAAGCTCCTCTTCTCTCAACTCTAACTCTATATTCTTACCTTCTTACTGACCCTTCCATACCTTACTATGGTTAACTCCTTTGTGACATTTCTGAATTCCAAGTCCATTTCTCTTATTTTCCTTAAGAACTCCAGTATCAACTGCTCTACTACAAGAAAGGAAGTCAGAATTATAAGAAATTGGTATCTGAACTATAAATCCTTGGAGAAAAGAACTTGAAGACATGGCGGAGGGCACCAGATTCAAGGCCATTGATGATCAACCCAAGAAGCAAGATGCAAGGATGCAAGAAATTTAGTCAGAACTTGAAAAGAAGACAGAAGAGCAAACCCAGAAATTAGATGCCAAGATTGAAGCTATCATAGCTAAAATGGATAGCACATTCAATAATATAATAAAAATGATGAACAAGGATAAGAATGATGATCAAGAAACAAATCGAATAGTTAGATCTGTTATTCTTCCAACTCCAATAGAAGGAAGGACAAGAAATGAAGCGAGATCACAACTAGTCAGAAAAGATGTAAATAGTAGAGTACCTAATCCTCCTCGAGTTGAGCTACCTATGTTTACTAGAGAAGATCCTCGAATGTGGTTGAGGAAATGTTAAAATTTTTTCTCAATCTATCAAGTACCCAACCACAATTGGGTAGATACTGTGAAACTATACTCGAAGGGCAAAGCTGAGATCTGGTTCTAAGGTGTGAAGCTAGTCTACAAGGACATAAAATCGGAGGAATTCTCTAAGCTATTATGTTAGTGTTTTGAGACCAAAGGAGCATAGGATGTGACTGAAGAATTTAACAAATTACGCCAGTAGGGATCAGTGGCAGAGTACCAAAAAAAGTTTGAGGAATTATGATCACTGATGCTCCATACTAACCCCAAACTTACAGAAGGTTACTTTGTATCAAGCTTTATCAGTGGCCCGAAGGAGGAAATTAAGCCAGTACTCAGAATATTCAAACCCACTACTTTATTGTAAGCTTTTGAGATTGCAACCCTCCAAGAACAATCACTGGAGCTAATAAAACAGAAAAGAATAAGTCTTAACAGAACTGCTGACTCAGAGGATAACAAGATAAAAATCAAGAATTCAAGAGAATACACTACCAATGCAAGGACACCAAGAGTCCCACCACAAGAGATACAATATATAAGAACTCATCATCTGTGCTTCAAATATGATGAGAAGTATGTTCCTGGCCATCAATGTAGATTTAAGAACCTTAATGTGATCATAGTTGCAAAGGAAAAAGAAGCATAAGATCTTGAAAGGGCTATAGACAATGAACAGGTGTTAGGTCTTGATGTATCATTATGTTCTTTGTCTAATTCTTTAAAAAGAAAAACAATAGCACTTCAGGGTATTTTAGAAGGGGATATTATAACCATTCTGGTTGATACCGGAAGTTCAGATAGCATCATCAGTCATGTATTGGTAACAGCACTTACGATGAATGCTGAGCCAAATGAACCCTTGCATACTGTGTTAGCAGATGGTAGTAAAGTGAGTAGCTACACTAAAATCAAAGGAGTCAAATGGGAAATACAGGGGTATCATTTTTCTTTTGACCTAAGAGTTATTACTCTAGGGGGATGGGATATTATACTTGGAGTGTAATGGATGTATAACTTTAACCTCATTACTTTTGACTTTAAATTGCTGCAAGTAACACTAGTAAGTGAGAAAAAAAAGATGGTACTAGTGGGCATGGCAGATAATTAAAAAATGAAGTTAGTACGTGGCAAAAATACAAGGAAATTCAGGCATCAGCAACTTCAGAATTGTGTTAACATCAATCTAATAAAGGAGGATAGTCAAGAAGCAGTACAGAAGTCCACGACTGCTTTACTACAAGTGTTCTAAGACATCTTCTCAACACTAAATTCATTACCACCAGTAAGACCTCACGATCATGCAATCCCTCTCAAGCTTGATGCTCAACCATTCAGACTTCCACCCTACAGATGTCGTTATTCTCAGAAAGTTGAAATTGAGAGACAAGTACAGGAAATGCTCAAACAAGGACTTGTCAGACACATCAATAGCCATTTTGCATCTCCAGTACTATTGATGAGAAAGAATGATGACTCTTGAAGATTTTAAGTTGCAGGAAACTCAACAACATAACAGTTAAGGACAGGTATCCCATCCCTAACATTAATGAGTTACTAGACGAATTGCATGGCTCTAAGCTATTTTCTCATATTTACCTTAGAGCAGGTTATCACCAAATCAGGGTAAAGCCCAATGATATAGCTAAAACAGCTTTCCAAACCCACCATGGGTACTTTGAGTTTTTAGTCATACCATTTGGCCTAACAAATGCTCCAACCACTTTTCAAGCCCTGATGAATCATATATTTCAGCCATATCTTAGAAAATTTGCACTATTATTTTTTTATTACATTCTAGTCTACAGCCCTGACTTAATGACCCATATTCAGAACCTGAAAGAAGTACTTTTGATCCTATGACAGCACCAGCTATATGCCAAGTTATCTAAGTGTAAGTAGAATATTTAGACCACATTGTATCAAATCAGGGAGTTAAGATGGATTCACAGAAGATTGATAGCATTAAGTTATGGCATGTTCCCACATCTGTTAAAGCGCTAAGGAGTTTCTTGAGATTAGCAGGATATTATAGGAGATTCATTAAGAATTATGGTCTTATAATTAAACCCCTTCATGATCTCTTTAAGAAATACAACTTCAATTGGAGTGAAGAAGCACATCAAGCCTTTCAACAACTTAAAATAACCATGAGCACTACCCTTGTCATGAGGTTACCAAATTTTACTAAAACATTTATAGTGAAAATTGATGCATGTAATAAAGGTTGCGGAGCTGTGTTGATACAAGAAGGTCAATCATTACTTATTTAAATAAAGCATTAGGACCTAGAAGTTAAGACTTATCTATCTATCAAAAAGAATTGTTGGCAGTGGTTATGGCTGTCGCAAAATGAAAACATTACCTGATAGGTTACCATTTTATCACTAGAACTGACCACCAAAGTTTGAAATATCTCCTTGAGCAAAAGCATAATAGTAATCTGCAGCATAAATGGTTAACCAAATTATTGGGGTTGGATTATGAAATTCAATACAAGAAAGAAGTAGAGAATATGGTGGTATCTGCATTATTAAGGAATGATTTCCTTACAATTGATAAACAAGATGGAATGTTGATGTCCACTTCACTAGTCAGACCACAATGGTTGCAGGAGGTGATTCAGAGCTATGAGAAAGATGAGGAGTGTCAAACTTTAATAGCTCAGTTGACCATTGAACCAAGAAACAATCCAGAATTCACATTGCAGAATGGGATTCTCAAGTTCAGGAAAAAATTATATGTGGGGAAATGGTCACATTTAAGAGCAAATATAATACAACAGATGCATAATTCTGCTATAGGTGGTTATTTAAGACAGAACGAGACTTTGCAAAGGATCAAAGCTACTTTCTTCTGGCCATCTATGAGATTAGATATATCAAGTATGTGCAGGAGTATGAGGTCAGCCAAAGAAATAAATATGAAAATGTATCCTACTCTGGACTACTCCAACCCTTACATATTCCTTCACAGGCATGGTCCCAAATCAATATGGATTTTGTGAAAGGATTACCAGAATCATAGGGGTATGATACTATATTGGTTGTTATAAATAGGCTCACCAAATTTAGCCATTTCATAGCACTTCAACACCCCTATACAATAGTAAAATTGGCTCAATTATTTGTACATTGCATATTCAAGTTACATGGTCTTCTAGACTCAATAGTGTCTAATCGAGACAAGATTTTCACTAGCCTTTTTTGGCAGAAACTGTTCAAATTGGTAGGTATTCAATTGAATCTAAGTAGTATATACCATCCTCAAATAGATGGACAGAGTGAGAGGCTCAATCAATGCCTGGAATGTTATTTGCGATGTATGTTTCAAACAGACCAGGACAATGGTATCATTGGCTTAGCCTAGTTAAATAGTGGTACAATATCAATTTTCACTTGAGTATACAAATGTCCCCTTTTGAACCCTTATATGGTTACAAGCCTAGATCTATCCCAATTGGCCCTTTCTTGGATTCGGTAAATCCAACTACAGGGAAATTTGTTCAAGACAGACAATCAATACTGAGAATCTTGTAAGATCATTTGGCCAAGGAACAAAATAGAATGAAAATCAAAGCAGATCAGAATAGATCAGAAAGAGAATTCAATGTAGGAGAGTGGGTATTATGGGTGATTTCAGAGCACAGAAAAGGTGGGACAAGTAGCTTATAGGTTGCAGTTACCTCCAGAATCAAGGATTCATCCTGTCTTTCATGTTTCATTACTTAAGAAGAAAGTGGGGTCTAAACGAAATATCATGCCAACATTGCCTTTGGTGGGAGCAAATCATCAAGTTTTAGTAGAACCATAAGTTGTATTAAGAAGAAGAGTGATCATGAGAAATGGTAAACGTATCAGTCAATGGTTGATTAGTTGGGTGAAATTAAGTCCTGAAGAAGTTACATGGGACATGAGCTTTATTAAGGCTCAATTTTCACACTTTAATCCTTGAAGGCAAGGATGTCAAGGAGGGGAGATATTGTAACGGAGCAGATGGAAGTTCAAATGCAACGACTAGTAGCAACTACGTACAGCCAACTAACTGAATGTAACCAACTGTAACTGTAGTGATAGTGTTAGGTTGGTCAATTGGTTTGTTTGTTAAGAGGTGGGTTAAGACAATGTATAAGGGGTAGTAGCTAGAGGAAGATGGTAGCTTGGTAATGAAATCTCAATTTCTGTCTGCATTCTTCTCTCTTTCCCTCTCTCTGCACTCTCTTTCTCTCTCCCTAGCTTATTTTCTCTCAACTCTAACCCTTTATTCTTACCTTCTTATTGACCCTTCCATACCCTACTGTATTTAACTCCTTCATGACATGTCTGAATTCCAAATCCATTTCTCTTATTTTCCTTAAGATCTCCGATATCAGCTGCTCTATTACAAGAAAGGAAGCCAGAATTGTAACAATTTGCTAATTTAAGATATGAATTTCGGGTCTTTGGTTTTTTTTTTTTTTTTTTTTTTTTTTTTTTTTTTTAAAGAGGAGTTTGGAATAACTTCTGATTGAAATCATACTTGAATCATGTTTCTTGAAATGATAAATTTCACGAAAAAAAGAGCAAAACTCATAGAATCTAGACGAGATGGTCAGCCCTAAATTGGTGACTACATGGATAAAACTATTATGCTCCCTTGGAGCAAAAAGATATGATGAATTAGAGTTCGTTGTATTGACTCTCGATTTTTTTTTATTTTTTTATTTTTGTAAAATATGAAATTTAGGATGAAAGGAGCCACAAGATTGGCAAAATCAAGCCTGAGGACAACCATGAAGCACTAGGTCCGAAGCAGGAGGAAAGATCACAAGATTGATATGATTGCCGTATTAGCAAGGTCGTGGGATTTCAATGGAATTGATTTGGGTTTTTAAAGGTGTCATCGATTTCCCAAAAAACTAAAAGAAGTCCATGGTCACCCTCTTAGTCTTTATAATCTAATCCGTATTCATCTTTTAGAAGACAGTCTAATAATCACAACTCCTTCTCTAAACCGATAATCCCAAATTCAAATCTCAATGTAATAAAAAAAATAATAATCTAATCCGTGCTCCATAATCTAATCCATGGTTTGTGTCAATATCCATAGGCATGACAGCTTTGTCACCCCTCCTAATCTCCACTTTAATCTAATCCATCCATTCAATCCACACCCATGTTATAACTTTTCTGATTTTTTAATGTTATAATCAGAGATTTAGAATTATGATAGGAGTTTTTCTATATTACATGAAAGAGAAAAGGCTGAGATTGAGAGAGAGAACTCTGAACCTATGTTTCAAAAGACACTCTAGATTAAGTATTTATAAAAGTTCAAAGGGTCTATTTCACATGATCCCCTCTTTTTTTTGCAGGGATAAGTTTTAGATTATTAGGAATAAAGTGTCTATTCCTATCTATGTTCAAAGTAATTTTTTCCCATTTGTCGATTAAATATAATTTAATATTAAATAGCGATAGAAATTTCACATTTCATAATATCGTTTTTATTTTTTTTTTCCTAAATTGTGGTTCAACTATGGCATAAACTATGAAATACATATGGAGTAGTGGTCATTACTGATCATTACCGATATTAAATACAAATACTCATGACATACATAAAACTATAAATTATGTCACTAAATAAGAAATTGTACCTATGAATTTATATTATCAAATAATTTCTTCGACTATTGATACGACAAAAATTTTTTCTTCTATTTATATAAAAATTTTTCCTCTTATTTTCCTATTTGAGATAAATTCTAACAACTTTGTTTCTTCTATTCCAATATATTAATCTTTTTGAAACAAAGATATATCTTATTACTCCTGGATAAACTTTCGAATGCAAAAGCATCAATTTTTTTTTTAGTCCCTAAAGCAATTAACTTTATATTTGTTTTTTTTATAGATAGAAAAGATTTGAATTTAAAATTTAAAAAAAAAATGGAAGAGTGATAGAAGACTTATTGTAATTAATTTATTACTATCAACTCTAATTGATTCGATGGTTATGCATTGATCTCTTTTAATCAAAATTTAAAATTTAAAATTTATTTATATAAAAAATAAACATCAAAAGATATTTATTATTTAAGAGTTTAATTTGATTCGAATCAAATTTAGTTGGATTCAAATATGATTTATATATATATATATATATATATATATATATATATATAATTATATTACGCCATGAGAAGTCATGATCGGGCCGATCCGGGTCGAGATCAGCAATTCAAGGAAGGATACTCTACTGACGTACGCAAGGTCCATATTACTTTCTATTTTTCTTTCTGAGAACCCCTAGCGTACAAAATAAACTAGGCTGTCTTCGAAACTCTTCAATTCGTCTTCCTCGTACTCTACGAGGAGAGAGACTATGGGAAGTTCAGGAGAATGGCTAGAGAAGGCGTTGCTAGATCTAACCAAAAAATGGAAAACGGGTTACGATTAGACAAAGATATGATCTCAGGATTGGTTTCTTATTGTGAATTTGCTCCTCCCCAAGATGCTAAAGAGTACGTTGACGTAATCCCCCCTTCTTTCTCTCATTGTTTTAATGCATATTAAAATGATATTTTGTCTATGTTTAAGTATCTAATTCTTGATATGTAGTAGTGTTCCTAGTGGGTTTTAATCTGGGTCTGTTGTTGTTTGTTCTATGATTTTCAATTCGTTTATATAGTGTTGAATTGTGAGATTACTGTGTATTTTAAAATTTCTGTGATTCTAACTTTGGGTCTGATTTATCTTTTTCATGATTTACTTTAGTGTGCAAATTTTGAACCCTATTAGCTCCCCGTGTACGGGGAGTTAATAAAAATTGACTTAAAATTTTTAATTAGATTTTCTTGGTTTGATGTTAAGAAAAATTAACCTTGTTTGTTCTGTTGCTTATAAAAGGGAAAACATGATGACCTTTTATAGAGCCGAGGAGAGAGAGAACTAATTGGATGACTAGACTGTGGAGATGAGAGTTTTAACTCTTTGAAGGATACAAGATCAACCTGCACTCTTTTTTGCAACCTTATTCTAACGGGGCAAATAAGTTTGGGTGATAGTCCTGAAACTCATTTTTAAGGGCTTTTGGACAGATTATGTGTTTAAATGGCTTTTCCCTTACCTAGCTCCATATGATTAAATGATTACATATAGGTATGCGAAACCTTTTTTTTCTTTTTGAGTGAAAAATGTTTAGAGACTGGAGTGCCATAGTAATATAACATCATGTGTGATAATTGGAACATGTTTAATATTTCAGCAGGTAGACTAATGCCAAGACACTGCAGTGCATCTCTAGTGAGTGGACATTTACCTGTAATTGACAACCATCGTACTTGTAAGGCCATGCAACAAGGGAAAGAATCATAATTTTTGGGCAGTTGAACTACCAAAAGCATTGGCATAATAAATTTTCAGAAGGTGTGATGCATTATTCATGTATAAATTGATTTTTAGAGTTACGTGACATAAGGGCTGATTTCATCATTCTTGGTTTGGCTACTATTAGTGTGCATGGACGCGATGTTTGAGATATTATATGAGTTGAATTTTTAGCATTATCATGCAAGATTTTCCGTAATTGGGACGGCACTTGTAATAGATGGCTTTGCTTGAATTGCTAGCCTTTGGGCCAATGATTCTCTAAAAATGTCAGTTGATGCACTAAAATTAGTAAAACTATTTTAAATGCGAATATTTTTTAATTTGGATTGGAAACACTCACTAATTTCAATATCTTGCTTAAAAGATATCCATGAAACCCAGATACACCTATATTACAATGTTGTTCATGTTCCATGTCATCCACAACCCAAATAATAAAATTATCGAGCTAACTCGATGTGATCCATAGATTAGTTGTATGAACATTTTGTGATCCTGTTGCCTCTGTGGGATGAACCAAAATCTAACAAAATCATTTTTATGCATGCTGAGGATTTGTTTGTATGTTTTAGGTCTTCGATGAAGTAGTTTGCCTACTGGCTTTTGATTTGCATTTCATCTTGTCTTTTGTCTTGTATCTTCAATTTGTTTAGTTTGAGATCATGTCAAATTTTGAGATAAATGTATATTTAATGTTTCTTTGTTGAGAATTTTGGATGGGATTTATATGTACATGATTTGGCTTTAATGTACAAAATTTAGATCCTTGTATCACTGTTATAACACAAAAGGGGAAGTTTAAAAATGGACGCAAAAAGTTTATTATTGAAGTTCCAGGTCCGGTGAATCAGGAAATTAATTTGTGTTCAGGGGAACCTATCGTACCCAAAATATGGCATTTGATAGGACTAAGAATTGATGACTAGATTGTGGATAAATGCCCTAGACTCATAGAGGGATTATGCGAACAGTAGTTTGTGCCATAGTCCTGAAAACTATTTGAAGGCCCTTTCACATGAGTATGTGTTCAGGTGACTTTTGCCTTACCCTTTTTGACAAGATTTTAAATGGATGTTTGATTTCATATGAGCGACAAGGTCTGTATACATGGATTATTCATTTTGTCTAGGGGTGTAATTCAAGTCCAATGTCTAGACATCTACTTTCAATTTACACCCTCATACCTAAAGTCCATGTCCATGTGACAATTGCAATAGTCTTAGATATTGCCTGGGAAACTGAATAACTATAATAGTTGGTTTTGTGAAACTTAGAAAATTTGGCCCATTGCTCATGCAAAAGTTGAACTTATTTTGTTCCTACATTGGTCCCAACACCCCTATTCATCATATGGGGATTGATTTTGTTGATTCTTGGTTTGGCAACTGCTACCATGGATGGATGCCTTGTTTGAGATATTATATCAATAACCTTGTAATGTTATGAGGTGGGTGTTAACGGTGTTTCCCTAACTGAAATGACACTCCTAATAGATGGCATTGCTCGAGTCTGCTATACCGCTGGAATAATTATTAATCACTTACTGCTCGTGAACTACTTCAATTCAACAATTATGCTTGGGCATGTATCCTTATTTTGAGTTGGAACCTATATCTGATTTAATTTTTAAATTATGTAGATGAAATCCATATTTACACGCATAACATTTTGCTTTACTGCATGTGATCCATAACCCAACTAGTGAATTTCATAAGCTGACCCCTCATGATCCACTTTTCATGCATAGAAGCATTTCATGATCATGTTCCCGTACAACAAACATATTTTCTAACACCTTTGGATGTTTAATGATAATTCTTTTTCACTTAATGTCCTATTTTAGCATTGGCAGACTCCCCTATTTTTTATACCAAAAAAAGGAGTGCTCTCTCATATTTGGAATATTATATCTTGCTATGATATTTTGAACCGAGAATTCTGTATTCATTTGTACGATTGTGAATTTGCTTGCTTCATTTCTTCATTTGTATGACCCTGAATCCAATGATTGCTTTGTTTCCTCCCTTTTCTTGTTAGTTTGAATGTTTATTTGACATTGCTTGTTAATCGAACTGTTGTGCCTGAAGCAGACAGACAAAAAATTAAATTGCGTTTTCATTGATTATCCAATCTGACAAAGGATTATTTATTTATTTATTTATTTATTTTTGAGTTCCTTGTCTAATGCTTTTAAAAAAAATTGATAATTTTGAACACTGTAAGAAAATACAGTGAGAAGATGAAGAATATGAAGTCTCCATAAATAATTCCTTTATTACAAATGTAAGTAAATCATCCTTAAAATTATTTGTTAATGTTCAACCTGAAAGTCATAATGCTAGTGGTTGTAAAACACATGATAGGCTTTTAGTGCACATTGTATCTTAATAAGTCAACTTCCTTCACTTGAAATTGAACAGAATATTTAACTACTTCTGGCATGAGCCATTTGCAGAGGGAAAGGGATCATGTATGAAAAGGAATATGTCAAAATTAACCTTGCATTCAAAAAGATCCTTCTTTGTACGTGTATGTGCATTTCATTATAGTGGTCACTTTCCCCTCTGTGCCACCTGTCCACAATTTGTAAATATGGCTTTCATTCTGGGAGCAGAACATTATTGGGCTGGAAGCTGGGAAAAATGTAATCGAGAAATACTTACAATGGAGAGGTTATGCTGAGTTGCCTAGCACTGCAGATATTTCAACATCCAGATTACATGCCTATGTCAAACCACCAACTGATAAAGGTTCAACCAGCACTAATAAGAAACCATCAAGACAACCAAGAGAGGTCCCAGGGTCAAGCAATCAAGAACAACAGGGTTCAAATGAGAATGTGGAGTCAAGAAGAGAAATCAGGGGTCTAAAAAGAAGGGTGGCAAAGTTATTACCCTTGCAGAGGCCACAAAAAGCTGAATTGTATTCCAGAAGGGGAAACCGTGCTCGTGTCAAGCTCGCCAGCACAGACTAATTAGCAATTGTTTATCATGTGGCAAGATTGTTTGTGAGCAGGAAGGAGAGGGGCCTTGCAGTTTCTGTGGTGCTTTGGTGCTAAGAGAAGGAAGCTCATATGCTGGTCTGGATGATGGTTTGGTCCCCTTGTCTGATGCGGAGGTTGCGGCTGAAGCTCATGCAAAGAGGCTTGTTGAATACAACTGGAACTCTGCAGCCCGTACAACGGTGATAGATGACCAAAGTGTCTATTATGAGTTTGAGGGGAATAGTTGGTTGATTGCTCAGGTAACATAAGTTATTGAAACCACATAATTGCAAAATTGCGATGAATTGTGTTTATCCACTGAAGAATTTCAATTGCTAATTGCATCTGTGTATAGGAAAAGGAACTTCTAAGGAGTCGAGAGGAGATCGAAGAAGCTGAACGTGCCCGGCATAACAGAGTGGTGGTGACATTTGATTTGGTTGGACGCAAGGTTTGTATCTTTCCAACTCGCTGTCTTGTTTCAATTGAGTTGCTTTGTTGCTGGACCAATTTTTCATGTTGCTGCCGGTCTTAATTGGACATTTTGAGTAGTACATGCTCATCATTTGATTCAAACTTGCCACTGCTCAGTCTCATCACACCTTGTCTCCTAATCATTCAAATCATTTTGACCTTTTATTTTCTTTTAGTGTTACTTAGCATTATTAAACATCTTTGAACTTTTTTATCCAGTCATTCACACCTTTCTATCCACGTGTCTTGGCATAGACGATAATTTTCATTCTTATTCGAGTGCTTTACAAAATGCAACTTGCAGCAAGAACATGGTACTTATATTTACTTTAATTTCTTGTGTACTTGCAGGTGTTATTGAGTGAAAATGAAGTCAAGGAGCTTGAGTCTGAGACCAAAATAATTTCTGCTTTGGATGAAAGAGAAGTGAATTGGGTTAAACCAAACCCAGATTCAACCAATCTTCATGGACCTTGGCCTCACAAGGAAACCTGTTAAGGGGAAAGAAAACAGGACAATGCCCAATGGCTTGTGCCTGGAAATAAGTGGTAGGGTGCAGCATGACAACAATGAGCTTAAGCGTTTTAAGGTCAATGGTTCACATGGAAAACCTTGGAATAACGGTGTTCTTGTCGAAGATTAAGGTGAATGCTTTTCTCGATTGCCATTAAAGTGCATCTGTAGATGAGGTGGTGTGCTTTAGAAATCCTCTGGACACATTTTTTTCCCCTAATACTGGGAAAACTTTGGAAAATTTCAAAGTTTCTTCTCGATCATTAAACCATATTGCAAAGATCAAGTTTGCTGCCTTGGTCATAGGACTCTAGTAGTTGCTAGAGGCGATATCATGTTACCTAGGAGAAAGCAATGAAGAGTGAGTGACTAGTAATATTTTCATGTATGGTATATATGGAGACTTCTGTTACCAATCCATTTTTAAACAGCACCACACATTATATGCAATCAGAGCAGTGCAGTCTATTATGAGATCAAGATTGTTATAAATTAATAAGGACACTATCCATTTAGTGCCAAGGGTACGAGATGTACGATTAGGTACTGATTCTATTAAATTTTTAACCAGAAAGAATGTATGAAATTGTGTTTGGTGTGTGTGTGTGCTTTTTCAGCCATCCTGTTGAGGCAATTATTTATTAGGCTCCCTTGTGAAATATTTGATTCGAGTATACACAAAAAGTGCTTGTAGTTTAATACCTGGTTGCAGCAAACTACAAGTGCACGACCTTGCTAGTGCTCCCACTCACATTTGATGCTTGGATGTCTAAGTTAGGATCTTGAAATACCTGGATAGAAGTCTCCTGTCCTTCAGTCATGAACAATTACTGCAAAGATCAGGTTTGCCACTGCCTGAAGAGCTTGGACACAGGATTGTTGTGGTTGCTCAAATCAACAATATGTTCTTATAGAATACAAATTGAGTTAGGGGTGGGAAAAAAAATCATGAAGCCCAATCGTCGTGCAACCAATCCCAGCCCTTCTGGCAGTGGCAAACCAGATCTCCCAGTAACAATCACCGAAGGGAATCAGTTCCTGTTCTGGGGTTTGAGTATATAAAAATGAAGGGAATGGATGATGTATAGACAGAAAAAGAATGTCTACGTGTTGCGTATTCTTAAAGGAATCTATGAAGCTGTAACCCAACCCCTAGATTAGGCACCCCCACGCCTCCACTCGCAGTCAAAGACTCCAAGTGTGGGGTCAAAACCGAAGCTTTTCTTCCCCAAAAACATTAAAGGGCTGTTAAATTTAAAACAAGGTTGCATCATCAACTACATAACCAAAAGCAAAGCCATGAAGTTAACACGTGACCTTTTTTCTTAGCTTTTTGAGAGGTGTGCACCCTTTGTATAGATGGGGTTATTTAACTTGTTTTATAGGCAAAATGCCCCGAAGGTTATTGAGTTCCAAAAGGTCTCTGCTTTGCATCAAACTCTTACCCAAAAAAGAAAAGAAAAGAAAAGAAAAGAATATATCTAAGTGCTTATTTCTGCTACAGTCTATATCTTTATGTAACAATCAATTCTCTCTCAAAAAATGGAATTTGATACGAAAATTCTATGCAAAGAAATTCCTAATGCATATGTTTTCTCAATCCCTCTCTCTTTTTTTATGGAGAGATTTTTATAACTTATTTCCCAAGTAACGCCCTTGTATTTTTGTTCTATATGGTCTCTTATTTGCAAAGGAAACTTAGGAGAAAGCAATGAAAAATGAACGAGTGACCAGTAATATTTTCATGTATGGTGTGTGTGTGTGTGCGTATGTATATGTATATGTATATATTAGTCAAATATGAGATCAAGATTGTTATAAATTAATTAGGATACTACCCAATTACTTTCAGGGGTACGATGTAGGATTAGGAAAGGACTCAAGGGTACAATGTTGGATTAGGGAAGGACTCTAATTGCAGGAGGACTCTATTCAATTTTTAACTTTGAAATTGTAAGATTCTGTGGATAAAATTGTGTTTGTGGGGGGGGGGGGGAGGGTATCCTCTTGAAGCCTCATATTTTTTTTTTTTTTGGCTACCCAAGGATTCAAACATAAGATAACTGGGTTTGGGGAATGAGGGTTGTAACCACTAGACAATCTCTTTGGGATCTTGAGGCCTCATCTTTACAAATACCCTAAGTAACCTCCCTCACAACTCGGCACCCATCATTAAAAACAGACAAGCATTCAAGAAATTCATGATATAAAATCTAATCCCAGTCCCAGGCTAAAAACATAGGAGGAATTTGATACTAAAACTTCTAAGGCCACATGCTCTCTCAATCTTATTCGCCTGGATTTTGAGAGTTGTGCCTTTCTTTTCTATAGAAAGATTGTTAATTTGTCTTCTGATTAACCTCCCAAATAGTATTTTGGTTCCACGTGGAATTCTACATGGAAACTTATACCTAGGCAGCCCCCTTGTTTCCAAATTATACCACGCATCTGATCATTGAAAATCACTCCAACTAGACTATGCATACCTTTTCATATACTTTCGGGAAGTGTTTGAATATTTTTTATATTAAATTGATTATTTTTTATTAAATTATTATTTTTCTTTGACCAAAATGGTTCTAATTTATAATTTTTAAGAGGAAAATATTATTTATTATTCTTGTATATATATTTTCTCTTGATTTAGTTTGATAAATACCACATGTTAAGATAATATATATCACAAAACACTTTATATAAAAAGCCAAACGCTCCATAACAATCTAAATCGATATTTTAAATAAAATAAATTATTTTGTCCCGTCCAAAAAGTACTTAAATACCTATTTAAGTAATCTTTTATCATTTAACCTCTCATGTTTAGTTTAAGGAGTTCAATGTTACTGACAATAATAAAAAATGTAGATGAAAAGGAAAATCAACACCAAATCGAATCGTCGAATCAATTGACTGGATACTAATATCTTTTGAGAAAGGTCTCACAATAGCTGGACATAAGTATATCTTCAACAAGATCTCATGTCTGAATCTTATATCTTGAGAAAATAGATGTGGGGAGATTTTTGCCCCTTAAAGTTCAATCTAATTTTAATCCAATTTAGTTGGCCCCATCGCACCTCTATCTATTTTCTCTCCCTTTGCCAACTTCAATTTTTGATATTTTCAACTTCAAAAGACACCCACTTTTATAATAATAAAAGAATTACTCTGGCAAAACAAGAATTACATAAGAAAATCAAGTTAATTTCATTAGAACTACAGGGTATTGAACAATTTAAATTAGAACTTCAGTAGCCTCTTTGAGAGCTCCACATCCTGCAATAATGGTTGGCCTAATGTAGAAGTTGCTTCTTGTTGGAGGATGGGAACAACCCAAAGGACTAGTTAATGTGAGGGAAGAAAAGCTTAACTTTCTCGACGACATGTCATTAGAAACTACGACAAGAAAATTTTCATGTAAATACAAACCTTTTTTTTTTTTTTTCTCCTGAAATTCGGTTCATTTCACGAACAAGGCATGGTAAAACTACTGCAAGTGCCAATGGTGAAGTACAATGAGAATGATCACTTCAACTAGTTTCAAGGGAATGATGTAGGATAGTAGGGATAATATAAATAAATTTTCAAGGGTATGAGATGTGGGATCAGGTACTAGAAAGAAGGATGAGGGTTTGCATATGGGAAGATGCACACACCTGTAAATACATATTCTTGTTTGCATCCATTTGTTCATGCACCAAGAAAATGAATATTTGAACATAATATTTATTTATTTATTTATTATGTTATGGGATAACTCAAGAAATGAGGATGGGCAGACATAAGAGGAGAGGCAGACAAGAAACCCAAGAAATCTCAGATTTTGGGCGGGGAGCGATTAGCAAACTCCAATCACTACAAAGATCAAGTTGGTAGCAACATTAAGCAGCTTGGAGATGGGATGGTTTTGGTTACCAAAGTGCAACTAATCCATCCAACCATGCGCTTATTGCTGCTACCTACTAAATCTTTGTGTAATAATCAATTCTCTCTCTCAATCTCAATCTCAATCTCTCTCCCCCTTCTCTCTCTCTCTTCCTCACTCTCTCTCTTTATAGAGATGGTTAACTTATTTCCCAAGTAACATCCTAGTATTTTTGTTTCGTATGGGTCTCTTATTTGCAAAGGAAACGTAGGAGAAAGCAATGAAGAATGAATGAGTGACAAGTAATATTTTAGTCAAATATGAGATGGAGATTGTTATAAATTAATTAGGACACTACCCACTTAGTTTCAGGGGTACGATGTTGGATGAGGGAAGGACTCTGATTAAATTCCTGTTATATGGATAATTACTATTTTAACTAACTGAGTATGTCATATTAACATATTAATTATATTTAATGTGATTATCAATATAAATGATTTATAAAAAAAATATGTTACATGAAATAAATCTTAATTATGTGAAAATCTGGTCAAGATTTATTCTGACGTGGCTATGGGTTAGGGCGCAGAAAGAACAAAATCATCTTAAAAGCAAACAACCTAACACATTCATTAAAAACAATCAAGCATTCAAGAAATTCATGAAAAACTTGGGCTTAAAAATAGGAATTTTGGTGCCAAAATTCTTATGCGAAGAGATTCATCATAATTGGGCACGTGCTCTCTCGATCTCATTATCATGCCCTTGGATTTTGAGAGTTCTGCCATTTTTCATTATAGAAAGATTATTAACTTGTTTTCAAATAACATCCTCATTGGTGTTTTTTTTTTTTTTTAATTTGTATCAAGATTTGAATCCAAAATTATTAGATTAAGAAAGAAAAATTATGATCATTAAACTGTTTTTAAAACTCCTAAATGATGTTTTAGTTCCATATAGTCTTTTCTTTTCACGACATTCTACAAGAAAACTTGCCTAAGCAGTCTCTTGTTTCTAAATTATACAACGAAATGATCAATCCAAATCACTCCACCAAGACTATGCACACCTTTTATGTGTGTTTGATAATTTTTTTTTTTATTTACATTAAATTATTATTTTTCTTGTTAAAATGGTTTCTGATTAATAATTTTTTAAAGGACATTTTAAATCCTAGTTTCGTATGTGTGTATATATATATGATATCAATGTCTAGCTGGTCAAATAGTTGTACACTGATATATTTTTAAGTAAAGTTTTGAATTCGAATATTATATATGAAGAAAACAGGCATCGAAATAATTTTACTCATTTAACTCAATTCGAACTATATTTAGTTAGATTCAATATAATTACCGCATATTAATAATTTATATATATTATATATATAGATATATGTATATATATATATATGGTTTAGTTTGACAAATACCAAACAATTCCCATTAGAGAAAACAAACTCTCCCTAACAATCTAAATCAAAATCTTTAAATAGAAAAGAATTTTTTTTTTCCCACCCTTCCTTTCACCCCAAATTATTTTTGCCTCTTTTTTTTTTTTTTATTATACAACGATTTGAACCTAGATCTCAAGATTAGGGAGGGAGATTGTGATCATTAAACTCTTTATTTAGGATTAAATTACTTTTACCCTAGTCCCTAGTCGTTCATAAAGTCATAAAATACCAACTTAAGTTTAATATTTTATAGTTTAACCCCTTATGTTCAGTTTAGGGAGTTAAATGTTACCAGAAGTAATAAAATGATAAAATTAAAAATTAAAAAATATCAATAATAAATAATTTTTGAAAAATGGGCTTGCTTGGCCACCACCGCACCTCTGTCTATTTTATTTTCTCTCTTTTTGCCGACTTTATTTTTTTGGCATTTCCAAACATTTGCATTGCCTATCTAAAAGACACCAACTTTTGTGATAATAAAAGATTTACTCTAGTAAAACAAGCATTACATGAGAAATTCAAGATAATAGCCTCGTCTCGAGCTCCACATCTTTTTTTTTTTTATTTGGATACATAAGAAGAGTCGAATGCGAGACATTTACAAAGAAGAGAAGGATGATGTCTACTGGAGGAAGATTTTGACTCTACAGATTTTGTCTCATTTCGAGTCGAACGGTTAATTGTTGAGATGGTTTGAGACTTACAAAAAACTATCAGAGGATGTTCCGATGGGAAAGATTCTGATACTCAATCCAGAAAGAGCGGTTTTCGATAGAAAAGAAACAGATTAAAAGTAAGCGAGAGCGAGAGCGAGAGAGAGAGAGAGAGAAAACTGGTTTTTTTGTGACTTGTGTGTCAAGTGTGAGGGCCTCAGAGAGCGTACCTAGATTTCGGTATGCTGAACGCTTTTATACGGGACGCCGCAAGAGTCGTATCTTCTTGGGGTATTGCAATTCTAGTTTTCTTTCAAAGAGATCTGAAAATTTGGATATTCCATAGTCAAATATTCTGAAACATTTGTAATTTTTATCACTTATGAAGTTTGGTGATACAGAAAGATCTCTTCTCTTATTGATTAGGTTCTGAAATTTTTCTTTTTTATCTAGGAGATATATTTCATATTGGAATAGGAAACAAAAGGTCGATATGATATTTAATCGAATATTACCTTTAGCTAATGTGATCGATTCTTTAAGGAGCGTTTGCTTATCGACTAAGGATTTATATTCGGACTTATCAAATGTTTCTATGAATCGGTTGAACTGTAATCATCAGGAACTATTCCATTGGTCAGTTATTGACCGCTCTAGTGGGGAGAAGAATCCTTTATCGGTATGAATTTTGGAACGGGTCTCTGGATCCTCAGATATCACCTCGATAGTCCTTTGGATCATTTTTCATCGGTATCAATTAATCTATAACTCATCCGTAGAGCTTCCCATCCTTCAAAAAGAAGTTAGCCTAATGTAGAAATTGCATCTTGTCATAGGGAGCAAGCCAAACGACTAACTAATGTGAGGGCAGAAAAGTTAACTTTCTCGAAGACATATCATTAGAAAATAGTTCTTTTTTTTTGTATCTTGTCTTGGATACTGTCTGGTATTCAGAGTTGTCTCGATTAATCCGAACTGACCGCTGTAGTGGCTCCTTTCGGGGGGTGGGTCTCCCAACGGGGGACTCTCTATACACATGAGGGTTTGATATTCTCAGCGAGAGTTGAATCTCGATTATGTTTAAGGGTACTCAACTCCACGTCCAGTTAAGCCAATCCACATTGGTGAAAATAGTTCTTCTAAAGACAAGAATTATTATTTAAATGTATTCTTGAGACTTGATATTTAAATTTTTATAAATACGTATTGAATCGTGATTGTATATAATATATATATGTCATTAGAAACTAAGACAAGAAAATTTTCATGGTAAACACAAGTCTTTTTTTTTAATTTTTAAATTCGGTTTATTTCACGAACAAGGCATGGTGAAAGTACTGCAAACTTTAATAAGGCTGCTAATGGTGAAGCATAATGAGAATGATCACCGTAAGCTCAGCAAAGGAATGACAACGGCAAAGTCAAAAAAACAAAAAAAAAAAAAAAAAAAAAAAGAAGAGAAGAAGAAGAAGAAGAAGGAGAAGAAAGAAAGAAAAGATCAAGGGAGGGAAATTTTAAGAAATTATAATATTATATGAATAAATGCATATATTAAGATGAACAGAGCATTGATCATCTTATTCTCCAAGTAGATTTCAAGAAATTTATAATTTGATTTAAAGAGGGTACAATAAGCTAGAATAATAATACGAAATATTTTTCAGTGACAGTTTAAATGGTAGAGTCTCTTCATTTTTATCCTCTCTTTCTCGATTTAATTTTGTTTGGTTGCTTGTCCTTGTATCAAAAAATAATAATAATATAAAATTCATAAAATGAATGTTAAAAAGAAAAGGAACCAGAAAAAAAAAAAAGCTTAGATTCATTAAATTAAAAAAGAAAAAGGCTTCCTTTTGTGAATAGATATTTTTTCCCCTCAATTAGACATTGGATGCAAAAAAGGGTCATATTTTTTTGTAGTTAATAAATTAATCAATTAATTAAATAAGAAAAATTAAAACTAATATTTACGATGAAAGAAAAAAAAATTAAAATAATCTTCCAATTTGATTTAATCAGTCATTAATTTATTTAGCTTGTCTAGCATTGCTTATTAATTAAAGAAAAAACATTGATCGATTAAATAAAAGTTTAAAAAAAAAATACAAGAGAGAGGGAGCGTGATGTGAACCCAATGGATATAAAAATCCTAAAACCCACGAACAAATAATATAGCCTAAGAATTTTCCTAACGAATGATTTAAACCGATAGAATTAAAGATCTCAATCCTTATCCTAAAGGAGGAAGAAGTTAAGGTATATGACCTTAAACATGTTTCTCACTAGAACAAAAACCTTGGTATAAAGATGGAATGAATCACGTCATAATCTAGGTGGTTCGAAACCTAAATTGATAAGTCAAAAAACTAAACAAGACTTCTATTTTGAATAAGTTCAAAAGTTCTCAAAAGAACAAGACTTATGTGAAGAAATATCACAATTTTATTAATTCTCTCAAAGTTGTCATTTACACAATGTGTAATGGTCTATTTATAGACTAAAAGTAAAGAATAAATTAGAAACTAAAAATTTAGTAACTTCTAAACAATTAAAAAAAAATAGGAAACTAAAATATAAACTATAAAGAAAAATTAGGAAACTAAATAAACCAAACTATTTTGACAAAATCTTGCTATTATTTTTCTTTATTTTCGTCCTCCTTTGGTTTTGGGTAGTTTTAGACCATTTATTCTTCTAATAGGGCTTGTATGAGCATAATTAAGGTCCCTTTTGATTCTTCATTCATTTGAACTCCAATTTCTTGTTATAAAACCATCTGAATTAAGTTATTCAGTATTTATTTGAATCTTTTAACTTGAATCTTTGTCACCGGCCCAACTGGAACTTGAGTTGGATCTTGTGAATTCCTTACAATCTTGATGACCTCATTATTCCCCCATCTTAAGAAGGATTTGTCCTCAAATCATCCCCTACATCAAAGATTCAATCAGTAATATTGAAAGTAACACTAACATTATACTCACCTGGTAAATCAAGTCTATAAGTATTGTCGTTGATCCGTTCTAACACTTGAAAATGACCATCTCCTCGAGGTAACAATTTAGAACGTCTTTGTACCGGAAATCTTTCTTTTCGCATATGTAACCAAACCCAATCACCGGATTCAAAAATCAACTTGTGACGTCCCTTGTTCGCTTGCTTAATATATTGTTCGGTAATTGGGTTAAATGTAGAACGTCCCTTGCTAAATTCACTTACTCAGAAATAGGTAAAGGTAATAAATCCAAAAGAGTTAAATGATTAAAACCATAAACAATTTCAAACGGTGAGAACTTGGTAGCAGAGTGAACAATACGATTATATGCAAACTCAACATGTGACAAACATTCTTCCCAAGTTTTAATATTTTTATTAATGACAACTCTAAATAAAGTAAATAAAGTCCTGTTGACTACTTCTGTTTGACTATCAGTTTGAGGATGACAAGTTGTTGAAAATAAAATTTTCATTCCTAACTTTCCCCATAATGTCTTCCAAAAGTAACTTAAGAACTTAGCATCCCGATTTGAAACGATTATTTTAGGCATCCCATGTAACCTTACAATCTCTCTCAAGAATAAATCCGCAATATGAGAAGTATCACCAGACTTATGACAAGAAATAAAATGAGCTATCTTAGAAAACCGATCTACAACCACAAAGATCGAATCTCGTCCATATCTACTCCTAGGTAAACCCAAAATAAAATTCATCGAAATGTCAATCTAAGGTAAACTAGGAATAGGTAGGGGTGTGTAAAGATCATTAGGTTGAACCCTAAATTTAGCTTGCCTACAGGTAATACATCTATCACAAAATCTTTTAACATCTCGCTTCATGTGTGACCAATAAAAGTGTTCCTGTAAAATAGCCAACGTTTTGGCGACTCCAAAATGTTCCATTAATCCTCCACTATGAGATTTCCGAACTAATAAATCTCTCAATGAACAATTTGACATGCATAACTTATTTTCTCTAAATAAAAAGTTCTCATGTCTATTGAACTTACCATCTGTAGATTTTTCACAAGCATTATAAATTTCTCCAAAATCATGGTCATTATGATAAAGTTCTTTAATATGCTCAAAACCAAGAAATTTAGTATCAAGAGTAGAGATTAAGGCATATCTGTGTGAAAGTGCATCTGCGACCATATTCTCCTTACCTTATTTATATCGAATGACATAAGAAAAAGTTTCGATGAATTCCATCCATCGAACATGTCTCTTATTCAGTTTATGTTGACTTTTTAAATGCTTCAAAGATTCATGATCCGTTCGGATCACAAATTCTTTCGGCCACAAAAGTGTTGTCATGTCTCCAAAGTTCGAACCAAAGCGTACAATTCTTTGTCATAGGTAGGATAGTTAAGTGCAGCTCCGCTTAACTTTTCGCTAAAGTACGCAAGTGGTCTTTCATCCTGTATAAGAACAGCATCTATACCTATACCAGAAGCATTACAATCAATTTCAAACGTTTTAGAAAAATTAGGTAAAACAAGTAAAGGAGTATGAGTAAGTTTATGTTTAATAAGTTGAAACGCCTTCTCTTGCTCTTCACTCCATTGGAATATAACATTCTTCTTGACGACTTGTGTAATCGGTGCAGTGATAGTGCCAAAATCTTTCACGAACCTCCTGTAAAAACTAGCAAACCCATGAAAATTTCTAACATCACCTATATTGGAGGGGGTCGGCCAATCTTGGATGACTTTGATCTTCTCTTCATCAACATCGATACCTTTAGCACTCACAACAAAACCTAGAAAAACAACCTTATCGGTGCAAAAAGTACACTTTTTAAGGTTAGCATATAACTTTTCCTTTTTAAGCACATCCAAAACCGAATGCAAATGTGAAACATGATCATGCAAACTTTTACTATAAACCAGAATATCATCAAAGTAAAAAACTACGAATTTACCAATAAAAGCACGTAAAACATGATTCATTAAGCGAATGAATATAGTAGGAGCATTGGTTAATCCAAAAGGCAAGACTAACCATTCATACAATCCATATTTAGTTTTAAATGTTGTTTTCCATTCATCTCCTTCTTTCATTCGTATTTGATGATATCCACTCTTAAAGTCAATCTTAGAAAACACACAGGCATCATGCAATTCATCTAACATGTCATCTAATCGAGGAATAGGGTGTCGATATCTTACCGTTATATTGTTGATGGCTCGGCAATCAACACACATCTTCCATGTCCCATCTTTTTTAGACACTAAAATCACCGGAACTACGCATAGACTTATGCTTTCTCTCACATGTCCTTTTTCCATCAACTCTTCGATTTGCCTTTGTAGTTCCTTCGCCTCTTCTAGGTTGCTTCTATATGCTGGACAATTTGGAATTGATGCACCGGGTACGAAATAGATTTGATGTTCAATCCCTCGGATCTATGGCAATCCTTGGGATAGATTTTTGGAAAATACATTCTCGAATTCCTGTAAAAGAGAAACAACGGCACTAAACAAAGAAAGGTTAAGTTGGTCAGTGTTTAAAATGGATTCCTTGTACATAAGTACAATCATTGGTCATTTTGAGAGTATCGCTCGCTTAACCTCACTTGTTTTGACATAGAAATTCCTTTGTTTTCTCTTAGATTTTACCTCATTAGCTAAACTTTTCTCTTTTTTCTTTCTCACCAAATTCAACATCTCTTTCTTTTTTCCCCTCTTTTTTCTCTTCTCTCAACTCATTTTGATCTCTCTGTTTCTTTTATTCACTCAATTTTTACAATCTTACTCAGTTTTCATAGACTTGTGTTGGTGTCATCGGAATCAGAGTGATTTTTCGTTGATTGAACATGAATGAATACTTGTTGATGAAGCCGTCATGTTATACATATCAATCAAATTGTCAAGACCTTCCTAACAAAATATGCCAAGCTTGCATTGACACCATATCACATAACACCTCATCCTCATATTTCCCAATTCGGAATGGCACAACAACTTACTTTGTAACCCTCACTTCTTCACTATCATTCAACCATTATAGTCTGTACGGTTGGGAATATTTAGTGGTTGGCAAATTCAGTTTTTCCACTAAAGTCGTACTCGTAACATTAGTAAAAGTACCACTGTCAATAATTAAAATACATATCTTATCTTTCACATGGCAACGAGTGTGAAAAATATTCTCACGTTGTACTTCTTTTTTATCTCCTCTGACTTGTAAGTTTAAAGCTCGACACATAATTAGTGCTAACATCTCACCGTGTTCAGCCCCGTACTCCTCATCTCCGATGGTGGCATCTTCCAATGGTGGCAAACATTCAATGTCATCTTCATTTTCGAACTCGATTGCACCATTTTCCTGAATCACCATAACTCGCTTGTTTGGACATTGGCTAGCTATATGTCCCATTCCTTGACACCTGAAGCATCTTATTTCACTAGAACGAATTGAAGTGGAGACTGTCTTACCTTGAGAAGTTATAGTAGATGTAGTTGGTTTGTGATCAGATTTAACTTTGAAGGTGGCTAAATTTTCTTCGTTTTTTGGATAGCTCGTTCTCCAAGATGTTGCACTCGGAATCTGTGGGGCTGGTCTTGGCCGTGTGCTGCCTCTCTTGAGCTGCCTCTCAACCTTGATTGCCATATATACTAAATTCTCCAACTCCACATAATGATGAAGGTCGATCGTGTTAGTAATCACTCGATTTAAACCATTCAAAAATCTAACCATCGTCGCTTCTCTATCTTCTTCCACATTGGCCCTAATCATAGTCATCTCCATCTCTTTGTAATACTCATCTATGTTTCAGTTACCTTGGTGGAGACTCTGCAACTTGAGGTATAAATCCCTATAGTAATGACTCAGCACAAATCGTCATCTCATCATCCTCTTCATCTCATCCCAAGTTTCAATAGATCAATCCTCGTTCCGCCTTCTATTGATGCACAACTGATCCCACCATACAATTGCATAATCAATAAACTCAATAATAGCCAGTTTTACTTTCTTTAATTCGGAATAGTTGTGACAATAAAAAACCAACTCAATTTTCTTTTCTCACTCAAGATATGCTTCGGGATCACCTTTACCCTGAAATGACGGAATTTTCATTTTGATACTACCAAAATTATTGTCTACCCGATTCCTAACTTCTCTATCCCGACCCAGTCTCCTATGACTACCCACTGATAACCTATCAAACTCATCTTCTAACCCGTCCCCTTTAAACTCATCCACAATTTCAGTTTCCCTTTGATGAAACCTATTCCTTCTTGAGGGGTTCGGCCCTATTGATGAATGTCCCTTTTGCGATCCCTCTTCTATCTTATCCAACCTTTCATGTATAAGATCTAACACACTCTTTATCATCCATCTCATCCCCCATAAATGCTTGTTGTTGTAGATTCAGCCTAACGTATGGTTGAACCTCCTCACTTGTGTTAATTTTATTTTTATTTTTTGATTTTGAGACATAATTAGAATCTGCAAGACAACATTAAAATAAAATAAGAAAAACCTCACCACACTCCCTCACATGTTTCACTCAAAAATAATGTTCACTCAATTCCACTCGTGTTTCACTCTTTGAATTTAGTTTTTATCTTTAATAAATTTTCTCTTACATTTTACAACTTCTCTTCACTTAGTCAAATTCTTTATTAAACTCGAGAATTCAACTCAAGAATAATTGTCGTGTGAAATTCAAAAACTTATATGAAAAAATACTAATAAGAGGCACAAAGAAAGAAAGATCAAGAAAGAAAAAACAAATGGGAAATAAGGAAGTTACAAATTTGGAAAAATTTCAATTTAAGAGGGAACAAATAATGAATAGAACAAATAAGAAGGAGAGCAAATAAGGAAATAAATCGAGAATGAAAAATAATTATAGAAAGTTTTGAATGTAAGAAAGTGCACAAATTTAAAAAAGTGCACAAATAAAGAAATATTTCAAACTCAACAAAAAAAAATAGAAAATTCTAATTCAAATTTGGTAATAACACTTTATAACTTGCTAAATTTGAACAAAATCACAAAATGAAAAATTATCAATTTTACAAAATTTAGAAGCTGCCCCCTTTTTTTTTACGGCCTCTTTTTTTGTGGGCCTTCTTTCTTTTTTTTTTTGGTCTCTTTTTTTTTCACAGCTTTTTTTTTTTTTTGCCCTTCCTTTCTTTTTTTTTTTGTACGACCTCTTTTTTTTTTTTACAGTCTCTCTTTTATTTTTGAACTATTGCAGTACAAAACAAAGAATGAAATATATCAAAAATAAGAAATAAACAAACAAATGAAGAATTTTAGTCAAGATAATGAATCGAGATTGGAATTAAAGTTTTAAGACATAAACAAGAACAAAAGAAAAGAAAAACAAGAATAATTCGAAGGAAAAAAAACCTGGATTAGCTCTGATACCAACTGATGTGAATCAAATTGGTATAGAAACTCTAAAACCCACAAACAAGTAATATATCCAAATAATTTTCTTAACGAATGATTTGAACCGATGGAATTAAAGATCTCAACCATTGCACTAAATGGGGAAAAATCTAAGGTATATGATTTTAGACCCGTTTCTCACTAGAACAAAAACTTTGGTATAAAGATAGAATGAATAACGCCACAATCTAGATGGTTCGAAACCTAAATTAATAAGTCAAAGAACTAAACAAGATTACTATTTTGAATAAGTTCAAAAGTTCTCAAAAGAACAAGACTTGTGTGAAGAAATCTCACAACTTTATTAATTCTCTCAAAATTGTCTTTTACACCATGTGTAATGGCCTATTTGTAGGCTAAAAGTAAAGAATAAATTGGAAACTAAAAATTTAGTAACTCCTAAATAATTAAAAAAAATAGAAAACTAAAATATAAACTATAAATAAGAATTAGGAAACTAAATAAACCAAACTATTTTGACAAAATCTTGCTGCTATTTTTCTTTATTTTCGTCCTCCCTTTGTTTTGGGTAGTTTTGGACCCTTTATTCTTCCAATTGGGTTTGTATGAATATAATTAAGATCTCTTTTGATTCTTCATTCATTTAGCCTCCAATTTCTTGTTGTAAAACCCTATGAATTAAGTTATTCAGTATTTCTTTGAATATTTTAATTCGAACCTTTGTCACCGATCTGACTGGAATTTGAGTTGGATCTTTTGAATTCTTTGCAATCTTGATGACCTCATATATGTGACAAGGTTTAGAACTTTAGAGAGAGAGAGAGAGAGAGGTCATAGGATTTGTGGCTCCCCACTATTTAGGACTTCTTCTTCATCTTCTCATCATTTCTTTTCCGAGTGTCATACATGTTGAGAGAAAAATATTGTAGATCTAACGATTAAATTTCAATTATGTAAAAGCATAAGCTACAAAAAATGCATACAAGGTCATTACTAGGAAATTCTAGTCAAGTATTGTTCTATCCTGTTGGTTGGGTGTGAATCAGGCGAGAGAGGCTAGATGGGTTAAAGCAGCACTTAAACAAGATGAAGCTCTTGTATGGTAAACTTCACATCCGACATAAGGTCGCTTCACATCCGACATAAGGTCGCTGCAATCATCCATCAGCAGTGACGAACCAAATCTGACCGGTTTGCACGCATACATCCGTGCACGCAGCAGAAGACACAGTTATCACAACAGTATTGGCCCAAAAGACAATCACCCGTTTTAAGTGCCAATACTATCTACCCGATTCCTAACTTCTCTATCCCGTTTTAAGTGACAATCAACTAGGGTCCGAAATTATGTTTCAATTAATCAGACTCGAACTACTGTCAAACCCTTCATAGAAAAATTTTCCTAACGTAATTTTTTCTATTCTCAAGATTCAAACTCGAATCTTGATTAAAAAATCTAACATTCTTCTCATTAAGTCAATTGTCCGTTAGTGGCCCAAAAGACAATCACTAGTGCAATGAAAGAAGTAGCAGAAGAGAAGATCAAGGTTCCTTATAAACTTGAAGAAATCAAGTTTTATTGTTTGTTTCTGGTAACAATATATGGTCAGTCCAGGAGAAAAAATTCATGTACAATACAACAGCTCTTCAACTGCATAATAAAATTAGCAAGCTATCTATTCTTTTCAAGTAAATATTCTCCATACCTCTGTTCAAAATACCGGAAAAGAAGTAAGTAATCAACTAGAAAACAGTTTGCTATTTGCAATTTTTTCTGCCTCTGCTGCATTCAAATGTCTGATTCCATTGTCCTTCAGCCATGTCTCACCTCCAGATAACACCTCCTGAACTTGCTCTTCCCCAACTTCCAACAATTTCAGGCCTTCAGTTGCTTTTGGGAAGAAGCCTTCGGGCCTTAAACACCAAGCACCAAATACTCCAAACAAAACTTCGAAATCATTGTGTAGTCTCTTGACACCACCATTGGAGAATTTTGCACTGCTCATGAAAATACCATTGAAAATGATTCGATCCACCCCAGATGCTAAACTTCTCCAGATGGAAACAAAGTCTATCCTATTCAACTGGCCTTCCAAAATACTGGCTTTCTCTTGCAGGTAATCTAGAGCCCCAACAAAAGTGTTGGACACTGTCAAGCCTTCTGTACCCTTTTCTTGCCATTGTTTTCTGTTCTTAATGTGATCTCTGCACTGAGCTTCAAAACCCCTTAAAACAACTGTTGATAATTTATTTACCCACTCTGTTCTGAAATCTACTAGCTTCCCAATTTCTTTGTCGAACACACCACCTTCATGTTCTTCTTCTGTGATTCCATTAGGACTTCTATAAGACAAATGGAGACCAGATTGATCACAGGGTTGCAATTCCATCTCAAGAAAGAAGACATCTTGACACCATTCCTTTAGTATGCCCTCAAAATAATGAGCAGCATTAATGGACCTTGTAACCTTAATTAGAGCATCATCGTCAGCGAGAGCGGTCAGCCCTTCTGCTTCTTGACATTTGACAAGTATGCAGTCCAGAAATTCTTGTACAATAGGTCCACCTGTTAATCTTAGAAATTTTGACCTCATTGGAATGCTTGGCAATGATCTAGAACGTTCAACTACAGATGATAGTTGCCTAAGAAAAGCACTTGAAAGTAAAGGAGATTTTAAGTCTTCAGGTCCTGAGAGAACCGCTGCCTGAACTTTCATTGTCCAACTTCTTTCATCCTCGATGTCAGGTTTCAACTTGTCTAGCATATCACGAAGCTCTATATTTGTCCACAGATTTAGCCAGTCTGGTCTATCAGAGAAGACAGATAAAGAAGAAATCTTTTGAAGGCTCTGGTCTTCCTCAAGGGAAATCATGATTCCTGAATGTTCTACCAAAGACTGAACTCGCTTATCAAAAGATATCATCAAATCAACAAGATGGAGCCATGATATTCTAGCTTGTGACGGAACACCAGCAACACTTTCTTCTTCCAGCTGACTCACATAAATAGGAAACACCTCTTTTGCCAAATAAGTTGATAGAGAGGTCACCATTGCTGAAATCCATTCTTCTCTGCAGCTGTAGCCTATAAGCCTTGCCTCATCAACCAGTGGTTGCAGCAATTCATCAATGGAATCGACATAATCTCTTGTTGTCTTATATACAAGAGCAAAAATAAATTCTGGCTTATCAACCCACTTGGAAAAATGGCACTGAGATGCAACTGATATAGGACTCACAAGCTCTTCAATTGCCCACAGAGGCTGGTGAAGAGCAACCTCCCGGTGAAATCCCTCAAGCTGACGAGATTTTCGCTGCCTCTGCAGCTCCTGCAGTCTGCACAATGCAAGAAAGTTTTCACAATAATGGTGTTTGAGGTCTCCTTGCATCGTCAAAAGGGGATTTGAGACATCCGTTGCCTTTCCTGTGTCGAGACTTGAGGAACTCAAAGCGGACAAAGGTGGTGGCCATCCAAGAGAAGAAAGAAGAGCCCTATGGTCTGCAATTGCCTGAGGCCTCAAAATTGCTAGTGCCCGGTCTACCCTGTGATCAACAGCAGATACAAGATGTGTCCACTGCGGCCAAGTCTTTGCAGTTTTAGTCAAAACATCTTCAGTGACTTTCAATGAATTGACAGCCTGCACGCATAGTTCCTGCAATCAATAAGGAAACCAGAAAAAAAACAGATCACATTTACATCTTTATGACACAAAATACATCCGCTTAGCAACCATTTCAAGAGTGCTCACTTCAGCTTTTTTCACTAGAGGGTGGCTCAAATTTCTTTTCATAGAGGCAGAAACTGCATCTTCAATGTCACCCACCAAGGCGTCAAGCTTCAGTGCTGTTTCTGTTATATGTTAGAAGAAAATGGTAAAAGAAAAAAAAGGTTAACTGATGGCATCACCAGGAAAAAAAGTGTGCTGGGAGAGGATACAGATGGATAACTAGCATGGATTTAAAGACAATTGGTCAACACTATGAATGCAGTAGTAACAAAAGTATTTGACATGGTTTTCTGCTTAAAGGGGGCTCATAACATCAAAGTTCATGCTATGAATGTCCTCAGACGGGAAAATGGTTGTGGCGGTTTATGATTGAGCAGGACTCTTTATGGCGGAAAGTCATGGTGGCCAAATTTGGAGAGGATGATTTTGGGTGAAAACTATGTTTAGTAGGGCTCCCTATGGTGTAGGAAATTGGAAATGGATTAATAAGGGTTGCATAGAGTTCTTTCCTTTTGTCTGTTCAGAGTCAGAAAGGGAGATCATGGTCTGTTTTGGCAGGATGTTTGGTGAGGCGAGTTGACTTTGAGGGCTCAATTTTCTGATATCCGTAGGCTGGCTCATTTGAAGCAAGGCGCATAAGGGGATTGTTTCGATGTGTTGGATGATGTGTCTTTAAGTTTGGAGGTTGCTTTTCTGTGCAATGTGAATGATTGGGAGTTACCTAGAGGGTTTGAATTTTTTATGACATTAGAAATTGGATGTTTTGGCTGCTGATTCTGTTTGGTATAAAGGGCAGAAGGAAGGGACTATGAAGTTCTTTCTCTCTCTTACAAAGGTTAGAGCTCCAATAGTTGGCCACTCTTATTTTCCTTGGAGAGGGGTTTGAAAGGAGTAGGCTCCCCTCCGGGTGGGAGGCAGTGTAGAAAAGTATTCTTACCTTGGATAATTTGTAAAAGAGGGGTCATGTTCTTGTAAATAGATCTTTTATGAGCAAATCTAAGGATGAATCCGTTCGTCATCTTCTATTGCATTGCCTGTGTGTGAGGGAGTTGTGGAATATGGTTTTGGGTTTTCTTGGTTGTTCTTGGTTGGTGGCAGAAAGTATTGAAGATGAAGTTTGGATTTGGTCATATTTTCCTAAGCATAAGGTCAAGAGACGTCTTTTGACTTTGGTTTCTTTGTCAATCTTTTGGCTAGTGTGGCAAGAATGAAATTTTAGAGATTTTGAAGGCAGAGAGCTTGCTAAATCAGCTAAAAGCAAGTGGATATTTTTGTTTTCTTTTTGGGCCCCTAGAAATTCTATGGATCACGATGGAGCTTTTTTTTTTTACTTGCGTTGAGTTTCTAGCCTTGTATTTTCCTTTTGGGTGGCTTCCCCTTGAAGCCCTTAGTACAACATTTTATTTATCAAAAAAAGAAAAAGGACATACATGTTTTGATGGTTCAAGTGTCTCCTATTTGCCGGTTGTCGACAATGGAGACATGGGCATTATTCATTTCTTGATATATATGTCTTATCTCATCTTTTGGTACAGGATCCAGAAGAAAACAAAGCATGAAAAGCCCTGTTCTTTCACAGCATGCACAAACAAACAAACAAGACTACCATCCATTAACTTGTATTATCAGGAAATTAGCAATAGCCTATTTATGTTTTCCCTACTTTTATCATCAAATTCACTTAGTTTTCTTCGAAACAAATTAGTTGCCACGTTCCAAGGCATTTTTATTTGTACTCACAGTTATTTGTACTTTTTACATAAAAAGATACCTTCTCACAGAAAATAATAGTGTCACTCTGCAGTTTGCCCCTTGATATGAGCGGAGTCCTTCCGCTGCTTGTGATTAAGTTATAGAGCTTCTTTATAAGCCTGAGGTTAAAATAGTTATGGCATTCGATAAAACAACAAAATTCGTTTTCCCCCGCACTTTTGGCATAAAAAGATGGTGTATTCGGCAATGTCACCACGAGGGGGGTGGGGTGGGGTGGGGTGGGGCAGAAGAATATCAACAGAGATGTGCATTCATGACTGTACAAACTTCAGAAATTGATACAAACTATTTTTGAATTGAAGGCTCTTGCATATCCAAGTAGTCTGTTGCAATATTATCAACCCAAATTTCTTACATGATAAGAAGCTCCTAATGTGGGTTTAAGTAGTGGCTTCCATGGAAGTGGATTTTCCTATTGCTTCATGTGCTCCATTTTTTTTTTTTTTGAACCCAGATTTAGGGAGTCAGTTTCTGAGCTTCCAGGAGGTCAGCCTTTAATTAATGCTAGTAGCAAAGTGAATTATTAATGCATAAATAAAGGTTACTTTGAACCTTAAAAACAGCTGCTCAATAAATGCTTTTGTTCTTCCACTGAATTCTACTAGATGACAGTTTATGTGACGAATGTAAAGACAGTGATCATGCTGCACATTAGCCCCCTGAGAAAATAAAGCTAGGGCATCCACCTCAGTACATGATTGCAGCTAGGCCATTATGCTATGCCATAATCTACACCGGCCCCAGCTTGAGGTGGATTCTAGAGCTTCATCTTGGCTATGGAGCCTGTTGATCCTATCCTGCTATCTATAACAGTGGAAGGAACATCAGTGGAAACAGCATCATCAGTTTGTTTGCTTCTCCGGTGAATACAGCTGCTCAAAGGCAACTGGACTGGAGGAGACTTTACATTTACTAGGGGAGGCACTAGTGAGGCTGTCCAATTGCCTGTGCATGAGAAGAGGGCACAATGGCAAAGTGATATAAAAGCTCAGTTCCCCGGGTCAACGAAAACCTGGTGACATTCCAAATAGGTTTCATATCTCTGCTCACAGCATAGTCATGTTGTCATCTCCTCTTCATAATAGTTCTTTATTTTTCCAGGGGGCCTTGGGGCATTTACCCCGCTGAATCGGGGGTTTGGGGGTGAACATTCCCCCAAGAAAGGATGCAATAATAATATCTCTCATTCCCCCAAGGGGGATTGAGGGAGGTAACATCCTAATTTCTCTAAAGGTCTGGGCGCTAAACCCCGGTCAATCAGTCAAAGCAGTTTGTGGGGGCGGGGGGATTTGTTAAGGGAATTCATAAGTTGGTTATTTATCCTTTGCTTTGCTGGGGGTTGGGGGGATGTGCCCCTTGGAACTGGGGGTTCACCAAGTTTTCATCAATGTTGTCTAGTTCCCTAAGGTTGCACTACCTTGGTTCTAGTAATTTTTTCTCTTTTATTTTATTGATTAGAAAAGAGAAACAATGATTATGTTCTGGACTGGGAAGAAAAGTCTTCTCATGTCGGGAGAAAAACTACATCAAAATCAAGAGTTCTTTATATTGAGGCTCATCCTTAATATGCCTTTCCCTTCAACCAGCTCAAAGAACAACTAACCCACTCACATCTCATAATCTTACTGCATAGTTAATCATTAATCATTGACATCCTAATATCCCCATCATTGCACCTAAGGCCACCGTAGCTTCCATTAGTTCTATTGCAATGATGACCTTTATTGCAGAATTATCAAGCATTTATTTCAGAAAGAGGGAAGAAGGAGTAAATATAATGTTCATGAAGGAAATGAATATAAAAAATATCAAGGTCTTGAAGTATCTTCAAGATGTTTAACAAGTGTTTGGAAGTGTCCAAGAAGTATTTAATGTTCACAAGAATAATCAAGAATTGGACCAACCACAAGCAGCATGAGTCATAAATTGAATGAGTTTTAAGACAAGTGCCATAGAACAAAAAATGTTAGAGACTGACTTGACTTGCATTTTCAACTTTTTATACTTCAAATTGGTGAAAGCAGCCAAAAAACTAACAAGAGAACATAACAAATGAAAAGGGGGCTTAAAAATTAAAATTTGAATTTTGATAATTTTATCCAGGATAATTTAGTAGCCCCACATAAGACTTTTTCAATTCTACATTGACAGAGCTTAACCTAAAACATGAGCCTAGGAAGAGTCTGGGAGAGAAATTGATGTAAAAAAAAATTCTTGAGGAACTTGAAAAATACTGAAAGCAGGGAAAGAAGAAGATTTTCAAAAAGATAAGGTTTCCTGAGAAAGATAAGGAATACTTATATTTATAAACTAGTAATGCAAAAGAAAAGGAACTTAGAAAATAATGATAATTGAAGATCATTAAAGAAGTCAAAGATGTAATTAGCATGACCAATTAAAAATATTGATTAATAGAAGGCACTAAAAGTGACAAGGGAAGAAAAACAATGTCAAAGATCACAGGAGCATAGATAACATTAGCATTGCTTTAATAGCAAACATGATCAAGAAAGACATAGGGGGAAAAAAGAGTGAAAATGATGCCCAGATGGATGGAATAAGAATGAGAAAATTGAGGAGTTGACACATGAAGAATCAAAAAAATCATAACATTGCCATTGAGGGTCAAGAAAATTAAATATCCCAGAAATGACAAGAATAAAATCCATTAATACTTGGAGACCATGCTTACAGATAGTTCATGATTAGCTTTTAGCTCTGATAAAGATAAGTGTCCCTTGAAAAGTCCATTTCTTCATTTCTGATAACATATCCCAACCACATCCAACATAAAATGAGAGCCTTCCATAATGCTTAACCAATCCAAGATGAAAAATTGCACATGACGAATTTCCAAGATGCATTCCCCATTATTGTTTTGCTTCTCACCATTGAAGAATAAATAAATCAATTACCTGCCCCAAACATTCAGTCCGTTGCTCCAAGATGTTCCCCAAATGCAAAAGGCCAAATATCCGGAAACAATCCTCTAGTCTTTTTCCATAGAAACAAACCACGTTTCCACAACAAAGCATATCATACAATGCAAAAACACAACTTCACCTCGAGCAAGTTTCTTGCACACTTTGATCAATCTAACCGTCATCACTTTCACCAGTTACTCTCCTGATATGCAGGGGACGCCCCTCTAATTGGCAACCTCAAGTAAATATAGTCCAATAGAGAAACGAGAGCTACAACCCCCACTTATACCAGACACCTATGATGCACGGAAACTTCTCAATGCTAGCATTTCTCCATTTCGGAAGCGTTTCCCGTTTCCAAAACGTTTCAACACACTAAATTAATTAATATTTACACAAAAGTTCTTATATTTTCTATATTTACACATTTTTTATATTTAACGAATTATTTATTTATTTAATTATAATTTTTATTTTTATGTTATTTTTCTTATAATTAAAAATTAAATATTTGAACATTTTAGATTTTTATTATAAAATATAACTATTTTATTATTTTCATAAAAATAATTAACATTTACATAAAAATTTTTGTATTTTTTATATTTACGTATTTACCCTCGTTTCCGTTTCCTGTATTTCTATAAAATACCGTTTCTCCGTATCATTTCGTATCCATTTCCGTTTCGCTATTTCTGTTTCCGTTTCCGTTTCCGTTTCCGTGCAACATAGCCAAACACATGACAAATTGTGTAGCCTAAGACTGAAAGTTAAAGGGGGAAACGGGTAAGCCTACAAATTTGATCCCCTGCCCCGATCTTTTTGTTTAATCTTAAATCAGTCTTTCTTGTCCCCACGAGGGGGATTTGAGGGGGGTAACTTTCCATTTTCTCATTCATACATGTAACTCAGGGGGTTTGGGGGAAATGCCCCTTGATACTAATCCTCTTCCTTCAATAGTAGCAGCTATGTGCTCTGCTACTCCTGACATGAGGAGGGAATAGAGTAAGGGACGAGTACAAGCAAACTCTCCAAATTCATGGGAAACCTAGCTTCCCTCCCTTTGAAGTGGATTTATCAGATCAGATATTCACTTTTCATTCTCCACACTTACTAGATATCAATATCAGGTCTAAATATGATTCAACCCAAATAATCAAGATCAACAGTAGCCTAAGTCAAAAACCCTAGGTTGGAAACATAAAAGTATGATCATGAAGTGCACCAAGCAAATGATTACAGTCTAAAGTTCGAAACCCAATAGCAAATTTCACTATTTCTATTCCAAAAATTAAATATTGCATAACAAAACTTTACCTGCATAAATCCTCACAGTCTCAACCCTAGCCACCTCCTTTGCAAGTGCAGGCAATTCCTCCACTAATATACTCTCTCCATCTCTTCCATCTAGCATTTCACAAATTTCACACAATCTTTAACCATTGAATCACATATTCAAACAGCAAGAGAGGGAGGGATGGAGGGAGGGAGGGAGAGAGAGAGAGTGAGAGAGAGAGACCTGAAGAAGAGTAAGAATTTGAAAGAGAGCAACTCGAAGACGTGAGATCAGTCAATCTGAGATTGATATCGTTGAAGAGACCACCGACTTGATTCGAACACGAAGCGTATTGAACAAGACTCCTCTCGAGCCTCTCGCTCAGATCTGAAACCCATTTGTTCAACTCATTACGCTTTTGTTTCAGTTCAATCACCAAAACCGAAGCCTTTGAAAGATCGTCTTCTTTTGAAAACCTGTGTTGGAGGTGAGAGAGTGTGGATTGAGAGAGGTATTGAATTGGAGGCAGTGATTGGATTTCGTTCGTATTCATCTTTAATCAAAATCAAGCCATAGAATTTGGATTCTGAATATTGTCTTTTCGGATTCTTAAAATTTTGAAATTTAGGGTTTATGAAAGTAGAGAAATTGAGGGTAATGAATTGAACTTCAGGGATGAAAAGCCATGGAGACCCTTGGAGCCGCGAGAGAGAAAACGACGAAGGTGGGCTGTACGGTCTAAACTAAACATCGGATAAATCTTGGGCCTCAACCCACACGAGCCCGACCCAATTAATCCGACTCCAACAAAGTCCTTTCCTTTTTTTTTTGTTTTTACTATTCGGAGTTTATCCGACTAATCTGATGCGAGTATTATAAAATCCATTAAAAAGTTAATTCTCTCAAATTCTTTTTTTTTCATTTCTAAGACTCGAACAAACTTATTAACACTCGAACAAACTTATTAACAGTGTGTTTGACAATTTCACAAAAATGAAAAATAAAAAAAAAAAAGGAAGAGACAAACCAATGAACTTCAACTTAAGTAATATCTTCCTCCTCCTTTCTTGTAATAAACTCGAATTCCAGTCTCAGTATACACTAAAAAAAAAAAAAAGAAAGGGAGAGGATAAAAAAAGAAGAGAAAAGAAAGAAAAATTAAAAAGCACATTTGGTAATAAATAAAAAAAGGAGGAAAAGAGAAGTAAAAATAAAAAATCACATTTGGTTAGATGAAAAAGTAAAATAAAAAATTATATTTGATTACTGTTGGAGGTGGGTTATCGCTCCACAGATACCACCTCCTTCTTGACCCGAACAGTAGCCGTCAATTGGTGGATACACCTGCAAAAACCGTCGAAGGGTGCTCCAGCGGGGAGGCTCCAACGTTCAAGTCAATAAAGAGCGGTTTTCGATTGAAAAAAACAGATTGAGAATTGAGGGAAGACTATTCTCTGTGATCAGTGTGTTCAGAGTATTAGACCCAGAAAGCGTACCTCGTTCTGAGAGTTTTTGGGATAACTTATACCTCTGAGAGACGTACGCCGCTGGGGGACTTCAACCCTACCTTCCTTATCGAACTGATCCGGGAATCTCGGATATTAATATTATGAGTTGATTATGATCCTCATTATCGGTAGAACTACCATTTTCGGGAGGGGTGTTTTCCTTACTTGAAAGATCTGGGACTTTTTGTTATGAAATGGGAGACTGAAATTAAGAAAATCCTGACTTTCTTTTATAATTGCTCAGAGTGTTGCGTATCATTCGGTCATTTGATCAATAAGGGTCCTTCGAGACTCATCTAGTTGGAGGGCTGACATTTGCTTGCCCGATCGGGGCAACTACCTCTGCTCGGTGAGTCACGATCGATTAACGGGGAGACTGAGACCCTATCGTTTGACAGATCGATCTGGACGGCTAAAATCATTCGGTAGATTATCATGACGATCGTCAAATATTGATCTGTAAGCATCCTTCATAGGCTTCTTGAGAATTCTTTCTTTTGGTTTGGGCCTTGGGTCGTGTCCCATCATTTGCCCCTAACTTATGGCTTTCTTGAAAAAGAAAAGTCATAAGTAAAGTTTTGTGAAGCATGTTTCGTACGTTATGAATGTATAGGGACGCTCAGCCCATTCTGATTCGCCCTTTTTGAATGCTAGGAGCGCGGGTATGTCTCATCAGATACGACTTTCTTCATGGGGAACCGAAGATAATTTATTTCGGTATTTATGACTTACGTTTGTGTTGATCCATTTCATCTTCCTTGAATTAATTAAGGCTTCTCCTTTTCACTGTTATAAATAGTCATGATGCGCATCCACTTTCTTTCGCAGAAAATTGATACTCCTCCTTCATGGTTGCTTGGTTGAGAATGATCCTTTCCGAGAGTCGATTTGCTAGGTGTTGTAGCGTGCAATGCTCCTTGATTGAGGTGACTTTTACTGGAATGAGATCTTATTAAAGAAGATGACTACTGGAATGGGATCTCATTATGTTGACTATTCACTTTGGTTAGCATAATCTGATCCCTTGCCACCAAGGGGGTGTATCTTGTATCGCCTTGCATGGCCTTCTTCGATTGGTCCTCGCCATCCAGACGCAGTGGGAGTATTTCTCATACTGTTTTTTGGATGGGTAGGTCGAGTTCAGGTCGTTTTGGTGGGACAAAACCCGAACTTGCCTCCTCTTATCCCCAGCGCTACATTGTCGTACTGTCCAACGTGGGGATTGTGTTCTTCCTTGGTTGTTGGGTCATTTCCTTATTCCATGACAATTGCTGAGAATTGCTTGTGAAAGAACATTACTGTGTATTTCTCTTAGTGTAATTAGTTCGACCTAGGGGCTTATATATATTCTTTTGTAATCGAGCGCGGTCTTGCACAGACAAAAAGATGGTATTTTACTTTCTTGAATTTGGCTTCTTCCCTTTTTCTATTCCTTGTCTAGTTGTATGTCTTTCTTCGGTCTTTGTCAGAGTAGATCTTTCCTTTAAGTCTTTTCCCATTCAAAAGATTTTTGTACGACCTGTGTGAACGGCGAAAGCTGGACGACTGAGGCCTTTTGAGCGACAGGAAAAATTTTTAGTTGCAAGCCGCGTCCATCCATCCGGGGAGTTACATTTCCTATTGACGATGCGTACGATCGGTAGAGGCTGAGCGAATGGGGCCCACTAATAGGAAATTTTTAAGTTATGAGTCGTGTCCACCCATCCGGGGAGTTACATCCCCTCTTGATGACGCGTACGATCGGTAGAGACTGGGTGACTGGGGCCCTCCGATAGGAAAATTTTAAGTTGTGGGCCGCATCCACCCGTCCGGGGAGTTATATCCCCTTTGGACGACGTGTACGATCGGTAGAAATTGGGCGACTGAGACCCTCCGATAGGAACTTTTTTAAGTTGTGGGTCGCGTCCACCCGTCCAGGGAGTTACATCCCCTCTTGACGACGCATACGATAGGTAGAAACTGGGCGACTAAGGCCCTCCGATAGGAAATTTTTAAGTTGTGGGCCGCGTCCACCGACCGGGGAGTTACATCCCCTCTTGACGACGCGTACGATCGGTAGAAGTTGGGCGACTGAGGCCCTCCGATAGAAAAATTTTAAGTTATGCCTAAGAAAGACCTCCCGGCTGTTGGATAGCGCTGAGACTCATTGATAGTATATGCACAGGTTTTTCGAGTTCCAAGTCCTAAAATTTTTTTGTTTTTTGGGGGGGGGGGTTTTTTGGGGGGAGAAGGGGGGGGAAAAAAAAAGGATTTTTCCAAAAAGGGGGGGGGGGGTGTGGGTGGGGTGGGGGGGGGGTTTTTTTTTTTTTTTCCATAATTTTTTTTTTTTTTTTTTTTTTTTTTTTTTTTTTTTTCTTGTGGTTTGTTCTTTTTTTTTTGGTGTTTTTTTTTTTTTTTTTTTTTTTTTTGTGTGGGGGGGGGGGTTTTTTTTTTTTTTTTGGGGGGGTTTTTTTTTTTTGGTGGGGGGGGGGGGTGGGGGGGGGGGGGGGGTTTTTTTTTTTTTTTTAATGCTTTTGCCTCCGTAAGTCGACCAAGGGTATTTCTCCCGTTGCCTTTCGAGAGGTAGTACGATACGACTAAAGGATACCATAAAGTTCTTCAACCCATTACCCCTTGGCGTCATCTAGCGTTGTCTTTAGTTCTTACAAGATTATTCGGTTTGTAACTTCAGTCAGTCCGTTGGTTTGTAGATGAGCGACCGATTAGAATCTATGTTGAATCTCTAGTTTCTCGTAAAACTCCCGGAAGTCCTGGTTGTCGAATTGCTTCCTGTTATCCGTGATAAGGACACGCGGTATATCGAATCGGGTGATAATATGAGTCCACACAAAATATTAGACTTTGGCGGCTATGATCTGGGCTAAAGGTTCGGTTTCTACCCACTTCGTAAAGTAGTCGATCGCTACGATCAAGAATTTTCGCTGTCCCGTGACTAGAGGAAACGGTCCGAGAATGTCTATGCCCCACTGAGCAAATGGCCAAGAGCTGGATATTGGATTAAGCTCGGTGGAGGGTAACTGAGGAACCAATGAGAAACGCTATCATCTGTTGCACCTTTTGATGTAGTTAGAATCAACCTTCATGGTCGGCCAATAATATCCCTGTCGAATGACCTTATAGACTAGATTTCGAGCACGCAGATGATTGCCGCAGATTCTTTTGTGAATTTCTCGAAGGACGTAATTTCCCTCTTCGGGAGTTAGGCATCGCAAATACGGGTGAGTGAATAACTTGCGGTAGAGAATCTCATCGATTATGGCGTACTGTGCGGCCTTTCGGTTCAGTTTTATTGCTTTTCCTGGGGATTCTGGCAGACGATCATGTCTTAGGTGCTCTTCTATAGCGTCCTTCCAACTAAGCGGCTGATCGACTGGGAGGATCTCCTTAGGTTCGTCAATACTGGGATACGACAGGCTTTCAATATATACAGTTCGGTTAGAAGCAACTGAATCGGAACTAGCCAGCTTCGACAGAGTATCAGTTTGCGCATTTTCCGAATGAGGGATTTGTTAAATGTCTACTTTGTCTAATCGGTCCATCGTCTCACACAACTTACTTAAATATTTCGCCATGACCGGGTTTCTGGTTTCGTAAACTCCTTCGATTTGCTTCACGACCAACTGGCAATCCGTAAACACCCTGACATTTCGTGCTCCCATGTCAGTGGCGATCCAGAGGTCTGTTAGCAGAACTTCGTACTCAGCTTGGTTGTTGGTGGCTTGGAAATCAAAACGGGGGACGTATTCTGCCTTAAAATCGTTCGGTCTTACCAATATGAGTCCAGTGCCGCTTCCTGAAGAATTTGATGATCCGTCCACATGGATAGTCCATTCGGGGGCAACCCATTCTTCTTGATGGCTAGAAAGTTGCCCTTCAGACACCGTGAGCAAAGTGCATTTAAGAATAAAATCGACCAGTGCTTGGCCCTTTATTGTGGGTCGTGGTCGGTACTGGATATCGAATTCGTTTAACTACACACTCCACTTGATGAGCCGTCCTGACGTATCCCTCTTCTGGAGAAGTTGCTTTAACGGTTGATCGGTGAGTACCACAATTGTATGGACCTAGAAATACGGTTGAAGGTGCCTCGCTAAGACAATCAAAGCATAGGTTATCTTCTCAATCGGCCGATAGTTGATTTTAGAATCTTTCAGTATCCTGCTGATTTAATAGACTGGCTTCTAGGTGACGGACTCCTGTCTCACCATTACAGAATAGAGTGCTTGTTCGGAGATGGCCAAATACAGGTAAAGTTCCTCCCCGAGAACGGGCCGCGAGAGCAATGGCGGTTGCATCAAATATTATTTCAGTCATTCGAAGGCTGCTTGACATTCAGATGTCCATTTGAACTGTTGGGATCTCTTCAACGCGTCAAATATGAGTTTGTACTTTTCGCCAACTCTAGACATGAATCGACTTAGAACCACTATTCGACCAGTCAGGCGTTGTATTTCCTTGAGTGTCTGGGGGGTGTTATGTCTAATATTGCTTGTATTTTTTCGGAGGTGGCCTCTATTCCTCGGTCGGTTATCATGAAACCCATGAACTTTCTGGAAGCGATCCCGAATGTACATTTTTCTGGGTTTAGCCGCATATTGTATCGTTCTAAAGTCTGGAAAGTCTATTCAAGATATGCGACATGAGTTTCTGCTGTAACACTCTTTATGAGCATGTCGTCGACATAAGTTTCGATGTTCCTACCTAATTGGTCTTTGAAGACCGTATTAACCAGCCGTTGAAAAGTTACTCCGATGTTCTTCAAGCCAAAAGGCATGACCCAGTAACAGTACGTATCAAATTTGGTGATGAAACTGGTCTTTTCTTCATTTTCAGGCGCCATTCTAATCTGATTATAACCAGAGTAGGCATCCATAAAACTCAAAAGTTGGTGTTCTGAGGAGTTGTCTACAAGTTTGTCAATATTGGGGAGCGGATAACTATCATTCGGACACGCTTTGTTGAGGTCGGTGAAGTCTACACACATCCTCTACTTGCCATTAGCCTTTTTCACCAAGACTACGTTAGCCAGCCATTCGGGATACTTGACTTTGTAGATGAATCTTGCTGTCAACAACTTTTGAACCTCTTCCTGGATGGCGCGTTGGCGTTCGATGGCGAATACCCTCTTCTTCTGCTTAATCGGTTTGAAGTCGGGATTAACAGTTAGCTTATGGCTATGACCGATGGGTCTATACCAGGTATGTCTTCTGGAGTCCATGCGAAGACTTTCGAGTGTCGTTGCAAACAGGCGACTAAGGCCTCTCGTAAGGGAGGTGATAGGTTGGCTCATATCTTGACTGTTTGACTGGGATCGTTTGTCAAAAGGATCTTGATCGTCTCTTCGCCTGGTTTAGGATTAGCTCTCTGCTCAGTGTCCTCTCTTGGTTCCAGAGTGTCGACCGGGAAAGTTTCTTTTGCGCCTTGTGTCGCGAAGAGGATATAGGGGTCAGGGTCGCTTCTTATGGTAGCCACCCCTAGTGGTGTTCTGAACTTCATTTTCATGTGTCTCGTACTTGGTAGCGCCTCTAGATCGTACAGGCTGGGTCTGTCGAGTATGGCATTATAGAGAGAGTAGAGCTTTACCACATAGAAAAGGACATGAGCGGTTGCGTGATTATGAGATCTTCCTAGGGTAACAGGAAGATAAATGATGCCTTTAGAATAAATGGGCTCGTTTGAAAGCCCTTGGAGGGATCCGGTAGATGGCAAAAGCTAAGATGGATTGAAACCCATCCTGCGGGAGGCGTCCCGGGTAAGGAAATCACAATCAGCCCCCTGATCAACAAGAACCCATTTTACAGTGTAGGAGTCTATTTTGAGAGTGATGACAATAGGGTTATCACGGCGAATATCTATCCTTGTTGGAAGGTCATCATCATCAAAACCTATGATTGACATTCTTCTTTTGGCAGGTGCTGTGTCGAAGATGACTGTTGCGAGTATCGTCATAAGATTTCATAGAATCAGTCTGTTCCCACGGACGGCGTCAATCTGTTGAAGGTGAGTTATCGCTCTATAGATACCAACTCCTTCTTGACCCGAACAGTAGCTGTCAATGGGTGGATACACTTACAAAAACCACCGGAGGGTGCTCCGGCGGGGAGGATACGATACTCAAGTCAGTTAAGAGCGGTTTTCGATTAAAAGAAACAGACTGAGAATTAAGGGAAGGTTATTCACTGTGATCAGTGTGTCTAGAGTGTTAGGTCTAGAGAGCGTACCTCGTTAGAAGAGTTTTTTGGATAACTTATATCTCTGAGAGAGGTGCGTCGTTGGGAGATTTTAACCCTACCTTTCTTATCGAACTGATTCGAAAATCTCGGAGGTTAATATTATGAGTTGATTACGATTCTCATTTATCGGTAGAACTATCATTTTTGGGAGGAGTGTTTTCCTTACTTGAAAGATCCGTGATTTGCCATTATGAAATGGGAGACTGAAGTTAATGAAATCTTGACTTTCCTTTAGAATCGTTCGGAGTATTGTGTATCATTTGGTCATTTGACCGATAAGGGGCCTTCGAGACTCGTTCGGTTGGAGGGCTGACATTTGCTTGCCCGATCGGGACGACTACCTATGCTCGGTGAGTCAGATTAGTTAACGGGACGACTGAAACCCTATCATTTGACAGATCGATCTGGATGGCTAAGACCATTCGGTAGATTATCATGACGATCATCAAGTATTGGTCTGTAAGCATTTTTTGTGGGCTTCTTGAGAATTCTTTCTTTTGGTTTGGGTCTTGAGCCGTGTCCCATCAATTTCCATTACAAAATATATACAAACCAAACGTTAACAATATTAATAATATTCATTCCAAAATTTGAATCAAATAAGTAATATCAAAATCAATTTTTCCATTCCATTTTCAAAATTTTTTGTTTTAAATTTAATTTTGATTCTTGAATGTGAACCAAACACCCCATAAGGATATATGAATTGTGTTAGTTTAGGGTTTTGATAAAAAATTGATGTTAAAAATAATCTTAAATAGACTTCTACTTGTATAAAAAAATCATATTTTCAATATATATATATTTTTTACTTGAATGATATGGTTTAGGCATATGTAAAGAAAATCTAAATATACTTTTGTTAGAAGGATTGAGAATTTAAATAGAAAAGATTTAATAAAATATAGAAATAGACTGCTAAAAACTTGGATATAAGTTATCCGTAAAGATATGATAGTTATGAATTTAGATGAGAACATGTCCTTGAATAAAAAAGAGTGACATATAAGAATCCGCACAAATAAAAATATATTTCTCTTTTTTTTAAAAAAAAAAATTCTATCTTTGTTTTTTAAATGATCGATCTCAATTATTGAGATTAAAACTCATATTATTGTTATTTATATATTTTACTTTATATAAAACATTACGCAAAATAAAATATAATAGACAAAATTGAGCCAAATTAAGATTAATACACTTTATTAATGATTTAACGCGGAATGTTCTTTCTGGACAATACAAAAGATGAAGAACTAAAAAGAGAAAACTAATAATAACATTTAGTTAGTTTAATAGTCGAGTATTAATATTATTTAAATAAAATTTTAAATTTGAATTTTTTGTATAAAAAAATAAGTGTTATAAATATTTTATCTTTTAAGGGTTTAACTCAATTTAAATCAGATTTAATCAAATTTAAAATAATTATCAAAATACAAATGGTTGTATAAAAAAAAATTAGATGATTTTTTTTAATATAAAAATAGGTTATTGTATTATTACAATTTGAAAAAAAAAAACCCAAGATCTATGGCGTTAGTAACCAATTCATTAATTCAATAATTGTACTAGCAAGACAGAATCATAGACGTACCAAAAGAAATCCATCACGACACATGGGGATGAAAATCCCATGTTAGACTACTGGCTTATGATAAAGACCTACATAAAGAGCCCTGCAGTTGAATGTTAGACCTAAAGTTTGACACGCGTATCAGAACAGAAACCATTTGTCTGGAAAGCATTATCCGCGGAATCTATTGTTTGATGGTTTGGGTTTATATATTTAAATAATTATATATTATATATTGTTAAATTTATAAATTAAGTTTATATAAAAATAATTTAATAAATTTAAAAAAATTGATAATTTAAGTTTAATTATCTCAAAAAATATGAAAATAAATAAATGTATAGATATCAATAAATATTTATTATTTATGATGAGTTAAATAAGGAATATCTATAGGTGATTTAATGATAGTTACCATAAACTGAATATATAGAGTTGGAAGGTAAAAATCACCTTACAATTATAAATAGGGTTATGATCCCTGGGTTAAGAAATCAATTTTCTCCTTAATACCCCTATCTTATAAAGAGACTTTATGAGAATATTTTTGATCTAAAAGATCGTGTCCAAATTTTGTCCAAATGAAAATCGAATCAAGATTTTAGTTTTCAACTATAGAATCAGGTATAATTTCGATCCATTTTATGTTTCAATTCTAATTTAATTTAAATTTTTAATTCTAATAATTCGACATGACGATTATTATAATTTTACATAAAATTATTTTTCCAATATCTATCCCCCTTCCCTTCCTTCTCATGAGAAACCATATTTTTCCAGCTCAAACAACGCAATCCAAATCACTCCTATGCATGTCACCTCCACAGAGGTCATTACTACCTGTTGGAGGACAAAAATCAGTAAAAACAACAACCGAAAGAGGACTGAGTGGAGGTGGGCAAGCATTTTGATCAGGCTTCAGTTTTTATTAGCTCACACCCACATCCATCCCAGAAATGAAGATGTGCCATTGCTAACAAATGGTGGGTCTCAATCAGAGCAAGGCAGTGTCACTATTGTCCTTCCAACAGTAGAAAATTGATAGGTTGCCTCAACACAAGAGACAATCATATAAGGCCGAGGCAAGATTGCGCCACACAATGAGGATGATTCTCTGTACCCATTAACCCCTTAGCCTTGGTATCGATAGGACACCTGGTATCGACATGACACTTGGTAGCACCACCGGTCCCTTATCAGTTCAACGATAAAAATATTACATTTTTTTAATTAAAATATCAAATTTATAACATAAAAATTAAAAAATATAGATATAAATACAGGAGCCCCACCACCTCAAGTGTCTGTACGAGCTGAGCTAGAATACACAACCCTATATAATTAGTTTAACTCTATTATCTCAAGTAAATTCTCACAAACATGAGGCTATTAGATTCACAGGCAACATCACATACGCTTTGAGCCATCAGGTTGGAAGGTTACTCTCTGAGGAATCCCAACCAGTAGAAAAGACACCAAAACTAACCAAATTCTGCACTTGTATTTCTTAGCTAGATTTGCCGGTCAGCTACCTGAAATCCTATGGAGAATAGCAGAGTTCCATCATTGGATTCATTAATTACAAAAATAAATAAAAAATAAAAATAAAAAAGTCGGATAGCCACTTACATGCAGTCAACAGTTCCCCAATGCACTTCAGAAATTAAGAATGAAATTAGGTTTCAAGGTTTTGTGACAGTAAAAGCTTCAATAATATAAATGATTCTAGCAAAACATATCAACAAAACCCCATTTCAATGGTTCAATAATAAAACCAAGTAAGAGTTAGTAACCAATCATATATGAAAATGACTTCTCAGATGCTAAAGTTACCAATTTGCTGACAGATTGATGTTGGCCAAAAGAGATTGTGCCTACCAAGTTATGCCCACCTAGTTGTTGGCTACCCAAAAAAAAGGAAAAAAATTAGAAACATTAATTCCCCACATTTTGGAAAAATTCTCAAATTTCACAAGAACTTATGCACAATACAAAGGCAAGATCCTACCGCAGTTTGTGAAATTGGAAACGGCAGTACAAGAACAAGAACAAGAACAAGATAAGAGGTGCATGAGACTAGGGACCTCAAATAACGCTAAAAATGCTCTCAACTTGACAAGCAGATGCTTTCTGGCCCAAACCAGCTGGAGTTGGCTAATAAAGCTAAAAATTGATGATGAATTTATAGCGAATCCCAGATCATTCAGACAGGAGATTTTGTTGAGCTGGGGAAACACGTGCCAATGGAATCCAATTAGACACAAAGTTTACAAAGTTGGCAGTCTACAGAGAAGCTAAAACAGTCGACATCATCATATATCTAAGTTTGGAAAATATCAATTCTACATGAATTAGGCATCAGAAGCAGCAAAAATGGAGACATGCACCACTGAGTAGCTCCAAATAAGTTGCCAAAACTATAACGGACGAACATGCTATGCCGAAGAGCTACCAGAGTTTCAACTAGAAACTTGAAGATTACCAACAATGTCCAAGTATTATTTGAGTAATAACATGAAAATAGTTATACATTACCATGTAAAGCATTGCAAGTAGAGCTCAGAATGGGGAGAAAAACATGGCAAAGAATCGCAGTCAGAAAAACCTCCCACACAATTTTTTTGTGAGGCTTCAATAAAGCTTTTGAATATTCAACAAACCTAAAATGAGACTGATACTTCAGATTATTGACCAATGCCTATTCTACATGACACAACCTTGAAAACCACTCATGGTGATTAAATATAAGGAAATAAGCAAACATAAAATCAAGGAAAGATAACTCCAAACTTCCTTCCAAGAAAATATGCGAACTTGGAGTCAAATCTAAATCTTGCCACCAGAAACAGTGAGGAAGAGAATGCCCATATCCGAAACCCATCTCCTCAGAATAGCTATGTTGCAATCCATTTGGGAAGGAATTTGTATGGTAAACATGAGGCCACTAAAATCATGCCTCAGCAACCCATCACTGCGCAATTATAAACAAAACTGCCTGAATGTTTTCGAGCAAGCAGATTCCACTCTGGTGGGCCATCAGCGGGAGCCCATGAATTAAGCTCTATGATTCCTCCACCTAAAGCCCTAGGTCCACCAATAACAATAAGCCGATCTCCACATGCCCTAAATGCTAAACCCCAACCATTCATAGACACGGCCTGCTCGGGCAGTCTGCCCACTGTGACCCACAATATCCTCTGTTTGTCATATTTCCTTACCTCCTTCTCTGCATAATCAGCTGCATACAATTCATTATTTACAACAGCAAGCAGCGGAGGTGCCTCAGCTGTGGCTGGTGCCTCTGTTGCACCAGCAGCTCTTTGACGTCCGGGAAACATGTCAGGGATCACTTCCCAGGTCCTTGTTTCCAAATCAAATACCTCTCCACAAGTCAGTGGTTTTGAACTGCCTACTCCAGTTCCTCCAATACAATAGAACTTCCCATCCATAAATATGCCTGAGCACATTTTCCTTGCTTTGTTCATGCCCGGGAGGGTGACCCATGTTCCAGTCTCTGAGTTATAAAGCTCTGCAGAGCTTAATATGTTTCCTTCTGAATCGCAGCCACCAGCAAGAATAGCAATTTCGCCAAGACTAGCAGAGCCAAACAAGCATCTGGGAGCATTCATTTGCATTCCAGAAGACCATGAGTTGGTTAATATACTATATCTGTATATAACGTGAGATGTTATTTCCTTCCCAAACACAAGAAGTTCCGTACCAACAGCCAGAGACTCCTTGTCTGAACACATGAAGCATTCATTTGAAGTCATCCTGGGCAAATGCATCCACCTGCGGTGGATTGGATCAAAGGCCTCCCACTCAAGAAGATTGCAAGAAAAATAAACCCAGTGCTCTACAATACCACTCTGACGCCTCAGCCTATAAATTTCTCCGCTCCGAAATAAAGACCGGAAAGCTCGATTCAGTGACGCAATTGAGCCATAATCAGACCTCGAGCAACGAAGGAGGCAGTTAATAGAATTGTCTCGGCCAATTTGGTGGATTAGGGAACTCGAATCAGACTGATCCCCAGAATTATGCGGATCGTCAGATTGATCAACCTGAGTTAGCGACAAATCATGAAGAAACTTCATAGCTTCCTCTCTTTCATGAGCATCTAATGACTTCGATAACTTTCTTAAGACAGACAGTTCTTCAGTCTCCAATCGACGTTTCCCATTGGAGAGTTCAATGACACGAAAAGCATTATAAATCCACTTGCTCTCCTGCTCACAGGAACTTGGCAAGTCCCTTGATACAAGATAAGATGGACCCTCCAACATAATGCCCAAAAGCTATTGGAATATGCAGAAAATTTGCGAAAACAATCAACAAAGAAGCCTCTTGTCTTCATCATCAAAAGAAAATACGAATTCAATCAGTCACAAAATATCACCAATCAATCATTTCTAATACAGTTAAAAATCTTCAAGAGGCTGGAAACTAGAATTTCTACAAAAGAACAAAGACCAATGGCCACAATAATCAATTGCAAGATATAAGGCTACATGAATTTGAAACCATTTTAATTACAGCATGAATCCAAAACAACCACCAAAAACCACTTTCTTCCTCATAAAAACAAAATATGAATCCAAATAGTAAAAAAAAAAAAAAAAAAAAACACATGACTAACAAATCATTTCAGATGAAAGCACAAGTCTTCAATTAAGAAATTTGGGACTTCCATACATAAACTAGTTATACTAATACAAATTACACAACCCACTCCAATTCCAGATTCAAATCAGCTCCAGGTGAATTTGAAACCATTACAATTACAATGTAAATACAAAATGTTGCAAAGAAATAAACACTTAGTAGACAACAATATCTACCAGATACTCAAAAATTTCGCATGAATTCATCGATTCACTTCAAAATTTGGCATGAGCCCAAGAACCAAAAACCACAAAACAAAAGCATATTAAAAAAAAGAAAAAAGAAACCCTTAAAACCCAAATCAGATCTCTGGGTTATAACCAATATAAAAGCCAAAACTTCCCAAATTGAGCAGATTATGAGTGTGATAATCTACTTCTTATCCAAACCCTTATTCAAAATTCACATAACTAAAAACAAACAATAGCTACAACAAAGAGATCTATTTGTAGCTCTAGCAAATTCAAATTCAATCTCCAGCTCAACAAAATTATAAATGTTCACCCAAAATTAATCAAAAAATAGAAACAGCGAAGCAAAAAAAAAAAAAAGTAAGACTTACCAAGAGAAATATGAAACTTCGTTTAGCCTCTTATATCTCTCTGTCTCTCTCCCCCCTTCCAAGAGGAGAGCAGGTCAGGTCCAAATACTGAGCTCTCTCTCTCTCTCTCTCTGGTTTTTATTCCGAATAAGTAATATAATACTGAGGGAGAGGGAGAGGGAGAGGGTGGGGTGGGGGTAAAGGAAGAAAGAGGAAAGTGGAGCCTACAAACGGCTAAGAAAGGATGGCCGAGTCGCCGTCTAGGATTGGCGGCCCAACCACACTACCCTCTTCTAACGCCCGTTCTTTACTTCTACTCTCTCTCTCTCTCTCTACCCTAACTTTTGTTGGCAATCTATGTAATTTCTTGTTTTTTATTTCAAGGATGCGTATGATAAGAGGGGCAAAATTGGATTAAAATTACTTTTAAAGTAGGGTAAATAATATCACTTGCGAGCAGAGTAAAGAGAGAAAATAATAATAATAATAATACTAAATTCCTTTATATTAAATAATTAATTATTCTTTTAATCAGAAATCTCAAATTTTGATTTTTAAAAAATAAAAATAAAGAATTTAAGAGAGTCAACTCTTAATAGATCCTATAATACTCAGATTAAATTAGTTATACAAAATTCGAATACAAAAAAAGAGAGAAAAAAAATAATAATAAATGAATTATCTCCCATCTTTCTGTCTGTAAGAAATATAGATGAAAATTATTACAATAAATTTATTAAAATAAAAAATTTTATAATTTAACTGGAAAATAATAATTTTCATGGAATTAAATTTTATAAAAATAATTTTTATGAGAATAAATTTTATTTCTTAAATTGTTATTATCCTACCACAAATATATTTCACTTCCTCGTTTTTTGTTTTTTCGTAACATCTAAGTACTCCTCATAGAAAAACCTTCACTTCTTAAAAGAAAAAGGCTTTATAAATTCACAAAATTCTCATTATTTTTGAGTTTGATACATACTGCAAAGTTCTCTCTCTCTATAGAATTCTCATTATTTGTAGCTTCAAAATGGATGGAAGTTGAATAATATTAATTGATTTTTTTATACTCACATGGTTGCTTTTTGTTGTGTATTAATTTGAGAAAAAGAAGAAAGAAAGAAAGAAAATTTGAAGTTTGATTTTAGAAATGAGATTTTTGTTTTTGTTTTTGTTTTTTTTTTCGAAATGCCTTAGCATTTTAAACTAATTATTAATTTTCATAGTATTATTATTATAGATATATGTTATTTTTTTCAATTTGTTTTATTTTATATCCTAATTAGATAATAAAAAAAGAGAAAATAAGGTAAATTAGGATGAAGAAAGAGAAGGGAAGTTGCCAAAGGGGAAGAAGAAATCTGGAAGAGGAGAAGATCATATGCTTTTGAAGAAAATGGATTGTAGTTAGCATAATCAAAGCACACTCTATTGACTTTTTGAGTCTCAAAACCGACGTTGTCATGTCATGGTCTTCTTCCATTAGTCGTGAGACAGGGACATTGCTCCATTAAAAGTTTGTGTAAAGATAATGTAGAATATGAAAAGAGGCAATTACATTACATGAGAATATAATAACCTCTCTCTCTCTCTCTCTCTCTCTCTCTCTCTCTCTCTCCCCCCAAGATACACTCGCACTCACCATGCCTTGTAGCAGGGCATTTCCCTTCACCTTCCCATTCATCAAAATTTGGGACCACCATAGTCAGAATGTATCAAGCTCAAAATGGACTATTACACTATGTTTGGATGTAGAGAGAGAACTAAGAGACAGAAAAGTGATTTTAAGAGGAAATCAGACAATTTCCTTCGCAAGAGAGTTTTATAAGAAGAGAAGGGGGAAGAAATCGGAGGGTTTTTAACATAATTTTGTTTTTCAAAAGTGGGAAGAAAAGAAGAGAGAAAAAAAAATTATCTCATGAATATATCAAATTTATTTTTAAAAAGATTTTATTTCTAAAACTTTCAAATAAAATAAAATAGGAAAAACCTTCGTCATCTCTCTCTCTCTCTGAACTCCCAAATAAAGTAGCTATTATTTATTATTTTTTAAAAGGGTTCTTTTATAATATTAAAATTATAATTTAGATGTTGTTTAATCTTATGAAAATTATGACACCTCCAAATATAACTATTGTGTTCTGATATAAATTTATGGTTTTTGTTTCTGATCATAAATAACTTAATTTAATAGATAATCCGATAGAAGCGAATCTCAAAAAACATATCATAAGTAATAATAAGAGAGTTAAAAATTTGAGAAAAATATTAGTTTTTGGTGATGCAGTTCTAATAATCATAGGGATAATTACGATAATGAATTAGAACTCATAGAAATATAGTTTGGGAAAAGATTTGTTTGGTTGAATTGTTCTAAATAATTTCTAGTAAAATTTTTCTTATTGAGTGTAATCTAAACCTTTTGAAATAATTTATAACAATACCAAAAACTAATACTGAGAGAGAAAGAGAGGGAGGGAGAGAAAGAGGGAGAGAGAGCAAATATGTTTGTTTTCTATTGAATTCCGAGGGACCTAACACCATAGAAGAGGATCTCCATGCAAAAGCAAATCCCAAATATATCTCATTGGGTTTGCCGTATTCACTAATTTGATAACTACTCAAAATTAATCTTCCAATGCTTTGATTTTTCTTTTTTTTAGCCTATGGATTCGATCCTTCATTCAGTGTTTAAAATTTTATCTCAATTAATTCAAGTTAATTTGAATAAGACATTTCTTAGAGAATATGAGTTTTTTAACATAATTGATTCTATATCAAAATTATGAGTTAAACTCGTGGCCTTGGCCGAGTTGATTTGATGACAAAGTGGGCACGTACCAAATACCACCCCCCCCCCCCCCCCCGCCGGGGCAAAAAAAAAAAGGAAGATTAGCGCAAATTTGTTAATTCGCCATGAAAGAACCTTTAATATGTAGGACCATCAAAAGTCTGTGGGCTTGCTTCCTGCTTATCGCCAAGTGTTAATCGGTCTCCAGTCATCATTGCTAACTTACATTAATTTAAGAAAAAGAATTACTTTATTTTATTTATTTAATTTTATGATGTGGGGCATACTATAAATATATATCTTTGATATATAAATTTTGATTAATTAAATTTGAAGAATGAATGAACCAATTTAGAATTACTTCTCTTAATTTTTTTTTTTCTATTCTTAAAATTTGAATTTAAGATATCGATTGTCACTTCGTCAGCAATTGCTACTGTCTCTCTCCTGCCCCTATTAGTTGTCATTCCAAGCCAAGTTTGGAGTACAAAAAGAAATGCGAGAAGAATATAGAAGGTAACCGCGTTGATGATTATTCATTTATGTTGGTCGGTAGACACATGGTGAAATAACACAAAGTTCCCATGTAGTAATGTCACTGCCATTGTCCTACAACTATATTTGTATATTGTCATAATTACCATTCCAAAATAAGAGAATATCAAGATAGTGTCCTAGTTGATAGCATAATTACAGTCCCTACATTTATAAAATCAAGGGTTTTGAATTAAATATTTTACCAAGTATTCAAATTTTAGAATTTCAGTAACATCATGGTAATTAAAATTATTCGATATTGCCTAAACTAAATTTTTGGGAAAAAGAATTTAACTACATTGATCACTTTTACTCACTTGATAACCTCTTTGAGGGGTCTGTAGAAGGGATTGAAAAATAAGCTTAGGATTGGTGCTTGCATAAATTTTGACGAGTTGTCGATGTCTTGTTGATAAAAATACTAAATTTTTTTAATTAAGTTTTCAGATTTGAGTTTTGAGAATGAAAAAATCAGACCCTAAGAGAGTTCACTCTTTAATGGACCTAATAGCTAGTTTGAGTTGGATTTTTCTAAACCAATAAATTTCAAGCAAAAAAATGAAAAAAAAAAATGGTTTGACGGGTTTGACAAAAACTTTATAGACCCGGGCAGAAGAATGTAGTATTTAGCATAGGCCCAATATAGTTTGGTGGTCCAGTAAGTTGTGATTCACGAAGACCAAATCCTAGAATTGGCCCATGTCATAACTTATAGCAGGGAGAAGCCTGTAGTAATTAGCATTGGCCCAATTTACTTTTGGTGGTTCAGTACTTTGTGAGCCCATGGCTCACAAAGCCCAATTCTTAGAATCCTAGATTATTATTATTATTATTATTATTATTATTATTATTATTATTATTATTATTAGGTGTAAGTAGATTATTTGCACAAACAGATATCGGAGTTTTGTCCAACTAATCTGACTTGAGTATTGTCGGGCCCTTCATGAAGACGTTGATTTTTTCAAATCCTATTTCTCTGTAGTTGAGGAAATGTGAGCTTGACTCTTGCACCCATAGGAATTTGGTAGAATCCTACTAGCCATTCAAACATTTTGATCACCAACCCTTGTCTCACACGAGGCCCAAGTAAGCAAATAAACTTTTTATATAATTATTATTAAATAAAAATAAAAAATTTATTATATAATATATATAATAGTTTATTTCCCAAAAGTTTATTAAATAAAAACAAAAATAAAACTTTCATTTTCTTTCCCAAATAAACTTTTTGGGTCTGTGTAAGCAGATAATCAATATATATATATATATATATATATATATATATATATATATATTTGTGGATAAATTGGATGTTTTCATAGTATTTCCTTTTGGGAAAACCTGCTATATATGCTAGAAACCAGGAATTGAGGATGTCATGGTTCAAGGAGGGGATGAATGTCATCATACTAAATTTGGGCTAAAATCATGAAATTACGTCAGTTAAGATTTAGATACAAAAGAGCAATAGAGAGTAAAGGCCACTCTACTCCTTAATTAAAATCTTGAACTCGAATCATATATATAGAGCAAACATATACCGGGAGAGTTTTATCCCTTAAGGGTCTAACCCCACTCGAACCAGATTTAGTCAGATCTAAGATAATTATTAGATACTGATAATTTATAAAAAATTACGAAAGTTATTATTATTATTATTTTTTCACATTTTACTTTACGAGTTCATTTTAAAAGTTATTTTAGATGTTTGCATAAGAATTAAGAAACAAATTAAATAGTGTTAATTATAAAATTTGTTAACTAAACAACTAAACTACCCTTTGAAGTGTTGATTGGGCCTAAGAAATTTTTTAACAAAACTATAAATGCCATTTATTGTTAGATAAGTGTAAAATTGAAAAAAAACCACTAAATCTTGAATGGAGTATGAGAATCACAATTAAAATGGAATAAAATTTTCTTTCCAAAAACCACACTTACAGGGAACGGTGGGAGTAATTTGTATTTGAAAAGCTCTTTTCTAAAAACAATTATTATAATTAAAAATTATAACAAGAAGAATAAAATAAAATAGAAACAAATTAAATCAAACCAAAGCCAAATTGATTTTTTTTTCCCAGCAGAAAGTCACGTTAAAGCTAGCTATTATAATTTTAAGTAATAATTATGGGAGAATATATATATATATATATATATATATATCTTCTTGTGCTTTGACCCGCTTTTTTTGTATAAAACACCGGAGATCTTATTTTGATATCGACTAAACCCGATTCGAGTTAGATTGAGGTTTTAAAAGATAAAACTTTTTTAACTCCTATTTTTTCTATAAATAAAACTCGAATTCCATACCTCATATAAGGAATAGTGGTGTTTAATTATTGAATCAATAAGGTGTTTACAAATACTAACAAAATTATGAGATTGACTCTTAACAAATAAATTTGAACCACAAGGGTTGGTATCAAACATGAAGGGATAAAAGTTTAGTAAACATGGTCCAGTCCTTGACATAAATTTAAGATATTTTGGACCATAAATTAGTATATAATGCGGCCATAAATTTAGCATACATCACAATTTTGGTGTTAAAGTGCATAATTTGATATTCTGATATAATTATATACAATTTTTTTGTGCTCTAGGTTTAGAATTATCGTCTAAGATTTTATTTTGATTAATCTGAATTGATCCGTAATTGGATCCCTTTTTTTTTTTGGGAGAAAAGGATCTTGTAACGTGATTTTTCGAACATAATTAATAGATCTAAGTGGAATAAAACGTGTCAAATGACCCATCATTACAGAGTTTTAACTATTCTTTTTTATGCTGCCTCTCTCTCTCCCTCTCTCCCCCATGAGCCACAGCATGTGTTAAGGTCTGAATATTTTTTTGACCCATTTATAGATTTTTAGTGGGTCACGTCTTTCTAGTAATATGCTTTTGTGTGACCACGATTTTATATAATTGGCTACATTACTACTAGGAGGGATTACCATTTTAAGCCTTGCAAATCACGATTCTTGATCTTATGATTGGATCATTTAATTCTCATAAACATCCCCTTATGACCTATAAGGCTACAACAGCCAACTCCATTTTTGTTGTTGATATGAGTCCGGACATGGCCATTTCTCGTTGAAGACTTCCAGCTTTTAATGTCTTCAAAACTCTCTCTCGAAATATGCACTTCTAGCTTTCATCTTGTGATTCTTTTCCCTCTTTTGTATTTATTTATTTGTGCAAAATAAGCAAACAAAGGGAGCAAAAGGTCTTTCAAGGGTCGGTGCTATTTGGTTATATATTCTCTCACCATCCGATTAGACATAGATATAATGTATTTTCATTTATTTTAGAAAATTACCTTGAGTTCATGTTAGCTACGGTATATTATTTTTCATAAAACATTAAATGAGATTGAAGAGGTTTGTCATTTACTCTGAGGTTAACCAACGACCCGAAAATTTAGTGACAATGTATTAATTTCTTTAATTAAGATTTCGAGTTCAAGTTTTGAGAATAAAAAAACTGATGTTAGAAAAGGTAACCTCTAAATCGGACTCCACGGCTGGTCAAACTGAATTTAGAGGGTGTTTGGAATTATTTATAAGTTGGTCAAACTACCTTATAAGCTAAAATTAAAATTATAACCACTTGGTAACTAAAATTTATAAAAGTATTTATAAGCCTAAAAAGTAATTATAAGTTAAAAAAAAAAATAAACTCCTTCTACTAGTTTTTTCATTTCAATGTTTTTAAGCACAACTAAAATAAATTAATTTGATCAATAAAAATATATTTTTACCTTTTTATATTTAACAAAAATTATAACTATACCACATCTTATACCCATTATGGTATTTTTTATATTTTATATACTTTATAAACACTTATTTTACCAAACAGTTAACTAATTTTAAGTAATATTTATCCAAATAGATAACAATTTATTTTTTAAAAAAGTTAAAATGGATTTATAAGTTAAAAAGTTATTTATAAGCACTTAGTGTTTATAAACAATATTTTTTTAAACAATCCTAAATGACTTCTTAGTGTCATCCCACCTAAAAAGGAAAAACAAAACAAAATAGAATAATTTCCCTTTATAAATGGTTCATAAATCTAAAACCAGATATATGTAGTGGATTAATCATCATATAACATTTTCACCTTGTGCAGTCAAACTTCTTGGTGTTCAAGACCCTCAAAGTGGTGTGGCCAAAACCCCAAGTTTCAGACCCCTAGGAAGATGTATGTGGGTGTGCACATGAAAAGAAAACAAAGAACGTAGCACCAAAAATGAGTGGCTCATTTTACACCTTGAAACTTGTCAAATTAGACTACGCTCCAAAACACATTTCATTACTCTCAGCATATGATCTGAGGAATCACCATGTTTTGATCTCTCTCTCTCTCTCTCTGATAACCCCAAAGGTCTAGTCTACAGTTTTATATTATTGTCTATTTCTTTCTCTCTCCTCCATGCATGGAGGGAAGAGAAGATGCTGCTACAGAGTGATACACGTGCAATGTTCCTTCCTAAGCCTCTCCCTAACGCCTTCAACGGCCATACTAAGCTCCACATAATCCGGTATGCTTACCCCCTTCTTTAATACATTTAAAACCTTATTTTATCTCCATTAGGTTATTGCCCTTAACTAGGCATCTATGTGTATATGTGCATATAATATATATTAACCTAACTTTATATCTACGTAGTCAAATCATGAGACATGCAATGTCACGTACATTTTCTCCAATATATAGCTTGGGGACATTTTTTGGTACTGGATCAACCGGTTAAATAATTGGTTCTCCCAAATTTTTTTCTCTATTATCAATACTCGAATTTAAGATCTCTGGTTAAGAGGGTAGAGTGTCCAACCACTCAATTCAAAAGAGTTTGGTATAGCTTGCAGACATTGATGATGGCATAGATTGGATCATGTTGAGTACTCTAGCAAATACACCAACACTGGAATTTCGTCTCATTTAATCTAAGGCTGTTTTTCCATCCCATTACGGTTTTTTTAAAAATCAGATTGGTTATTATTATTATTATTATTTTGCACTCGATTTGTTAATTAAATAAGTAGAAAAAAGGGTCGACCATGGGTGAAAGTAATTATTATTGCCACTATCACTTTTCAGTGATTTTTTTTAAAAGAAACTTTTTTTCATGTTCTAAAATTAGTGTAATCATTTATTTAATCAATATAATAAATAATATTAGTATTTTAACCTTAAAACTAGATAAAGCAAATTAATTAAAGGGGATTTTTCAAAAATTAATTTCTGAGAAACAAAGTCGAAATAATAAATTTTTTTCCCTTAATCTGTATGAGTAATAATTTTGCTGGTCCAAGATGCTCTTTGCAAATACCAATAAATACCTCTGTACGAAATCACCCATTAAACTCAGTTTGGTCGGTGTGTATGGTAGTTCTTGCAGACACCATGGCAGTTAAAATGTGTGATCTCTCGATCTCATATTTCCAAGGTCCTTCCTTCACCGACCATGTCAATTGATTAATTAAGAAAAAATAAATAAATATCGTACATTAATATCTGGAAAGCCTCGGAAGATTAAACAAATGCATGAAATATAATTAAGATCTTAAGTTAATAATATATTATAAACAACAATAATGACATGAAGATGTAGTACAAATGGCATATGCTAAGAAGATCAGTTTATATCTTTCTTGGGGGATCCAAAAGAATTCTTTACAGGTCCTCTTCCTTGTCATCAACCTATATATGTTATTCATTAAAGTAGAACGGTTTTAATTTGTATTTTTTTGAATAATCCGATAATTATTTTACATTCGATTAAATTCAATTTAAATCGAATTAAAATTTAAAAGAACAAAACTCTCCCACACCTGTGATTAATCCATGAACAATACTTCACAATTTATGCATATGGAATAAATTTATAAAATAAATTTTATATGAACTTAATATTTCTCATAAAATCATTGATAGTATAATTAACTCAATCGCAGAATTGTGTGATTGAAAACAAGTTAAAAGAATTATCACCTTGATTAATTCAATAGTTATGTGATTGAGTATGAGCCAAAGGAAACTCGAGACCTTGAAAAGAATGAAGAATAGTGAGAGTTAAGTAAGAGCTCATTGACATATGTATGGGGTCCTCTTGTATAAATATACTCTCATTATAACTAAAGTCTTTTGAGTTGAGCAGTCGGACACTTTAGGTCCGTAGTTTGAGTTTTGAGAATAGAGAAAATGATTTGAAAGAATCAATCTCTCAATGGGACTTACAGTGTTCGGACTAGATTAATTGAGCAAAACTCAGATACCGATCGATGAAAACCAATATATATATATATATATATATATATATATTTATACACTCTCATTATACGAATTCAAACCAAACAATTATGTAAAATTTTAAGTTTTCCTTAATTTATCGTTTCATAAAGTACTCTTATAAAATAATTTTCCATCATTAAAAATTACCTTGAATCTTGCCTAGGGAGTATTGCATCGCCTTCAAGTTAACTTATGAAGTCAAAGCCAACACGGTGAATCATAATTAATTAATTTATGATATAAAATATTATCCGCAATAATGCCTCTTGAAATACCATTACTCTTACATAAATAAATATAATTTGACTCATAATCTAAAAGAAAATATTTAAATTTTAATAATATTTTTGGTTTATTAGAATTATATAAAAAATTACTCTCATTATATAGCCCTAAATCTATGCATTTCTCAATATATATATATCTATATATAAAAGAAAATGACCGGTGGATATAGCTACATAACACTAGATTTTCTTAATCAAAATTTTGAATTCGAGTACTGAAAATAAAAAAAACATATATTAGAAAAGTCAGTTTCTAAATTGAACCCTATAAATTTTCAAACCAAATTAGTCGAGTTTTTAAATACTAATAATGAAGTACCGAATATATATATTTCTTATTTTTTTTCCTTAATCACCCAGCAATGGTATATTCATCTTCTAAATGCTAAACCCATTAATGAGGTCGACCAGCCCAGCTAGCCCATTGCATTTTATAAAGAAGATTAAATTAGGATTCCTCTTGACGTCTGCGCTGTCCATGGGATCAAGCTCATGTGCCCGAGATGCACGCCGAGCAACCTTAAATTTTGATTTAAATTCTCTTTGCTCACAAGAATTATTATTATTAAAGTTAATAATTTATGTCTTTCAGTTTACTTTTGTGGACCACTCGCACGCAAAAACTGTAACCTAATTTAATCAACCCACGATGACTTTGCTCGTTGATCTATCAAGCAATTTGTTTTTTTAGCAGAAAGAAATGCAACTAAGTGAAAGCAAATCGGAGAAAAAAGAATAGAAGTAAGAAAACTTTACCGATTGAACTGTCCCTAAGAGACTCTATCAAGCAATTTGTCTATCCCAATTAAAGTACTTCACAAAGTGACATGACATTAAACTCTTTTAATTAAGATCTTGAGTTCGAGTTTTCAAAAATAAAAAAATATCAGAGACTTTGTTTCTAAATTAAGTTTCGCAATATTTAAATCGGAGTAATCGGATAATCTGGATACCGTAAATCAAGTACAAAAAAGTTCTTTACGTAAATATATATCTAAATTTACGTAACTAAGTTGCCTTGCAAATAATAATAATAATAAAAATAATCCCCGGTTTTTATTTTGTTAAATAATTAAACCCCAGAAAGGGAAAAATAAAATAGAAACATTCGAGTTTATAATATTATATTATCAAAATCAAAATAACAATATGATATACGCCAATCTTTTTATTTTTATTTTTATTTATTTTTTTTAAATCACATGTATTTTTGTTGAACCAAGAAAATTGCACCAGATAAACCAAAAAAAAAAAAGAAGAAATTTTTTAATTATTCAAAATTTTATAATTGAAAGTATCCATCTCGAAAGTTCATACTTTTTTTGTTAAAATGATTGCTAGATAGGAAACAAAATAAAGCCAGAGGAGAAATCAGTATTCTATAGATACAAAACAAAAGTTTTGTACTAATTTAATTATTATATTTATTAAATTAGTCATAATTTATCTCTGGGGGACGGACGCATTCATATATTTAATGGGCAGGCTAATCTGGCTTCCAGTACTGTTTGGAATTTTATTTATTTATTTATTTATTTATTTATCTGTTGGTATGAGTTAATCAAATCTATCTTACAACCTTTCAACCATTGGACGAGTCGTGAGCACGTGTTCATGGAAATATCATATTTGAGGATCTTCCTCTAGCCATGATTGTCTTCTTGATCAACACTCTCCATTTGCATCCAAATTTCATGCAAACCTTTGGAAAATAAAAAACACAAAAAACTAAAAACAATATTTAAGGTAATTAATTGTATGAGAAAGGTTTTAAGGCTTTTTTGTTAGAGATTTTTAGTTTGATGTTATCTAATTTAGGATAATACTTTTTCATATAATTATTAAATAAATTACAGTCGATTACTAATATATAACTATCAGACTAGCGTATATAATTTTTGGCTGCTATATGGACCCAATGTATTTATTAGTACATAATTAAAAAATAATAATTGAGATTCATAGTGGTTTGCAAAAAAGAGTAGAAGAACCAACGTCTAGTTGGTTCACAAATTGGACACTAGTATTCTTTTGGTAAGATTTTGAGTTCAATTTTTATATATAAAGAAAATATACGTTAGGAAAATTTTGCACTTTAAGAATCCAATTCAATTTAAATCGAATTTAATTAGAACAAAAAAGATAGAGAGAGGGAAGAAAAAAATCAAATAGTTTTATATTTTTTTTAGTGCTCTAGATTTGATCTACCGTCTAATATTCAGACTTTTACTCCTACTAATCGAGTTACGGTCATGTCCTCATTCGGAGGGGACTCTCCCAACGTCGTTTTTATCTCTCTCAAGATTCAAAACCGAGCACTTAGTATAAGATTCTAATACCCTTCCCATTAAACCAACGAAATGTTGGTTTTATACATTAATTATGCATAATTTTGTCTTTGGTTAATAAGAATTAATCCTTGAATGCAAGGAAATTAAGGTGTTAAAAGTGTAAATGCACGAATAGTAAAGAATAGTACAATTACAGATAATAACATTTTAGTAAAATTAGATTCGAGTTAGTGTGCTTCTGCACAATTGCAGATAAGCATGTGAACATGATAGCAAAAGGTATTATAAATTAAGTTCAAGTAACTTAGGCATGAACAATCACTTCTTAGGATTCCCTCAATCATCATCTCAAGCAAGAGAGCAAGCTAAGCTATTATAAACTCACACACTCTCACTCTCACTCCTGACAGACACAGCACAAGCTTATAGAAAAATGTTGTTTTACTCGTCAAATTAGAATATAGTCTGCACTGCATGCTCTATTATTTTTCTTGGTGAGATGATTAGATCTCTTTGGATGGAATCTTTCCCATCAATGGATTGGGAGGGTATTGAGCAAGTTCCTCTTTCATTTAATTTTTCTATTTATATTATTTTTGGTGTAGATGTGTCTATCGCCGATCGATATTTAAACTACCTGGACTAATCTGATCTGGGTATTGTAAAACTTATTTTAAAGGTTGGTTCTCTCAATATCTATTTTTTTATTCTTAAAATTCAAACTCAAGACATTGATTAAGAGAGTTTAGTGTTCAACCATTACACCCACAGGATATTAATTTTTTCTATTTTTAATGATAAAGAGAATTTCGATCGCTATTTTCTGAATATGCATAAGTAAACCGATCATACAGACGAAATAATTCACAAATTATATGCATCCAGTAAGCATGTTGGTGTGATAATTTAAATCTAAATTTTTGTTTTCGATATTTCATCATTTAAATTGAAGGTAAGTTTTAAATTTCAATGAAACTCATGCACGAACAAAAATTGGAGGACTGCTTTCGAAAACATAAATCCTTACCCAAAAAAAATAAAAAACATAAATACGAGGTAACAAACTCCAATGTATTCATTAAATCATGCAACTTAATATCTAATTTTTGAATGTGATCGTCCTATTAGAAATCTAACCAAATGAGGGCAAGCACATTTCAAGAATCATATTAATTCAACTCGAATAGCTTCAGAATCGAACAATATTATATCAGATTTGATCGTTAAAAATTACACTAAAGAGGTATTAAACTAATGCATACAACTTTTTGTATGTTAATTATAGTTTGTGGGTTATTATGTGTGTCTTATGGATCTGTCAGTGCAAGCTTGAAGAATTGAGAGCGAGGTAAATTTCTAAATTTTCATAATTAACTTTTAAATGATAAATTATTATCGAGTTGATTTATGAATTATTTGTGCTTATTTGTATACAAATTATTTAACATATGGTTAAAAAAAAAAAATAGCACCAAAACATGATTAGAGCTTATTTATATATGTTTACCAAAAACTCTCTCTCTCTCTCTGTGTGTGTGTGTGTGTGTGTGTGTGTGTGTGTGTGTGTGTCTCGTCTCAGGTTTGAGGTTCAATATTTGACAAACTACCATTTTGCTAGGAGAACAATTACATGTGAAAAAGAATAGTAATGTATGAATTAAATGAATATTAAATCAAACAGATTAATTGTTTCATGCGGCAGTCTATTTAAATATATCTTGATCAATTTATAATATGATTTTATTTTGACTTTATAAATTAATTTAAATATATTTATATAAACTACTACATTAATAGTTGGTTATTTAATTTAAAATTCTTTTGATTCATCTAATACATCTTTAGAAAAACTAAATTTCTTTTGCATGAAATAGGTTTTTTTTTTTTTTTTTTTATTCCTTTTTTTTGGTGTTGGGTGGGTGGGGGCAGGGGGTTGTATGAAATAGCTCTAGGACTTGGGATCACGCATGAGAAGACTCATGCATTCTCCTATTATAGTAGAAAATAAATTAATAATATCCGAAAAGAAGGTCGGTGAACTCATGGATGTTGGGGCTGGCTCATCAAGAAGGGGAAAAGCCCCGGTCGGTGGCACTAGATTTGACCGGTCAGCCATGCCAACCTCAAGCCCGCGTGTTCTCTGTCTTCGAATCGAAAACCAGTGGAGAGATACTACTCGGCAAATTCCCTATTTGATAATCACTAAACACACACACAATATTATATAATATATATATATTTATTATATAAGCGAAATTAGAAATTTTGGTATAAAAATTTAAAATTTATTGATGGTAAGAAATAGAAAATTATTATTTTTATGTTATATTAAATCCACAAATAATTACTAAAAAATTGGTAACTAATATTTTTACCACTCTTTTAAAAGAAATACGCAATCTTGTGAGGAAATAATCGACAATTTTGCAATGTTAATGGTCATTTATTGACTAACTTATAAACATCTTTGTGGATTTATTCAATTTAGAACACAATTACTGGATTGATGACGAGACCGACACTTTACTGTTGTTCTCTCAAAAATTGATCACCCAATATACAAAGTGTCTTTTGGTTTAGTGTAGGTAATTGATAGAGCAAATGTATATGTATATAGTCTTTTCCTTACATTTTGTAAAGAGACTGTTTACACATCTCGAACTCATGATTTCAAAATCATCAAAAAAATAATTTTACCGTTTCGTCAAAGGTCACCCTCAATGCCGTTTCCTAAGCATTTTAAAATTCTAAAATTCATATGGTTTGTAGTTTTTAGTTCACCTATAGCTATTATAAAGACATTCAAACTCATAATCTTGTGGACGTGAAATATCCATGTAGGAGGCTGATAACTCATGGGCAATGTAAGCAAGAACTAATATAATTCAAGAATATTAATGTTATAGAATTCTAAAATTAATTGTGATCCTCATTTGTTCACTACACTTGTTTCTTCTTAAGTCATGCAATAATGTATATTATAATAATCTCCCATTAAAGATAGCACGTAAAATAAACATCATATTGCGTGTAGAGACTGACACACACAGAGAACCAAGCGCAAACACACACGCTCTCTCTCTCTTTCTCTCTCTCTGCCCACTTGAGATCAAAACCCAACTTGAGAACACACGGGGTCGGCAGTATGGCGTATCTCTAGAATCGTGATCATCTCTCTCTCTCTCGCTCTCATGCTATTTAAATACATGGCTCAGCCCATTGCTTTCTCCCATGCAGTTGTTTCCTTCACCACCCAACACCACTACTTGTGATATTGTGCTCTCTCTCTCTCTCTCTCTCTCCCCTTCCTTTCCTTTATTATCTTCTTCATCTCCAAAGCAAACCCCGTTATCTCAATCCACGATAACTTTGTCTCTGACGCTGTTGTTTCTCTCTTTCCCTTCATAGTCACATCTTAATGTGCTTGCATTTCTTTTTGTTGCTCTGACAAGTGCTTCTTTTCTTCCCATTTGTCTCCTTTTCAAAGGCCCTTTCTAATTTCTTCTCTCAACTTCTATCTCTGACAAATACTCACAATATTTGGGAGTTTTTTTCCGTCAATATATACAAAACAAAAGAAGCAAAAATGTCTGGAAGAAGGTCAAGATCAAGGCAATCATCAGCCGTTTCGAGGATCACCGATGATCAGATCAATGATCTTGTTTCCAAGTTGCAGCAACTTCTTCCTGAGATTCGTGACAGGTGCTCCGATAAGGTAGTTTGAACCTCACTAACCACATGACTAATCTCTCTCTCTCTCTCTCTCTCTCTCACACACACACACACATGTGGGCACGCATGTACATTCTTCTCTCTCTGTGTGTGTGTGTGTGTGTGGTAGAATAAGTGAGTGTATTGTAATTAGTTACTAAAAGGGTCTTATTTTCATCTTCTAAGGTACAATTCAAGGAAATAAGGTTCCTCGGAAAAATAAACTTTGACCCCCCACCCTAAAATGGAACTAATAAAAACCCTACAAATTAATAAATTTGTTTCCTATAGCCATGCCAACTAAGTTTGACCAGGTTACATTTAGGGGGTGTGGGGTGGTTTCTCAAACATTGCTTCTGTTTCTCTGTGTTCTTGAAACAAATAATGGAAGAGAGTGTCTCAAGCCTCATTTTATTTTTCCTTTTTCCTTTTGTTAGAATTTTTAGGTGACTCAACACGCAGCGGAAGTAATAAAATAATTTTCGGAATCGTAAAAGGTTAGGGTTCGCGATATACCTCAATCGGTGATTCGAAAATCGTCAGAACCGCAAACTCCCGATCTGAACTTCTCGTAGTCGGGATGATAATCACGATGAACGGACTATCACCGCAATGCCACAACGATCCAACCCTCAACCCGATGAATCGTAGACGGATCCGGAAACCCTCGAAAAATTAATCGTTCTTCGCAACAATTAATTTTTCCACTCTTAGAAATATTTTTCCTACTCGAAAAAATATCTCCTCTCAATTTTCTCTCAAAGAAAAATGAATTGAATGGATAGAGCAAAAGTCTCTCACCATTAACAGGAAGAAGGTCTTCTTTTTTTCCTTTTTCGAAGAACAAACGTAAATTCACTCTCCCGTTTGCTCTCTCACATAGGAAGGTAAGTCACACACCAATAATGGAAAATGTAACTCCATTAGCTAATAACTCAACCATTAATCAAGGAAGGTAATTAAGGAGAGAGAAATGAGGGGTAGGGATTTGGTAACTGCCCCACGTGGGCATACCAATCAACACCTTTCAACAACTAGAGGTCAAAGGAAGAGATGAAGGTTAGATGTCGTGAAGGGCCAAATGTATCATATACTACATTGAGAGCTTTTCAAGCTAAAACCTTAAAAGTTGCTAAACGTAGAGTACTAGGGTTAATATATATATATATATTTTTAAAGTTTTAAGGCAGACCAATTTTTCATCATATTATTCCTAGTTAATAATATGTTCATACTCTTGGCTTGTTATTGAATAATGTTTTTCTTTTTCACGTGTCAAAATTAGATAAATCAATCATTTACAATTTTTTTAATCAATCAACTTATGAATCGGCTCGTAACAGAATATTATCTTAAATTTTGTAAGATAAAAATTTTGCTTAATATTCAATATTTGATCTGTTTTCAAGGTTTCGGCTGCAAGGGTATTGCAGGAGACATGCAACTACATAAGAAGCTTGCATAGAGAGGTTGATGATCTAAGTGAGAGATTATCCGAGCTATTGGCCACAACAGACACTGCTCAAGCTGCCATTATTAGGAATTTGCTTATGCAATAGACCTTATGTTATATTATCTTCCGTTTCCTTCTTTTCTCTTTCTAGGTTTTCATCTCTAGGCTCTCCAAAGAAATGGAAAAAGAAAAAAAGAAAGATAGTTGGGAGCCTAGAAAATCATTTTGTGAACCTGTGTGGTAGATCAAATAAACATATAATAAAAGGATGGGCAATTAGGACTTCTCGACGTCTATCCTTTTGCAACATCCGAATTGGTTTTTTGATGTTGACATACAATTAAAGTATTTTTGTCCACAAATAAAAAATTACTAATGCTTTCGTATCAAATGGTTATGTTCATGATCATATTTTAAGGTGTTGATTTGTGACACTTAAATAAAATACTTAGCTTTGTTTGTATCAATCCGAAGAAAATATATGATAGGATTGCTCAATAACTATTAACTTCAACGATAAACTTCTTCCCATATAAGTCATCTAGGAAAGTTGAAATCAGACTCAATTAAAATTAAGTATATTTTTTAGTATAAAGATTTGATACAAGATGGTGCATAATAACGTATAATTATCGATATCATTGACTTCACTTAATGAAATAAAAATATAATTATTACTATTATATAACAAAATAATTATAGAGGTAATTATATGATATGAAATAGAATACAATGATATAAAAGGATCCATATAACTGACCCTAGTTAGTAGAATAAAGACTTAATTCTTATTATTATTATTTTTAGTATAGAGATTTAAGGATACACTAATATATATATTTTTTTATAAAAAAAATTCACTCTAATAAAAAAAATTGCAAGCAGAGACAAAATAGAGATAAATTAAGTGAAGTTTAGGTACCAACTCCTTAACCCATGATTGACTTTAAAAAAGCTTAAAATTTTTGTGTCCCCAAGTGAGGGCAACGGACCTATGGAAATTTTCTAATGGCTTAGCACTAGGATTGGAACCCGTGATCACACAATAGAGTTGACCATAACAATGGTGATGAGACTCAAAACTCTCTTTTTTGTTTTTATTTTCTGTTCTCTCTCTCTCTCTCTCACATTTCCTTGTAGCAATGGCTCAATCTGATCAATGAAACATATAGCATGACATGAATATATAGAAATTCATATATGGTAGAAAATTGTCAAAAGTAATTAGGTTAACTAGTCCCCTCATGTACCGTAATCTATCAAAAATATTTAGGATATTTAAGAAGTGTTGGAGCCAGAGATATATATAGAGGAATCTATGGCATTGATTTTAGGGACCAAACCTTCTCGAGTTGTTATAGGTAATGTGGGGCTAAGGCGCTCCTTTTGACATTCGTTGTAATTTGAGCATCCATTTCCCAATTCTTGATCTTTTAATGGTCCCTCTTCTATATCCTAGAAATGCAAGTCACAAATTTAAGAAGAAAAAAAAAAAATTCATGAAATTTGTAATATTGTAACTTAGAGAGAGGGAGGGAGAGAAGGAGGGGGTAATAGCTAGGAGCATGGATTTAATTTCTACTGCGAATATAAATTATTATCTCGCTCTTCTAATCTGTATTTTCGATTCATACACATCCAAGTTACTCTCTCTCTCTCTCTCTATTTGTAGTAACACTCTTATCTTGCTAAGTCTTTTATATATATATATATATATATATATATATGTATATATATTTATATACAAGATTTGAATCTCAAATAACGGGATTAAAGAAGACAGGTTGTGACCATTAGATTATCTTTTTAAAGACTGACACTACAAAAAAGGATCTTTTACTAGTGGTCAAAAACTACCAATAAAGATATCAAAAACCGCTGACAAAAGGTGTGGGATCTTCTCCAATGTTCAACATTTCTGCTTGTTATACTCACGTTAGTTAAGGGTATGCTAGTAGTCAAGTGACCGCTGAAATAGGTCTGTACATTTGCTGGCGGCCACATGACCACTGGCGTACGTCCCAATCTATGCTAGTGGCTAGGTGACCGCTAGCATATATCCCGACCTATGCCACTCCAAGTTATCTGTAGGAATCATATACTATGTATATTATTTTCTATTATTATTAATATTTAAAATAATAATATGTAATCAAAATTTTAATAAATATACTTTTTAATAAAATAAGTTTTAAAATATCAATATATCATACGGTTATGTCCAAGACATAAACTTATATATAAAATCATTTATATATATATATCAATATATCAATATATCATTCTGAATCCATATGCCCACACTCCGATCTGCTTCCCTAATAACAATCAGATCATATTCTATTATCTACACACATTTAACATAAATTTTATCAAAATGATAGTTTTTGCTTATAACAACTAAAATCAAATTCTAATGGACTACGTACAAATGGTAATATTTGGCACATACATAGTGAAAAATAACACTTTAATGTTATGATGAGGGAGCAAGTTATGCATCAAAACCATTAAAAAAAAAATCAATGTTCCGCATCTCTGCATATGAGTTCATGACAACATAAATTCAAAGTAACACTTGTATCAAATTTCCATAAGTGTTGTGGTAGGACGCTACACTTCTTAAACCATTGATCTCGACTCCATTGTCAAGCAAAAAAACTCAGCACAAAACTCAAATATCAGTTGATGAAAAAAAAAAAGAAATAGTAACACCCTTTGACATTACTCAAAATTTTTGGTAGAGGAATGACCACAGAAGAATGTAGGCAACAATCAGCGGGCTTGAGGTGTATTAGTTCCTAAATAAACAATTTCTTCCTTGATTACAGGCACAATCCATTGCAGACCCGAGAACAAGATGCAGTAATAGTCTCCAACTTTGACTAGGAGATCCAAACCCAGGAAAGCTACGACGGCTGGTTAAGGTCATAAAATGAAAGAGGGATGCCAAATGGTCAAACAAACTTGCCAAACATTCGCAATGAATGGCTTAACAGCTCAGTGAGTCTCAGCTTTATGAACAGTAAACAAGGTTGACAACACCACCACAACCTGGGGCGGAGCCACGTGAATTTTGAAAATTTTTGCTTACCGTGTCTGTGCTGTTTGTGGGTTTCAATGACGTCTTTGATGCCTTGAACAGATTTTCGACAGTTTGAAGGAGGCAAGAGATGGTTTAGATGCTAAGGATTTCGATGAAAAGCGTCCTGGTACGCTCTTGATTTGCATTGTAGAGATTTAACCCAACCTGTCGCGATTAAACGACGACTATCACACCACACCTCCTTTTCTTCTTCAATCTCTCTCTCCCACTCTCTCTCTGAATTTGTTTTCTTTTCTCTCTCTTGTTTTTCTTGGTGCTTCGATAGGAAAAGGAAAAAAATGGAAAATGGGGGAGAAATGGGGACTGCCCGACTGTTTTTGGTACAAAATGACGATGTAGCCCTCCATATTGTGTTGTTTTATTTAGGGTTAGCATTCAATCATAATTAAAATAATCAAAATTAAAATAAATAATTTAATTTGATTATATAATTTTCATCCACCAAATATTAGTAATGTTAATAAGGCCGTAGTATTTGTGTCATGTGTCACAAACCATATTTCAATGTCTCTAACAGAAAAAGATCACAATTTTCATCCCCTAATCTGAAGATTTCAGATTCAAATTTTTATATAACCTAAAAAAAAAAAAAAAAAAACAAACAAACCATATTCGAGTCCAGCAACACCTTATTTAGTGCCCTTATCCATCATCATGTGAAGTTTGTTTTCCCATGGATCCCAATCCATCCTTCAAAGCCAAATTGAGACCACCGTTGCACCATAGTAGGAAAGGCCCCAAATTGTTCAATTCCCAACTCAACTTAATAACCAACTTTCAAACCCCAAATACCAGCAATAACATCATTTTATCAAAAAAGGTACATTGATAGATTGGAAAAAAACATATATAATTCTTATCTTCATTCAGTAGAATTAAAGGAGCTTTCTTACGAGTAGTATGCATTATGAGCAGATGAAACCAAATAATAAGAAAAACAAAAAGTTGATGAATGTTACGTTTTAATAAAAATAACTTATAAGTCTCAAGGGCAGAGGCAAAATAGTAATAACATTAGATCATTTAATCAATATCTCAGATTCGAATTTTAAAAATAAAAAAGATTATGCTAAAAGTAGCCCCCAGAATAGGCCATTCTAAGTTCTAAATCGGATTAGTTATAGTATAACTCCGGATACCGGTAGTATATACAAAAAAAAAAACAACTTATAGGTTATTTATTTATTTTTCTTGTTTAATACAAATAAACCCCACTCTCCAAACCTGGTGCGAGCTCCTTAATATCATTTCATGGATTTTTACTACACACACTATTTGTTTATTGCATCACACGAACTAAAAAGAAATAAAAAATAAAAAAGAGTGTTTCTATATCCAAATTTAATCAAAATTTCCCAAGGAACCTTGATGATATGCTCCAAGATATGATTTGCAAATATAGTGCATTATAGTGTATTACAGTATTTATCATCGGTTAGGATCTGCTTGTAACATGTATTAGGAGTAATATGTTCATCAAGTATGATAATTTTGAGGTCTTTTTCACCTTAGGATTTTCTTAATATCTTGTTGAGCATGAAAATATATTCAACACCACAAATTTGCATATCACTCAAGTTAGGTTCAGCCAAAAATAATGATGCATTTGGTTAAAGTGAATCAAAATAAAAAATTGAACTATGATTTGTTTGAATTAATAGAATAAGAATGGAGTTTAGAAACGAAAACCCCCAAATTATAGGATCTTTGAAACCGAAGTAAACACATAGGTTTCTGTTGAATATGAGTTTTGACTCTATAGATTCCGATTCCTTCGACTCAAATGGCTATTTCGGGAGATGATTTGAAACTTGCAAAAAGTCACCGGATGGTACTTTGGCAGGAGAGGTTCTGACGCTCAAGTTAAAAAGAATAGTTTTCGATTGCAATGAAGCAGACTAAGCACTAGAGAGAGTGAGAGAGAGAGAGAGAATTGATAGTTTATGACTTGTGTCTCTGTTGTCTGGTCTCAAAGAGAGTATACCTAGAGTTCAATGTGTCGAACACTTATATATGTTCCGTTAAGAGCCGTATATTTTTGGGGTATTACAATCCTAATTTCTTTATGAGAAGGTCCAAAAATCTCGAGATTTTATAATCAAATATTCTCAAAAGATTTGTGACATTTAGCACTTAAGAAGTTTAATGATACGAGAAGATTTCTTTGCTTATCGATTAGATTTCAAAGGTTTTCGTCCTTATCTAGGAGATGTACTTCATGACTGGATAGGAGAAAAACTGATATGAGATTAGATAAATGTTACCTGATGTAAGCATAACAATTGATTCTTTGATAGACTATCTATCATCGGTCGAGATTAGAGTGGTATCGGCTTAAATTTGTTGAATGACTCGAATCGGTTTGGTTACCACTGTTAGAAGTTAACCAAAGGGTCAATTCGCATTACTCTTTAGGTATCAGTTTGGCTATGGGTCTTCGGGTGTTGCCCTGATAGACGTTTGGGCCATGTCTTATCAGTTTCTGAAACTCATTTTCAAAATTTTGATTTCAAATTCAATTTCGATTCTCAAGTGCGAACTAAATGCCCCGAAATATCTCTTTTCTTGTTGATTATTAGTCTACAAACCAGACCACGTATGTTCATGTAAAAATATTTTATCTATGTAGGGGGTAAGGTTCAATATAATTTTTCTTGAAAAGATATTTTCAAGATGCATGAGAGAGGAGGGTTGTGTGCATTGTATTGCTTAAAAGGTAACCTTTCATAATATAATTGCAATTAAGTGACCATTTTCTTAAACATGAACACTACCGGAAAATAGGAATTCAGCGACGGAAATTACCTACAGATAAAAATTTGTCTTTATTAGCGACGGATTAGTGACAGAAAATTCAGTGACGGATTTAACGACGGAAAAATCCGTCGCTAATTGCTCCATCGCTAAATCCATCATAAAAACTTTTCTGGATAAATTAGCGACGGATTTAGCGACGGAAAAATCTGTCGCTAAAATTTCCGTAACTAATTTTTCCATCTTATATCCTTCGCTAAAACTTGGAAAAAGTTTTTTGCTTTTGTTAAATATATTTTTTTATTTTTATTAAATATAATTTTGTGTTTTCATTAAATACAATTGTGTCTTTTTATTAAATATAATTTTTGTCTTTTTATTAAATATAATTTTTTGTTTTTATTAAATATAATTTTGTGTTTTTATTAGACATAATTTTGTATTTTTATTAAATATAATTTTCTGGTTTTATTAAATAAAATTTTGTATTTTTATTAAATATAATTTTGTAATTTTATTAAATATAATTTTTTGTTTTTATTTAATATAATTTTGTGTTTTTATTAAATATAGTTTTTTTTTATTTAATCTAATTTTGTATTTTTATTAAATATAATTTTGTGTTTTTATTAAATATAATTTTGTATTTTTATTAAATATAATTTTGTGTTTTTATTAAATATAATTTTGTGTTTTTATTAAATATAATTTTGTATTTTTATTAAATATAATTTTATATTTTTATTAAATATAATTTTGTATTTTTATTAAATAAAATTTTTTGCTTTTGTTAAATATAATTTTGTGTGTTTATTAAATATAATTTTGTATTTTTATTAAATATAATTTTTTGTTTTTATTAATATAATTTTGTGTTTTTATTAAATATAATTTTGTATTTTTATTAAATGTAATTTTATCTTTTTATTAAATATAATTTTGTGTTTTTATTCAATATAATTTTGTGTTTTTATTACATTTAATTTTGTATTTTTATTAAATATAATTTTGTTTTTTTATTAAATATAATTTTGTATTTTTATTAAATATAAATTTTTGTTTTTATTAAATATAATTTTGTATTTTTATTAAATATAATTTTGTGTTTTTATTAAATATAATTGTGTCTTTTTATTAAATATAATTTTTTCTTTTTGTTAAATATAATTTTTTCTTTTTATTAAATATAATTTTGTATTTTTATTAAATATAATTTTGTATTTTTATTAAATATAATTTTTTGTTTTTATTAAATATAATTTTTTGTTTTTATTAAATAAAATTATGTGTTTTTATTAAATATAATTTTGTGTTTTTATTAAATATAATTTTGTATTTTTATTAAATATAATTTTGTCTTTTTATTAAATATAATTTTTTGTTTTTGTTAAATATAATTTTTTGTTTTTATTAAATATAATTTTGTATTTTTGTTAAATATAATTTTATATTTTTAAATATAATTTTATGTTTTTATTAAATAAAATTTTATATTTTTATTAAATTAGGGTATTGTATTTTTTGATATTGAGAATTAGAAAGAAAGTATAGAAATAGAAAATAAAATAAACTAATAACACAAAGGTGATGGTGGTATGGTGATTAAGACTCTTCAGATCTTTCTCTCACACCTGGATTCGAATGGGGTGTGAGCATTTTTCGACAAATTAGAAGATGAGGCGCGGGCGGGCAAGCGGGTCGGAGCAGGGCGAAGCAGAGGCGTGCGAGGCGGGCGGCGGTCGAGCGGCGGGCGGGAGTCCTGGGTCATTCACTTAGATTTGCTAATACTCATTTCAGCGACGGATTAGCGACGGAATAATTATGAATAATTTGATAAAATATAAAATTAAATTAGTGACGGAATTTTTTGTCACTAATACTTTTAGCGACGGAAACTCGGATATCAACGACGGATATTTTTGTCATTGATACCCTTTTTTCTAGTAGAGGAACTTGAAAGTAATTATTAATCTTTTTCCACAATAAAGGAATGATTCACTTGGAGGTTGCTAAATTGAGAGTAATAATCTAGATTGGATAGAAACGGAAACGGAGATAAAACAATACTAAAAAATAACATTTTGTAAAATTACAGAAAACAAAAATATTAGAAAATGGATAAATAAAAAAATATGAAAATTTTTAAGTGTAAATATTAATTATTTTATGGAAATAATAAAATAGCCATCTTTTATAATAAAAATTTAAAATGATTAAATATGTAATTATTTGATCATAAGATAAATAATATAAAAATTATAAATATAACTAAATAAGCAAATAGTTCATTAAATATGAAAAAATGTAAAAATATAAAAAAATTAATTTATTTAATTTATTGAAACGTTTTGAAAATTTTAAATATTTCAAAAATATTTTGAAAATAGGAAAATGTTATCATTAAGAAATTTTTGTGTACCGGAGAGATAGTAATCACAAAGGATTGTTGTTCCATTTCTGGTAATCACGCATTGCCATTTAGTCCCAAGAAACATTAATTAATTAAGGAAAATAAAAAGGAAACATATTTATGTGGAATAACAATGGAGAATCTAGGAAAATAATACTGAAAAACTTCTAAATATTTATATTATTTTTGACTAGACATAAATAACTTATAATTAATTGCAATGTATAATATAAGGTTTAAGGAATTTGGCTTATCGTAGTGAAGTAGACTCCATAAAAGGGCAATGACAGAGGGCAAAGGGAGAGCAACTGCTCCTCCTCTAATTTTTTTTTTAAATTATTATTTAACTAATTATACATATAATAACTAATTATATGATTATTAAAATTACAACATAATCATTTAAAATAATTATTTTATCACAAAATTGCTGTAAATAATCTTTTTAGAAAAGTTGTAAAAATGTTGGTCACCCCTTTCTATTTTTACAAAGATTGTATACACTAGATTATTTTGAATTATTATTATTATTTATTTTTTATAAATTATTGTTATCTCGTAACCACATTAGATCAGACTAAATTCGATCGATACCTATTTTCTCCATATACAAAATTTAAATCCGAAATCTTATTTTAGAGGAATTAGTGTATGCAACGTTGGTTATTTTTAATCAATATATACTTATTTTTGGATTCAATACAATATATCATATGATAATTTTCTATTTGTCACAATGCATAAAATGTAGATAATAGTTCAATTTTCGGTTTCACCACAAAACATATCTTGGGTTCGCCCTGCTCCCATAGTCATACAAAAGGGAAAGGTTAGAAATGTTAAAAAGACGTATTCATTTTTATGGAATTCAGTAGGATGATATCAATCACAATAAAATGATTATATAATTTTCTATTTCAAATAGTTTTTCCAGTTTAATTTATTCTTTCTAACTTGGCTTTGGCTACATGAATATTACCTCCAAAGGCCTCCTTCTCCCTCTTTAGTTTCTACATTTCAATTAAACTGACACATCCCCATCATCCTAGAGATTTCAAATCTGAATTTCTCCTCTGTAACCAAAAAAAAAAAAAAAAAAATTCTGGTTTCTCCATCTCCGTGACTTGCCCACCTTGTCAAAAATGGGATCTGATCATTGATCTCTATTGATACCCTGACAATTCTATACTCTTAGTGGGTAAGCATCCTTTGTTGTCCCATGTAAAGCTACGAAAATTTCTTTTAATTCAGTAATACTAGAATAAGGTTCGAAAATAAATCCCTTTACATTACTATTCTCTTGTGACTTGCAATGCTCCCTTTTTTTTTTTTCTTTTTTCTTCCTTTTAAGTCATGAATAAGACAGAACTGAAGAACAAAATAAACAATAGAGGCCAAACCTTGATAAGGCACATACAAAATAAGAAAGCCGTACACAAAAAAACCGGCGGTGGGGAGTTCAAAAACATAGCAACAAACCACCCAAGCAAAAGCCACACGATGCTGAGACAAGCACAACAAACAGTCAGTTAAATGGTTAAAAACTAGATTCTTTAATAATGTTGGATTTGGAAGAGTTTTTTTTTAAATTGAGTCTGATAATATTTGTGTTGATTGGTATGCCCACGTGGGGCAGTTATCAAATCCCTACCCCTCATTTCTCTCTCCTTAATTACATTCCTTGATTAATGGTTGAGTTATTAGCTAATGGAGTTACATTTTCCATTATTGGTGTGTGACTTACCTTCCTATGTGAGAGAGCAAACGGTAGAGTGAATTTACGTTTGTTCTTCGAAAAAGAAAAAAAAAGGAAACAGCAGCCTTCTTCCTGTTAATGGTGAGAGACTTTTGCAGATCCATTCAATTCATTTTTCTTTGAGAGAAAATTGAGAGGAGATATTTTTTCGAGTAGGAAAAATATTTCTAAGAGTGGAAAAATTAATTGTTGCGAAGAACGATTAATTTTTCGAGGGTTTCCGGATCCGTCTACGATTTATCGGGTTGAGGGTTGGATCGTTGTGGCATTGTGGTGATAGTCCGTTCATCGTGATTATCATCCCGACTACGAGAAGTTCAGATCGGGAGTTTGCGGTTCTGACGATTTTCGAATCACCGATTGAGGTATATCGCGAACCCTAACCTTTTACGATTCCGAAAATTATTTTATTACTTCCGCTGCGTGTTGAGTCACCTAAAAATTCTAACATTGGTATCAGAGCAGGTTAGAATTATTTAAATAATTTTCGGAATAAAAAATTTGGGTTTTGAAATATAGGGTATAAAAAATTGGGGTCCGGATTACGGATGAGTTTCGTGAATCCGGTTATACCACTGTATCACCCAAATTGTGTAGAACACGAATATATTTTTTTCGTAATTTTCTGAGCACGTTTAGGCCATGAAAATTCCGGTTGAAGCATTCTGCCGCGAATGGAGACCGAACTTTTGAACCCCAGATTTGACGAGTTTTAGGTCAAATCAATTAATAAAAATTGTAGATCTGTAATTGTCTAATTTAGATCTGCATTTTGATATATATATAGTTTAATTCTAACACCGGAATTTGAGATTTCGGTACCGGGTCGGAGAAAATACCCGGAAAATCGCGTTGCAGGCTCTCGGGCGAAGAAGACGAGTCAGGCGCGTGCAGAACACGCGCGAGGAGGCGCGTCTGCACAGGAGGACGCTGGCCCGTGTACCACACGCGCGCAGAGGCGCGTCGGCGCACAGCGCCCTGGCGCGTGACACACACGCGCGCGTCGGCGCGTGATATGTCGGGTCTGACCGGGTCAGACCCGAACCGGTTCGGACCCGACCCAAACCGGCGGATCCGGACCGGGTTCCGGGTCCGGCCCGAGTGACGCGGGCGCGCGCGTGCAGGCGCGTCGCCCGCGCGCCCGCGCGTCGGGCAGGTCTGCCGACGCGTCCCGAGCGCGTGCGGGCGCGTGCGGGACGCACAGCGCGTCCTGCACGCGCCCAGGCGCTCCCCGGCGCGTGGGGCGCGTGGGACGCGCCGCCGGGGACCTGGCGGCGCGTGAACCCTCCCGGCGGCGCGTAGGTCGTCTGAAAATCGGATTTTTCTGATTTTTGAAGTTTTTTTTGTGATAAAAGTGACTTATTGTGGGTTTTTATGTACCGAATCGCATTCCGAATGGTAAGATGCAATCCCGGATTGTGGTGTATGGTGTCCGTTGACTCATACGCTCGTCTTGGGACTGTATTCAAGTCATTTTGGTTTTGATGATTCGTAGGGTACATAAAATTTGTGATTTAAGCATCAATTTGTCACTAATGTCTCTTTTTCGTGTAATGAGACATGGCCGCAACGAAGAATCTCGTGTTAGATCTCCAGAAGGGAGACAAGCTGAACGGTGACTATTATGAGATTTGGCACCGGAAAGTTCAGTTTGTCTTCGAGGAACAAGAACTCGGGGAGGTTCTTGACAACGAGATGGTGGACCCCGGGGAGGGTACCACAGCACAAGCACAAAAGGATCAGGAGGTATATCGTGCTTGGAGGAGGAAGGATGGCCTCGCAAGGGTGATCCTCCTTAGCAGCATGCACGATGAGCTGATCCCCATTTATGAGCAGTATCCTACTGCACGGTCGATTTGGCATGCTCTGAGAGAGCAATACGGCACCCCGTCAGCTCCTAAGTTGAGGATGCTGACCTACAAGTTCATCACCTACAAGAAGAGGCGTGATCATACTATGAAGCAGCATTTAATGCATATGTCGAGTATGATCGCCTCTTTGAGGAACATGGGGGAGCCGATGTCTGATGAGCTTCAAGTACTGGGTGTGATCCAGTCCTTGCCTGACTCCTGGGATGTGGTTAAGACCTATCTCACGCACACCGAGAGTATTCGTACTTTCATGGACGTGAGTAGGCATTGTGAGCTCGAGGAGGAGCGTCAGGAGGTGGCTAGGTTTTCTTCGCTCATGCTAACTTTGCGGAGTCGAGTAAGGGCTCTCGAGGTGTAAAGCGCAAGTGGCGCAAGCATGAGAAGAAAGCCAAGGGCCAAGGCAAGAGGAAGCAATCGCCAAGACCGACGACAAAGGACGGAAAAGCAAGAAGAAGGAGCTCGATAAGAGCAAAGTCCGGGTGCTACGTGTGTGGCAAATGTGGGCATTTCGCACGCGAGTGTGGCGAGCGAAAGGTATATCCTTCTTCTTTACATGGTTTGAGTTACGTGTCATCTAGTGTGATGCTCGCTAACTCTTCTCCTTTGTGGATTGTAGACTCAGGAGCCACGGACCATGTAGCTCGGGACGGGAGCGCGTACGTGGAGTTCCGCCGTTTGAGTCCCCAAGCGAGGAGGTCATGCGTGGGGAATGGAGCATTTATTGAAGTTAAAAGGGGATTGGCACTTGCAAGTTAATGCTGCAAAGTGATCAAGTCTTGTACCTTCATGATGTATTATATGCTCCCGAAATAAGGCGGAACCTTGTATCGTCCGTTGTTTGGATTTGCTAGGATATTCTCAGTGTTTTTGGGAAACTCTAGAGTTTCCATAACTTATGACAGTTCTTTAATATGTTCCGGTTTGGTCCATGAGGGACTTTATGTACTGGATATGATTTCATATTATGAAATTAATTCTTCATCTACTATTGCTTTTGCATCTGATAGTGTAGTGGATGATGTGAATGTATGGCATAGTAGACTTGGCCACATAGGGCAAGAGAGGATGACCCGGTTAGCTACGAGTGGTTTGTTGGGCCCGCTAACCAAGGTCCAGTTGCCCGTATGTGAGTTTTGCCTTGCGGGCAAAGCTACTAGAAAACCATTTGGGAAAGCAATGAGAGCTGGGACTCCATTGCAGTTGGTCCATTCCGATATTTGCGGACCCATGAATGTGAGAGCCCGAAACGGAGCCACGTATTTTATTACGTTCATAGACGACTACACGCGTTTCGGTTATGTCTATCTGATCTCGCACAAGTCTGAGGCACTAGAGTGCTTCAGGAGGTTTATTAGCGAGGTTGAGAATCAGCCTAGACTTGAGGGTGAAAACTCTCGGAACCGATCGAGGGCGCGAGTATCCTGTCCCCGAGCGGTTTAAAGAGCTCTGTTCCGATAGAGGTATCACTAGACAGTTGACTATTCCTGCTACTCCTCAGCAGAACGGAGTAGCCGAGAGAAGGAATAGGACTCTGTTGGAGATGGTGAGGTCGATGATGGCGCAGGCCAACTTACCTATCTCCCATTGGGGGGATGCGTTGTTGACTGCAACCTACGTCCTTAACCGTGTTCCGACGAAGTCCGTAGTCAGCACCCCATATGGGCTTTGGACGGGAGACGAGCCGACCTTAGCCATTTAAGACCATGGGGTTGCGCCGCGTACGTTCACGATTCCTCGCATAAGTACGGCAAGTTAGGCCCACGAGGAAAGAAGTGTATCTTTATCAGATACTCTGAACACTCCAAAGGATACGTGTTCCTAGGAGAACATACGGACGGCACTGTCACTGAGATAGAGTCTCGTGATGCCACTTTTCTCGAGAGTGATTTCCCTAAGAGAGGAGAAATCGATCGAGATTTTACCTTCTATGAGATGATGAGCCTAATGGCTCAAACGAACCCAGCGGCGGGACACAAGACCCGGTTACGGATCTTGGTCCTAGTGGGAGCGGTCCATCCGAGGGTGTAGGTTCTCTCACTCCTCGCAGGAGTAGTCGGGGACAAGTGCCTCGTCGCCGCTTCCCGATTGAGGATGAGATCCTCATTGTGACTCCCGAGGACGACGGAGAGCCGAGGACTGTACGGGGAGGCTCTCGAGAGTTCGCAAAGGACCAATGGTTACAGGCCATGCACGAAGAATTAGAATCAATGAGAGTCAACGAAGTCTGGGAGCTAGTTGACCTTCCTGAGGATAGAAAGGCCATTGGGAACAAGTGGGTTCTCAAAATTAAAAGAAAGGCCGACGGATCGATTGAGAAGTACAAGGCCCGTCTGGTAGCCAAGGGTTACACGCAGACTAAGGGCATTGACTACGAGGAGACTTTCTCTCCAGTAGTCAAGTTTACTTCGATCCGTTTGCTTTTGGCGATTGTCGCTAGTTTGGATCTAGAGTTGCATCAGATGGACGTTAAAACCGCTTTCCTTAACGGGAGCCTGGATGAGGAGATCTACATGGAACGGCCCCCGGGGTTCGTTCTAGTAGGTCACGAGGATAAGGTCCGTCGACTTCGGAAGTCGATATACGGCCTAAAGCAATCATCCGGGGGCGGTGGTACCTAAGATTTCACGAGGAGGTGATATCTTACGGTTTTACGATGGTCGAGGAGGATCATTGTATCTATCCGATTCGTTCCGATAACTCATTTGTGATCCGTCGTTGTACGTGGATGATATAATGTTGGCCGGGAACAACATTGAGCATTTAATGACCATCAAAGCATGGTTGTCATCCGGTTTCGACATGAAAGACATGGGTGAAGCCGAGTTCATCCCTCGGAGTTCGGATCCCAGGAGGGATCGTTCGAGAAAGACGTTAGCTCTTTCACAAGAGACCTACGTTAAGAAAATTCTCGAACGTTTTGGGATGAGTGATTGTAATCCCATAGATACTCCGATCGCCAAAGGTGAGGGCCCCGAGCCTGGAAATGTGTCCGAAAACTCGAGGAAGAAGTAAGGGAAATGAGTAAAGTACCTTACTCCCGGTGCAGTGGGAAGTTTAATGTACGCAATGTTGTGTACAAGACCGGACATTTGTTATGCAGTTGGTCTGGTGAGCAGATATCAGGCAAATCCTGGAAGGGATCACTGGAGAGCAGTGAAAAGGATTTTCCGATATCTAAAAGGAACTGCGAACTTCTCCTTGTGTTACGGGGGAGGTGATTTGCGCCTTGTGGGATATTCGGGACGCCGAGCCGGGGAGGCGATTTGGATAAGCGCAAATCGACATCAGGTTTTGCTTTCTTGCTCAATGGCGGGGCCATCTCTTGGAGCAGCAAGAAGCAAACTTGTGTTGCTCTATCTACGATGGAGGCTGAGTTCGTGGCATGCTCAGTTGCAGTTCAGGAGAGTGTTTGGCTCCGTAGACCTCTTGGACGACTTAGGGATTGTAGCGGATAGTGGGAGGCCAGTGATGATTTATTGTGATAATCAGGCCGCTATCGCCTACACACGAGATCCCAAGTTTCATAGTCGGACCAAACACATTGACACTAGATTTCATTATGTTAGAGACATCATCGAGAAGGGTGAAGTGACCGTCAAGTACATTTCGACACACAGCATGGTGGCTGATCCCTTCACCAAACCCATCACTAGAGACTCCTTTCTAGGGCATAGAGAGTCATTGGGTTTGGGAATTTACTGACATTTCTCATCTTGTACTTATTGATGACGTTGATGCTTATTGATTTTATATATATATGATTCTAGTGCATTATTCAGTCACTTTTGTGTTATATTTTCTTTAATGCACTTACCTTTATTGTCATATATATTATGTGATGTGATAATAGATGTGTCAGGCAGGCAAGGTCGACTCTCTCACACGAGTGACCACCTCCAGCTCTGAGTGAGTGGAGATGAGACGGATTCTAGCTGTAAGAGGCTTTGAGAGTAGCCCTGCTAGAACATAAGTCGCCCTGATGCGTGTTCAGGATGAGGTCATGTGCGACATGACCGACATGGAAGTACCCACATCCATGTTGCCTGTGAGAAGCCAGGTTTGAGATCTCGGTATATCACCTGCGTTTTGTGATATTGTCTCTGAGGTACTCTCTTTGAGATCTCTGGGTAAAGTCTTATGTGTAGACTGAGTCCCTATACCTGCACAGTGTTAGAGAAATCTGACATATGCCCTTTGAGAGATGGGGGAATAACACTGTGGCACGTGTTTCATACCACGTGTGAAAAGACGACTTGGGATAGTGGGAGCTTTATTATTTGAGACAGTTATTTGATATTTATCCCCAAGCCCCACTGTGTGAGACCCGAGATCCATTGAGTGGGATCTCAAGTGCCCTTATTACTTTCGGCTGTATCTTGAGATTCTGATTCAGTGTTTGCTACTTTAGTCTGTTTACCGATGGCCCGGAATATAAATTGAGGTCTGAGGGACAGGTCTAGGAAAGCAGTTGAGTTGGGATCGATAGATTCGAGTTTGGGAAAAGGAAGACCAATTGACATTGTATCACGGTTTTGTATTCACCGACCGGTCTTTTATGTTCATCCATGTAGGGATTTGAACATACTAGTGAATACATAGTCGAGCGATATCTGGGGATTACTTTCGATGAGGAAAGTAGCTCGATGGATACGATTAGTCTTGGATCCGGGGGGTTCTGCGAGTTTTCTTTTGATACTAACGGTGACTACTCGATCATCCTAACAGGTGTATCGAGAAGTCTTTGTTTGCAGGTGTACTCGCTAGTCGCACGACGACCAACCCTATATGATAACCCTGTAGGGTGATGTGATAGATCGCATGAGTTGTGATCTTTTGACGGAGATGAAGTGCCCTCGTGTGCAAGTGGGAGATGTTGATTGGTATGCCCACGTGGGGCAGTTACCAAATCCCTACCCCTCATTTCTCTCTCCTTAATTACCTTCCTTGATTAATGGTTGAGTTATTAGCTAATGGAGTTACATTTTCCATTATTGGTGTGTGACTTACCTTCCTATGTGAGAGAGCAAACGGTAGAGTGAATTTACGTTTGTTCTTCGAAAAAAAAAAAAAAAAGAAAACAGCAGCCTTCTTCCTGTTAATGGTGAGAGACTTTTGCAGATCCATTCAATTCATTTTTCTTTGAGAGAAAATTGAGAGGAGATATTTTTTCGAGTAGGAAAAATATTTCTAAGAGTGGAAAAATTAATTGTTGCGAAGAACGATTAATTTTTCGAGGGTTTCCGGATCCGTCTACGATTCATCGGGTTGAGGGTTGGATCATTGTGGCATTGCGGTGATAGTCCGTTCATCGTGATTATCATCCCGACTACGAGAAGTTCAGATCGGGAGTTTGCGGTTCTGACGATTTTCGAATCACCGATTGAGGTATATCGCGAACCCTAACCTTTTACGATTCCGAAAATTATTTTATTACTTCCGCTGCGTGTTGAGTCACCTAAAAATTCTAACAATTTGAATAGAATTAATTAAAAAATAATTTTGAATAACGGTCAAAAAAAAATCCTGAGACAAGCCAAATAAAATAAATAAATGAAAAACATTAACAACTTGAACCTTGAAAAAACCCTTAAAATCACTTATAATACCTTGACCAAACCTTGCTTGTGGACTCCGAAGGGAGCTGGTCGGAGCCCTTACTCAAGAACCCGGTCAATCTACGCCTATGTACACCGATCAAGAGACTCCACAACTTACCCTGCGGGCACTAACCTTTCACTAGGAAATGTGGATTCTGTTGAGAAGATTGCAGCCAATGCCAGAAACAAAATCCACAAATCATTAAAAGAAAATAATAATAATAATAAAAAAAACCGTCTCCACCCCTCATTCCACTCTCATACCTATTCGCTCCAAGATGAATCCTTCATACAGCCATGTCAGGAATTATGGGCTTGCGGAACAACAATCATTATTGCAAACTCCGTGCTGCTCGGCTGCGATGGTTGTGAATGGCAAATGATAAATAGAGAGAGAGAAGGGCAAGAAACTCGCCAAAGAAAGAGAATTTTATCTTGGAGCTCGTTAGCAAACCTGTGCTAAGAGAGAGACGATATATCACTTCCACCCATGCGCTCTCTCTCACCCCCCCCCCCCGGGGCGAAAACACACAAGCACACACTGTGTGTGTATATATATATATATATATGTGTGTGTGTATGTATTTATATTTGGTATTTGACCACCATATCAGGAAATCTGTGGTTCGAGTAATTGTAAAGTTTAATTTAAGAGTTGACTTTCTCGATATCTATTTTTTTGTCTGTGCATACGAATTTATACATATATACATACATACATACATATGTACATACATACATATATTATAATGAAGTTTGATAATAGATAGTATGCCTAAACAAATTTTAAGGACTATAGTCGCAAGTTGCCTAAATACAAAAGATACACACGACAAGGGTTTGTTTTCGAAATTAATATTCTCAATCCATTGATAAAAAGATTGGATATTTTATTATGTTATTAAAATTACTTGTTAATTATTTTTTAAAAAATATTTAAATTATAAATTTAACTTCGGGAACAGTTGGAACAACACAAACACTTTTGTAAAATAATAAATAAAAAATACAAATACTCTATTTTTTATTATAATTCTACGCGAGGAAAATAGATTTGAAATATCAATTTTATATATGTGGGTGGTTGACTTGAGATATAAATAAGATCGACCGGAAAATTCAAGGCAGGAATCCACATTAATTACTTGAGATTATTATAAGAAATTTGAACATTTTTATGGTACATGTCAAAGATAAGAAAGTAATATAAAATATGAAAATCTAATGATTCATTGTTTCAATTAAATATTATAATAAATTAAATTTATATAAAAATTTATTATTATAAATATAAAAATATAGAAAAAAGAAAATTAAATATTTTCAAAATCAAATCAATTATTAACTTATTTTAATATATAATATTTTTTTAAGATTTGATATGATTTTGATACATAATACATATTTTTTAACATTTTTTTATACTTAATATGGTATAATGAAAAATATTTGAATTTAAAAGAGAAAATACATGTATACTGATGTAATTGAAAATGTGATATTGACTATATAAGACACGTTTAACTGAGCAAATAATTTATAACCAATTAGAGAAAAATATGTATGATAGAGATTGAGAGAAAAAATGTTCAAAACGGCGTAGTTTTGAGTTGTGTTCGACCTCTAAATAGTAGGATCCAACATGTTGGACCAACATTCTTTAGGAGGCATGTGAGAGCACATAGGAGATTTTTTTTGCGTCTGATAGCATATCCCAGATATATCATTTTAATTTTATTAGAAAATATTAAAAAATATTTGAATATGAATCTAATGTCATATTAATGATTCATTATTTTCTCAAAATCAAATCAATATGAAATCTTAATGATTCATTATTTCAATTAATTTAGATTTAATTTATTATTATAAATATAAAAATATATAATCATATATTTTTAAAATTAAATTAATTATTAATTTATTTATATATATAATATTTTTTAATAATTAATTTAATTTTGATACCCGATAGATATTTTTGATTAAAGATATCAACAAGAGCATAGTTACAAGAAAGCACACAATTATAATGGTTAAGCACGGACCTCAAATAGGATATTAAAGAAATTTCCGAAGTTAAAACCGATTCGAGCATGCATAACCGATACGATCCGGATTTTTTTTTGAAAGCATCTGAAGTTTGTCTTGAAAGCGTCTGAAGTTTGTCGTATTCTGTCTTGTTTGCTCCTCCCTCCTCTCTCTCTCTCTCTCTCTCTCTCTCTCTCTCTCCAGTTTAAAGTTTTATAACAATTGAGTTTTAGACAGAGAGTGTGTGTGAAAATGGGTAATTGTGTGCTTCATAAGGCTAAGGCTGATGACAAACTTGCTCACAACAGCCCTGCTTCTCCAGGTAGTGTGCTTCTCATTTTGTTCTTGTTTTTCATCTTTTTTTAATCAGTTTTTTATTTCTCATCCTGGGTTTCTTCTATTTTTCTGAAAGACAACGTGCGTTGAATTGAGTTTTTCAGGTTGATTTGGTTAAATTTAGGAGTTCTTCGAATTTGCAGTAAAATTCAAGTGGGATTTTGAAATCTCTCGTTTTCTTGATTATTGCGAACCTTTAAATTGATTTCGATTTTGCTCATGCGGGTGATGGGTTTTCTTCACTGTTAATTGAATTTTGCATCAGAAATCAAAATCCTCGCATTTATCGCACAATCACCAATTTCCAAAACAGTACTGGATTTTAAATATTTGCACCACTTTTGATGGATTTCATTTAATGGGCTCTCATTCACATATGAAAAAGATCACCTCTTCTTGTTCCTTTTTCTTAATGTCATACTCCTGCCCTTATGTTTGAAAGATTTTGATTATCGTACCTTTGGTAATATGAAAGTGTGGAATTCCCAAATTAATTGAATTTTGTGGTGTTCTCATTGTCTTAAAAAAGCTTATTCTTTCAATGCTTGTTTGAATGTGCACGAAGAGGGGATGATGTTTATTCTATAACATATGAGCATTCATTATTGGAGAAGGTGTGTTGCAGCTAAGTTGAATAAGTTGTTCTGAGAAATCAATAAAACCACACATATATTCACGGAGCTAAGACGTGGTCATCTAGGCTTTCAAGTGATTGTGAGTTCTTGCTAGAAGACTTTGCTAGGGCAGGAAGGCTCAGTTTTATTAGCAGAGAGGCATATTGATGATAGTAGATAAGAAAAAAAAAAAAATTTAAAGAGTACGATCACTCGGTACCCATCTCATATTTTTTTTCTTAGGAAAAGAAACACTTATTTAACCTATGTAATACTGTGGGATAATTACATTAGCAGTCCTTAGAATGCCGGCCAAGGAAAACCATATAAATTCAATGAAACATTTGGCACCTTGCCTAAATATATCTTATCCAGCATGAACAAAAAGACATAAAGCAACAGAATGTTAGATGTGGCGTGCACAAGAGACAGCAGCAACCAGGAGAAAAAACCGGATCAGATACATAAATTAGATCTTTCATAATTAACAAATCAATCCTTAGATCCCGGTGTACTATAATACCAAAACCCCTTTTGCAAAAAGCATGTGTTGTTTGTTAAATTCTATTGAATTTACCAGATGTTAAGCATTTAGAAAATCATATAAATCATAGATATGTCTTAAGTTTTAACATTTGACGGCCCAATTGTGCAATTGAAATACAGAGTACCAGCCTGAAAATGAAGGTTGGTTAGTTACGTTAGGGGGTCAAATGGGAGCCTACGCTATAACTTCCTACACTTATGGACTCAAATGGTTGTATCTTGGCATTTGATGTCATAATAGAGAGTCCAACAAGAATCAGACCGTATGCAATATATGTCGGTGCAAATTCTCCTAATCTTCATTTCCGATATGAAGATATTGAAAACATTAAAAATAAATAACTAAATAAATAAACCAACATAGAATAATGTAATCCATCTGTAGGAGTAGAACCTAGATGCCATTCTGACCACTTGGAACTGCATCAGTTTGCCTATATTTCAAAGTCCGTTCAGCCAGAGCAATACAAAGTCAACCAAAGCTTCCGAGCAAAAATAGCCACTCTTCGGATCCTTCTAGTCTGACTACTAGTGGAAACAGTTCAACTGGAAGTCTCCCAACACCAATGTCTGAGGATGAGATATTGGGGTATCCACATTTGAAAGCCTTTACTTTTACCGAACTAAAAGCTGCCACAAGAAATTTCAGTTGCGATAGCCTTATTGGCGAAGGGGGTTTCGGTCTTGTTTATAAAGGATGGGTGGATGATGAACTTCGTGATGCTGCTGGGACTAAAAGTGGTAGAGTTGTTGCTGTCAAGAAGCTTAAACCTCAAGGCCACCAAGGACATAAGGAGTGGTTGGTACGTCACTTCCTTAATCAAAGCTTCATGCTTCATTTTTCTCTCTTTCTTCCCTTGACATGTCAAATTTTTGGCTTTATGCTTATTGCTTTTGCAGACAGAAGTTACATATCTTGGTCAGCTTCGCCATCCAAACTTGGTCAAACTAGTTGGATATTGTCTGGAGGGTGAAAATCGGCTATTGGTCTATGAGTACATGTGCAAAGGAAGCTTGGAGCATCATCTATTTAGAAGTCAGTCCAATCGTTTGTTTCTGGTCCCTTCTTAGATGCCTCCTCTATTTGAGATTGTTAAATATGCTACCCAGAATCACCTTACTATCTAAGGCACATATTTACCCTAGATTCATTCACTTTCAGGAGGAGCCCAACCGCTTTCTTGGGCTGTTAGGATCAAAGTTGCTATACAGGCTGCCCAGGGGCTCTCGTTCCTTCATAATTGTGAAACACAAGTTATTTACCGTGATCTTAAAGCTTCAAATATCTTACTAGACTCGGTATGCTTCCACAAAACAATGTCAATGCTTGTCTTTGTTCTGCAGAGAAACTGAGCCTCTTGGACAGAGTTACATTGGATCCAACAACAATTTCATTCTTTTTTCTGTTGTTATGCAGGAGTATAATGCAAAGCTTTCAGATTTTGGCCTGGCAAAAGCAGGCCCGATTGGTGAAAAAACGCATGTTTCCACACAAGTAATGGGTACTCATGGCTATGCTGCACCTGAGTACATTGCTACTGGTATCTAGTTTTTAACCTCATTTTATAATTCTTGCAATGACTTTCAATTATAGAATTGGTAGATATGTTTATACACCAGAAATTTTCTTTGGTTCTACAGTTTTCTTGATGATCTCTGCTTCATAAATGTTGTCAAGTCTCAGAGTCACTGAAGTTTATAAATTGCAATATTGGTTCCATCATTCAGAACGATGGTAATATAGATAAAGATGTGAACAACAGAATTTAAGCGGGTTAGATGAAATGAAGAAAGGAATCCGGAGCCCTCTGCGATCATACGATACTATTACATTTAAAGGAAAAATTTTATAAAACTGCAGTAAGATTTACGTTACTGTATGACATTAAATGCGAGGCCATTAAACAACAACAAGAGTTTAAAATAACTGTAATAGAAATGAGAATGTTTAGATAGATGTGCGGCAAAACTAGAAAAGATAAAATTAGGAACAAAAAGATACGTAATAAGTTAGGGGTTAGTTCAATTGTAGATAAAATGCGAGAGTGTCGTCTAAGGTGGTTTGGGTATGTACACGTAGGTCTAAGGATGCACCTATATTAGGAGCACCGAGTATTTAAATATATGAGATTTAATAAAACGTAGAGGTATACTATTGAAAACTTGGATACAAGTCATTCGTAAAGACATGATAGTTATGGATTTAGAGGAGAAAATGATCTTTGATAGGAATGTGTGACGTAAGAGAATCCGTACAAACTCAATCATTTTTTTTTTTTTTGCTATTTTTTTTTTCTCTTTCTATATTTGTCTTTTAAATAGCCGATCCCAAAATTTGGGATAAAAGGTTTAGATTGTTATGGTTGTTGTTTTGCATGTGCCATTGGCTTTAGTTTTGTGATTAGGATATCCAAGAGGGCATCTAGCCTTATGATCATGCGTATGGCTACAGAAGGTTTTGTGCTTGTTTGCCTCTTTATATATGTGGCACTTTATATGCATTAGTGTTGTAATTTTTGGATCATGGTTCATTCCTCCTCATATATATCGACTTCTACACAATGTTTGATCATATTAAATTCTATTTTACTCATTTTTATTCCTTATTGTTACTTTTATTTTCTAGTGCAGATGCACCCTGGTTACCAGCACTACTATTGTTTCTGTTTTGAACAGGTCGGCTCACCTCAAAGTGTGATGTCTACAGCTTTGGGGTTGTGTTGCTGGAATTGCTTTCTGGTCGCCGCTCCATTGATAAAACAAAAGTTGGTGCAGAGCAGTATCTTGTAGAATGGGCAAAGCCTCTCATTGCTGACAAACGCAACTTGTACAAGATTATGGACAGCAGATTGGAGGGTCAATACCCAGTAAAAGGTGCTTATATAGCTGCACTTCTTGCATTACAATGTGTAAGTGATGCTAGTGTCCGCCCCCAAATGACCCAAGTGGTAGCTACTCTTAAGAAACTCCCCATGCTCAAATCACTTGAAGAGCAATGTACATTCAGTCCCGTCCAAAAATCTCCTGCCATGGAAAGCAATGCTTCACCTCAAAGTCCTTGCCCAGGATTGTCTCCTTTGTCTTCCGAAATAATCAGCTGTGCATCCTCTGCACCAGTGCCTAGGATAACTCCAAAAGCGTCTCCCATGTCGTCTTTTAGGAAATCCTCGGTTGAACAACGCGCATGACAAAGCATACCTTTGAATGCCTATATGTAAATATCTCTTTTTCGGCAATCATTATGACACCTATACAGAGCCAAGTCTCCTGCTTCACCATTACCAGCCTCATTGACATATGCAGAAGTTTCACCATGCCTTGTTTGTAAAATGAACCAAAATGAATAAAAAGAAGGAAGGAATTCATCATGAAAATTTTCTTGTCTTAGTTTCCAGATGACATGTTGTTCATCCCTCACATTAGCTGGTCCTTCGGTTTTCTCCCTTCCCCCAACAAGAAGCAATTTCTTAACATTTGGCCAACCTTTTTTGCAGCTCGGATGTGAAGCATTCAAAAAGGCTTTGAGGGTCTATTTTCAAACCGTTCAACCCCATAGTTCTAATGAAATTATCTTGATTTCAAACTTGATTTTCTCATGTAACTTGATTTCTTAGAGTTAACTTTTTATTATTATAAAAGAGTTTATCTTTGGGATAGTCGGGATAGTCAATCAAATGTCTGGAAATGCCCGGGGGGGGGGGAGTGGGAAAAAGAGAGTGGGGGCAAAGGAAATAGGTTTTTTCTTTTAATATTTATTTATCTTTATAATTTATTATTTTTGATAAAATTTAACTCCTCGACTGAAGAAAGCAAATTTAGTAAATCTGAGGATACCTTTGACACTTTTTGAGGTAAAGTGATTTTGGGTATTTTCACTTTTTAAGATATCAATATAGATCCTCAAAGGAGTGTTTGGTTCCTTTCTATGAGAAGTGTTTTACAACATAAATTGTCTTCTCAAACTAAACAAAATAATTTTATACAAAAATGTACAATCTTTTTAATAAAAATTAAAATTATCATATGAAACAGTTTAAAGGGGTCATATGCAAATAATAGACCATATAAAACAAAAATACTATGATGTTACTTAGGAAATAAATCAACCATCTCCATAAAAAAGGAAGATTGAGATTGAGAAAACATTATGCATTATGAATTTCTTTGCGTACAATTTCAGTATCTTTTTTTTTTTTTTTTTTTTTAGAAAATTGATTGTTACACAAAGATCTAGTCGATGGCAGCAATAAGAGCTTGGAGGAGTTGTACAAGAACATATCTCCACTTGCTAATGAAAACATCTCATGTCCAAGCCCCTAGTGTTGCTATTCGGTTGCGCAAAAAAGGAGACGTGAACAAATGTGTAAATATAAAATATATAAATATTTTTATATAAATATTAATTATTTTATGAAAATAATAAAATAGTCATCTTTTAAAATAAAAATCTATAATAACCAAATATGTAGTTATTAATTATAAGATAAATAACATAAATAAAAATTATAATTAAATAAATAAATAATTCATTAAATATGAAAAATATATAAATATAGAAAATATAATATTTTTTTATAAATATTAATTAATTTAGTAAGTTAGAAATGTTTTAGAAATGAAAAACGTTTGTTGAGAGGTTGGAGTATTTTCATTGATCAAATGCGTTGTACAATTTGGAAACAAAGAGGCTGCATAGGTACAAGTTTCCCAATAGAATCCCATATGGAACCAAAATGCTATTTGGGAGGTTAATTAGAAAACAAATTAACAATCTTAACAATCTTTCTATAAAAAAGAAAGGCACAACTCTCAAAATCCAGGAGAATAAGATTGAGAGAGCATATGTGCCCTAGGTAGTTTTAGTATCAAATTCTTCCTAAATTTTTAGTGTGGGATTAGAATTTATATCTTGAATTTCTTGAATGCTTGTTTGTATTTTAAATGAAGGGTGTCAAGTTGTGAGGGAGGTTACTTAGGGTATTTTGTATTTGTGAAGGGCGGTTTTTGGGCTATGTTGCAGGGAAATGGAAACGGATATGAAACGATACGGTGAAACGACTCTTTGTAATAATATAGGAAACAGAAACGTGGACGAATACATAAATATAAAAAAAAATAAGGATTTTTATGTAAATATTAACTATTTTATAAAAATAATAAAAAAGTTATATTTTATAACAAAAATATTAAATGAAATTAATAATTATAAAACAATTAATATAAAAAATAAAAATTATAAATAAATAAATAAATAATTCATTATATATAAAAAATATGTAATTATAAAAAATATAAGGATTTTTATGTAAATATAAATTAATTTAATATATTGAAATATTTTGAAAACGTTTTAAAAACGAAAAACATTTTTAAAACAGGGAAACACTAATTTTGAGAAGTCTCGGTGCATCATAGTTTTTGGGTGTTATGTGGTGGATGGATGGAGGAGGTTGTGAGTTTTTTTCCTTTTCTTTAGTTTTAATTTCATAATGTTTTAATTGTATCTCTTTTTTCTTAAGGAAAAAAGCCTTATGAAGGGGTATTAAACTGCGAACACTTTGGTAAGACAATAATTATCCATACCCAACTGAAATAGTTCACAAGGTGGAGGGACCTTAATAGATAAGGCCTCAACAGGATACCCACCCCACACAATTTTATCCACAGAATCTTACAATTCCACAGTTAAAAATTGAATAGAGTTCTTCCCTAATACTACATCTTACGACCCTTGAAACTAATTGGGTATTATCCAAATTAATTTATAAAAATCTTTATTTCATATTGGAATACACGGCTCTGATTGCATATAACGTACGGTATGCAACAATCTTGATTTCTCCCAGGTTACTAGTCCTTAAGTTTTCCTTTGTAGAATCTTATGCAAATAAGAGGCCCATATCTCCCAGGTTACTTGATTTCTCCAAGGTTACCAGGATGTTACTTGGGAAATAAGGTAAACATCATCATAAATAAAAAAAGAGAGATTAAGATTGAGAGAGAAAATTGATTATTACACAAAGATTTAGTCTGTAGCAGCAATAAGCGCTTGCATGGATTAGTTGCACTTTGCAACCAAAATCCATCCCGTCTCCAAGCGCTTAATGTTGCTACTGATTCGATCTTTGTAGTAATTGGAGTTTACACTCATTTTTAATGAATGATTTAAGCATTAATCAGTATGCTAATCGCTCCCCCTCAAAGTCTGAAATTTCTTGGGTTTCTTGTGTGCCTTTTATGTTTGCCCATCTCGTTTCTTGGGTTTTCCCATAAAATAATAAATAAATAAATAAATATTATGTTCAAATATTCATTTTCTTGGTGCATGAACAAATGGATGCAAACATGAATACGGATTTACATGCATGTGCATCTACCCATATGCAAACCCTCATCCTTCTTTCTGGTTAAAATTTTAATTGAAACAGCACCTAATCACATTAACTGGTCCTTTGGGTTGCTCCCATCCTCCAACAAGAAGCAACTTCTACATTAGGCCAACTATTATTGCAGGATATATGTGGAGCTCTTTAGGAGGCTATTAAAGGTTTAATTTACGGTGTGTAAAGAAATAACCTAGTGGTTATAACCTTTCTTATCCAACCCCATAATCCAGAGTTCAAGTATTGTGTAACCGAAAAAAGGTCTAATTTACATTGTTCAATATCGCGTAGTTCTATTGAAATTAACTTTATTGTTTTGCTAGAGTAAATCTTTTATTGTTATAAAAGAGGATGTCATTTGAATAGGCAATACCAATGTTTGGAAATGGCAAAAAAAAACTGAAGTCGGCAAAAGGACAGCAGATAAATAGAGGTGCAATGGTGGCCACAGGCCAAGCAAACCCATTTTTTTAAGTTTATTTAAAATTGATCATTCTAATTTTTAACTTTTAATTTTACCCTTTTATTATTTTTGGTAACATTAAACTCCCTAAACAAAACATCAGGGATTAAATGATAAGAGATTAAACTTAAGTGGGTATTTTGGTATTTTTTGGGGTGAATGAAGGGCGGGGATAAAATGAATTTTTTTTTCCATCTAAGCTACTGATTTAGATTGTTTGGCATTTGGTTTTTCTCAAGGAAAGTGTGTTAAAGTGGTATTCGTCAAACTCAAAAAGGCTCAATCGATACATAAAATACTTTTCGACTTAGTACAGAATAGAGGATGGATTTATATGTAAGCATCATTCCCTTTATATTTTTGCAAAAGGTCTATTACCACATGTATTTGTCAAACTCAATTGGGAAAAAATATAAATTCAAAAATGTGCAATTTTTCATAATATTTAATATTTCATCTTCAAAATTATTAATCTGAAACCATTTTAGTTAAAAAAAAAAAGTAATGATACTTTAATATCAATAAATTATCAGACACAAGGTATCCATAGTCTAGTTGGAGTAATTTGGTATAATTTGGAAACAGGAGAGTTCCAGGCATAAGGTTTCCTTGTAGAATCCCATGCAAAGAAGAGACCTTATGCAGCCAAAATACCGTTTACCGTTTGGGAAGTTACTTAGAAAACAAGTTTAACAATCTTTCTATATATTAAAAAAAATGGCATAACTCTCAAAATCCAAGGGAGTTAAACTGAGAGAGCATGTGCCCAATTATTATGGATCTGTTTGCATAGAATTTTAGATTTTAATATCATGAATTTTTTGAATGCTTGTGACTTTTTAATGAATGTGTTAAGCTGTTTGCTTGTCCGATGATTATGTTCTTTTTAATGAATTTCTTTGTGCACCTTCCTGGTTTCCTTCCTCATCATGGCTTTTGGTTGTGGTTTCTACTTCATTCGTGGTTCTTGAGTTTTTGGCTTATCAATTACCATGGTGCTTTTTATGTCTTACCCCATTATGACAAAAAGAATAAATCTTGATCTAAAACTTTTTAAAATTTCTTTTAAATATAAAACTTTACATGGGTCAATATATATATATTTTTTATATCATGCAACATATCGGTAGAAAGCCCTATTTTTCTATTTTATTTGGAAAATATAAGTAATCCCTGGTAGATATATCAAAAGATGGCACAAGGGTATCAAATCTGAAGCACTTCAAAACAAATAATAGATAGAGAGAGAGATAGGGAGAGAGGAAACTGGTAATTATTACTGGGAGATCTGGTTTGCCACTGCCGGAAGGGCATGGATGGATTGCTCCAGATTGAGCTGTATGATTTTTTTTCCCTACACCTAATTCAATTTATATCCTCACATTCATATATTCAACTGAAATAATAATAACAAATTAAAAAGAACACATTTTTGCAATGATTGGGGAGGAGGCCTATTGTTGATTTAAGCAACCACAACAATCCTGTGTCCAAGCCCTTCAGGCAGTGGCAAACCTGATCTTTGCAGTAATTGTGCAACACTGAAGGACAGAAGACTTCTATCCAGGTATTTCAAGATCCTAACTCAGGCATCCCAAGCAAGGTATTCTTTAGCTTCTCTGGGATACAGCTTCAAAATTCAGATTTCAATTATGTGGGCAAAGACTAAAAGTAATTCAGAAATCACACTTATAGGTGATTTTCTTCTTTTATTTTTAATTTTTTAAATCTTTTTGATGTAAACAAAGTCTTTCCCACAATACTATTGTTTTTGATTTTTTTTTTTAAAATTTTATGAACTGAATTAATTAATATATGACATGAATATGATCAAACAATGGAACTGTACTAAGAAAGGAAAACAACATGATGATAATTGGACTTCTACTGGTGTCTTTTTTCATCATGGGCTTTTGGTTGAGTCCCCTCTGTCATTCCTTTGTTGAGCTTAAATTGATCATTCTCATTATGCCTCACCATTAGCAGCCTCATTTCCTTTGGCTTGCTCCCTTCCTTCAACAAGAAAAGCAATTTCTACATTAGGCCAACTACTTTTTGCAGGATGTGGAGCTCTGAATCAGGCTATTAACTTGATATTCTCATGTAATTGCTTGTTTTGGTAGTTTATTGTTGTAAAAGTGGGTGTCTTTTGGATAGGCAATACAGATGTTTGGAATTGGTATTTTGATTGTATTTGTCTTTTTTAAATGTTGCCTTCTTCTAAAAAATAAAAAATAAAAAAAATAAATAATGTTTCGCATATGCTAAGATTGTTTCTGAACTTGAAGGAGAGGGATTTTGCACTAAACTAAGGATTATTCATGCAAAAACTGAACTTGTTTTGCTTCAACAACTACCCCGACATAAGGGTGGGTTCATCATTGTTGGTTTGGCTTTTTTAGAATGCATGGACACAATATTTCAGGAAATATATCAATTGAATTTTGTATATCATCATGCAAGGCTTTCCCTAATTGAGATGGCCGTCCTAATGGATGGTTTTTCTTGAATTTGGTGGCCCATGGTACCATGATTTTGTAAATAACTTGATGTCAAATGTAATCCGTGACCCAAAATGGTAAATTAAACCCTACCATTGTTTTGTGATCCAAAATCTAACAATATCCATAAATGCATGCTTAGGATGTGGTCGTATGTTTTGGGTTAACATTCCCTTTGTGTGAAGTACCAAGTACCTTGCATCCCTTTCTATTTAGTAGTTTGCCTACTAGATTTGTATTTCATCTAGTCTGTTATCCTGTATTTTCAATTTGTTTAGTGTTTTATGTATGCAATGATCTGGATCCTTGTAGCTCTGTTATAACAGTAAGAGGGGTAAAGTTATAAAAATGGATCCAAAACATTTTTTTTTTGTATTGGAGTTATGGTCTAGTGATTCAGGAAATTAAACTATGTCCCTGTTGTATCAAAACATGGCCTTTCATAGGGTCACTCTTAGGTTTTGCCCCCAACTCTTTGGATGGATAGTTTCTTGGGACGTAGGGACGTCTTAGACGGATTCTTCACTTTGTGTAGGGATGTCATTCAAGTCCAATGTCTAGGCATATGCTTTCAATTACCCCCACCATACACCTAAAGTCCATCTAGATGTGACAATGGCAATTGAACTTGATATTGCTCGGGAAAACAACTAAATGTTGGTTTTATGGAACCCATAAGATTTTAACCATTTTCATGCAAAAATAAATAATTTTAAACATTATAAAACTCTCTCTCACTCTCTCTCTCTCTCTCTCTCTCTCACTTTCTTATATAATGTACATTGTTCCACCTAATATAAATTTTTGGCTTGCTATGCAGGCATCCAAGTCAATTGGCCACTTGAGAAATGAGCCAAGCTTATAGACTCCCATCATCTCCTACATCGCATTTAGTACGATACAAACATTGGGAATATTTGAGGCAAACAGACCGTTGGTCTAATTTATCTGATCAAAATTAATTTGATCTTTGTTGTTTTCGACGAGAGGCCTTTTTAATAAAGTTAATTTATTATTTAGGGCCTCAAATAGTCATGAACATAATGTTAAGAAGTTCACTAGCAAAATGCTTGTTCAAATGACTGAGTAATCAGATAAATAAATACGATATCATGAATTTGTTGATTAATAAAATTTCTTGTAAAAATTCATTCGCGATTACTTATCATTTTAATAAGTTTATAAGGTTAAATCTTTAAAAATAGCAATGATCTTCAAACTGAATATTTAACTGTGAAAAAATATAGTCATGGTGATGAGAATAGGTAGCGCTAGTCCGTCCCCTTCAACAAGAAGGGTGTCCTAAGGGAGTGAAGTGTTCCAAAGGACAAACCCCGGGGGGGATGAAGGGAGTTTTGGAGAGGAGTACACAACAGGGACTACTAACATGATGTGCCTCTTTATCTTTTTTTGCTACATATGAAAGATTCGAAATCTAGAGTTTAAGAAAAAAATAAAACGATGTCAATTATGTTATAACTCATTTATCGATGTGACTTTTTACTTAAGTATCAGATATCGGGTTTAAAACGTGGCACATTGAGGTGGGTCACTGCAATTGTTGCTGCCCAAATTTTGGAAGACTTTGATATTAGGACTTAGTAAGTTGGTAAATAAAGCCAAAGCCCCAATTATTAAGGGCGGATTAAAGTCTCTCCATCTCTCTCTCTTTCTCTCCTCTGTCTCTCTCAACTTGGTCACCTTCATTTTCATACGCATGCATGTGTTGTTTAGTCATTCATCTTCTTGTGCCATGCTTTGTCATATCACTATCCTTCCTTAGTACAATCTCGAGGAGGGATAAGGGACCTGGATCGGAAAAATTGGCCCAAAACCAAGTTCGATCTTGCTACTTGAAGACATGATATAGGGACCAAGTTGCGAAAAAACTTCATAGACCCTCTTCTTATTTATCATTTTTCTTAAAAATTTTGAGTGTTGTCTTGTAACCAAGGGCATTTAGAATATCTACAAACTTTTTCTGAGCAAGCAATTCCATCTTACCTGCACTCATGTTGCTATGACCTCCTCCTTTCCTTGTCACCAAAGGTTTTGTTAAGCCAATTATGAGTAATAAAAAATAAATAGCCTATGATATGTCACTGCAGACAAAGCTATGTCATTTTAAAATCTAGTACTAATTTTTTTGTTTCCACTCTGGACACCGAATTTATACTCTTATTAATCTAATTCGAGTGTTTGTTGGAGCCCTATCTAGAAGCGACTCTCCTAGTATAGTCTTTTCCATTTCTGAATTTCAAATCCGAAACTTTTAAGAGATCAACACCTCATTCTTTTAGTCTTACTGTCTAATGATATTAAATTCGAGTACTGGACATGGACTTGCAATAAGGTTCAAAACAAGGATGTGTCTTCAAATGTATACATCATGAAGTTGTGCTATGGCCTCTGCCCACAAGACCCCATGAAACACGTTAGGCAAGGACAAGGTATCTTTTTGGCAGCAAGTAAACATCACTCTAATTAGATTGATAATACTCAGATACATACATACCCACCTTTAAAACAAATTGAATAATTGAATTTTTAGTTACTAAACTAGGAAACCAATCAACCCATGATTTATTATATTTCTTTGAGACTTTTATTAGAAAAATCCCACATAAATATTGTGGGGTTCTTGCTTGTGCAGAAAATGTGAGACACATAGCCGCCATAGGAAATTTAATTTAGCACTAGTATTTTGGTTTAATGTTTTTGTGTCTAACTACCATGTGGCCTAAACCCTCTTCACTCTCTCTTTCTAAGCTCACATTTGTTTCCCCCTCCACCCTACAACCTCTTGCTATACGGGGGTGGGGGAGAGGGGGAGAGAGAGCATAGTCACACCATTTTGAGCACGCACAATGTCTAGCAGAGAATCAAGAGCTTCAAGTATCAATCAAGATGAGATTAATAGTCTCATATCAAAATTACAAAATTTGCAACCAGCTGAACGTGATCAAAGAGCCTTGACTACGGTGAGGCATAGCTTTCAGTCTTTTCCTTGTTTTCTTTTTCCTGCATAGCTTTGCTTAGACATTTTTGAGACACAATTTGACTATGGTGGGCAACCATGTTTTGTCTCAAAAATGCAGAACAAATGTCTCAATAGTTCAAGGGAAATGAATAACACCACTTTCATGAATAAATGCATAACTTCTAAGTCAATAAAATTAAGTCAATAGAGGTAAAGTTTTAATTTTCATTGAACTGAGGCTTTGAAGAAACTTCGTAGGTTAAAAGACATTCCATTTTTCCCTCCACAATGAACATATTGCATGTTTATTTGTTTATTTTTGGGGCTTATGCTAATAAAAAAAATATTGTCTTTGTGAAATCAATAGGCATCAGCTTCAGAGGTATTGAAAGAAATATGCAGATACATCAAAGGGCTTCAAAGGGAGGTTGATGATTTGAGTGCGACAATATCTCACTTGGTAGCTTCTAGTGACTCCATTGGTGTTGATGCTGACATTCTTAGAAGACTCCTTCAGCAATAGACTCTCTCTCTCTCTCTCTCTCTCTCTCTCGATCTGTGGTTTGGAGTAACCAAAATAAGACTCAACATAGATATATGTGTGTGTGTGTGTGTGTGTGTGTGTGTATGTATAATATCTCCCTTCTCTTCTACTATTATAAGGTTGCAGTTTCAATTCCTAAGTTTGGTCTAGTGTACCAACTCTGTGAGAGATGTTTGCATCATTTTATTAGTTAAAAATTTTTATTGCTCTTTTGACCCCATTTGCCTTTATTCTCTTGCTGTCATTTCTTAGCATAGCTAGAAATTGATTATAAATGTTCTTGTAGTGACATCCAATAGATCTTACTTAAGTGTTTTTCCCAAAGACGAGATTTAGTGTTTGAATTTTTATATACGTGTGTATTTCAACGATTTTTGTTACTTCTATATAACCAAAAGAAAATGATAATAAATTCCATGGGTCTCACAGATGAGAATTTGAACAGTATCAATTGTTGAAAGTGGGTTGCAATTCCACAGATATCGACTTATTTGACTTGAACAGGTGCTCCGAAAGATGAAGTGAAAACCTGTAAAAAACCGCCTGAGAGTATTCCGACGAGGCAGGGTTCGACCCTCAAGTCAGAAATAATAATTTTCGAAATAGATAAAACAAACTGATTTAGAGAGAGAGCTAAGTATGAGAGCCCTGTGATTTATATATCGAGTATATGGTTCTAACAAAGCGTACCTGGTTGATGGCATGCAGAGTGTCTTTATAGATCGGCTTCCTGTGAGCCGTGTGCATTCAGGACATCTTAACCATAGTTTCCTTATGAGGATGTTCTGAGATCTCAGAACTCCATAATCAAATATTTTCAAAAGATTTTAATTTTTATCACTTAGTAAATTCAACGACTCTAAGAGATTCTTTCCTTATCGATTTGATTCTTTCCTTAGCTAGAAAATATATCTTATAACTGAATAGACATAAACTCTGATATGAATTTTAATTAAATAATACTTTTGGCTGGTGAGGGTAGACTTTTCAAAGACGACCAATTTCCTACCAAGGCTTCCGATCAAGTAACGAAGAGGGAAGTGTTAATCATGAGTTTACCGAAGGCCAATGAAGACGGCAGACCGACAAGGTTGTTATGAATCATGGGTTTGTAAAGCTTTGGACATGGGCCTTTGAGTTGTGTACCATCATTTACCCCTAATCTTTGTGTTGTTTCAAAGAGTATGTCACAAGGAGTTAGTTAAGAGGTTGGTACTTGGAACGTCACAAGAGCATTAAGGTGTTCAACTCTCGAATGAATGACCCCAGATTAAATGTTTCATGGGAAGTTGGAGAGATTAAAGCCATTCATTCATTGTATACATTTCTCATCGAACTGTTTTGTCTACCCAAAATTGCGAAGATCATGTACCTTGGGTTATAAATAGGGGTCACATGGCTCAACACTGCCTCAGAGAAATTTTGTGAGATTCTACAGGTTCTTCTTATTGGTGATCTACTTTTTTGATGATGGGTTCTGAGCCACATGGCTTGATGGCATAGGATGTTTCTGCCGATATGAGGCTCCACAAGGATGGGGCCACTGTGGCGAGGTTCTATTATGTCGTTCGTTATTCAAACGTTGTGGTGGAATTTGTCATGGCTCCCATCAGAGTTCTCAACCTCAGAGAGGGATTTACCTGGTAAGTTCCTACCCTGGGTTGAGTTCGTCATCTGACTCGTGTTTCCTCAGGTTGGGCGATAAGAGGAGTTGGAAGGTGGTGAGAGACTGGGCATGGCAGAGGGTTTAAAATCTGATGCATCCTCATAGTCTCTGTTTGGCCATCTCCCACCTACTCAAAGTCATTTCCGTCATCTGTCGAAAAGGGTCTTCAATCTTTGTTTTCCCCAATTCCACCGATTGGCAGTGACTCCGTGGTTTTTTTGTTCCAAAACAATGTTGTAGATCTTTCATGTATCTCTTTTGATGTAATTCGGTCTAACTCAAGGACATGTATATTGTATCTACCTTTGTACTTATGATATATATTTATCGTATTGAAATAAAATAAGAGTTTTATTATACTTATTTGTCGACTTTTATCTGTCACTAAATTTCCACCAATAGGGGCTGACTGTCTGAATAAGTGATGATCGGCAAGACGATCATTCGGTAAACTTATCGGGGGTGAGTAGTTTTTCTTTGAATTACCTTGTCGCACTGGTCCAATCGAGAGCTATTTACAAGAAAAGATATTCTATGGTGTCTTGATGAAGGCACTGATTATCCGTTGTCATGATTGCTCGTCGAGGGAAATTCTTTCTTGTCTAGACATTTATTCGATAAATGGGTTGTACCTAACTAGAAGATACATCCCTTATTGTCAATATGCTACAATCGGTATGACATTTGATAGAGGGTTCAATCGATAGGATGGGTCTACCCGACTAAGAGTTATATTCTTTATTTTCGGCATTCTACGCTCGCTAGAAATCAACCAATAGGATAAACCATGCCTACCCGTCTGAGAGTTATTTCCCTTATTGACAGCACTCTTCGTTCATTTGGGACTAACTGATAGGATTGGTCATGCCTACCCATATGAGAGTTATTTTCCTTATTAACGACACACTACGTTTTTAAGAAATCGATCGATAAGTATGCCACAGAGTGAGATGACAAAGCACAGAGATCTTACTCATTAAGAGACTCTTTTGCTCGAAGGAGACAATGAAACTTATTGATAGTAGGTGCGTAGGTTTTCTAATTCCAAGTCTTGGTATAGTTGACCGTCTAGATTATTGAGACAATAGGTTTCTGGGCAAATTACGGAGCATATCTAATAAGAATCTTCCCAATTATGTGCAAACTTGCCCCCTGGCTGGAGTTAACCTGTAACCTCTACCTTCTTTGAAACTAAATCGTTTGGCCTTAATGTTCTGCTTTTAACCCTTCTATTGTAATACTAAGCCATTTGCTGTTGATATGTGGTCATTCGAGCGGATGTAGATTCCCGTAATTTTAGGAGCAGATCTAACCGTTCTCGCAAAGCGGGCTCATTTAGTGCCACTTGGTACTGGTCTAGCCAGAGCAAGTGAATTCCTATCTCCGCGGGAATGACAACTTCACTTCCATATGTTAGGCTAAATGGTGTTTTACCGATTACCCGTCGAGGTGTGGTATAGTATGCCTAAATGATACTATAGAGTTCGTCTACCTATTGATCCTTAGCCTCATTCAATGTTGTTTTCAGCCCCTATAAGATCATTATGTTCTTTATCTTAGCGAGTCCGTTAGTTTGCGAATGGGCGACCGACGTAAATTGGTGTTGAATTTCCAATTTGTTGCAGAGCTCTTGGAAGCTTTTGTTGTCAAATTGCCTTTCGTTGTCAATGATGAAAATGTGGGGTAAACCAAATCTGGTGATGATTTGAGTCCACACGAATGATTGAACTTTTGCAGCTGTTATCTAGGTTAGTGGTTTGACTTCCACCCAATTGGTAAAGTAATCGATAGCTATTATGAGAAACTTTCGCTGCCCAGTGGCCAATGGGAACGGTCTAAGGATATGTATCCCACATTGAGCGAATGGCTAATGACTCACTCTAGGACTGAGCTCAGTAGAAGGTAACTAGGGTACTGAAGAGAAGTGTTGGCATTTGTTGCATCTCTTAACGTAGTTATCAGAGTCAGCCTTCATAATCGGCTAGTAATACCTTTGATGCAAGGCCTTTGAACTAGATTTTGAGCACCTAAATGGTTGTCGCATATTCCGTCATGGATTTCTTGAATGACATAATCTCTTTTTTAGGGGCCAGATACTTCAAATATGGGTGAGTGAATCATTTTCGGTTCAAATTCTCATTAATAACTGCATAGTGAGCGGCCTTTCATTTCAGCTTTGATGCTTCCGATGGCGAATCTGGCAAACGATCATGTTTCATATAAGCTTCTATGGGATTCTTCCAATTTGGAGCCTGGTCTATCATAAGGATCTTCTCGGGTTCGTCAATGCTAGAATATGGTAGGCTCTCGATATAGACCGTTTGGCTAGTGGCAACTGAGTCTAAACTGATCAACTTAGAGAGTGTATCAGCCCACACATTTTTTTTATCAAAGAATTTGTTGTATGTCCATTTTATTTAGCTTACTCATCGTCTCGCGCAATTTACTCAAGTATTTAGCCATGATCGGATCCTTAGTTTCATAGATCTCCTCTATTTATTTAACGACCAACTAGCTATTAATGAATACTCAAACACTTCGACCTCCAGAGATATTGTGATTCGGAGTCCCATCAATAGAGTTTCGTACTCAACTTGATTATTAGTGGCTCTAAATTTGAAACAAATGGTATATTCAGCCTTGTAATCATTCAGACCCATCAGAATAGGCCCGGTACCACTCCTTGAGGAGTTCGATGACCCATCGACATGCAACGTCCAATCCGGTAATGACCACTCTTCTCAGCAACTGGTAGGCTCATGCTCGGCTAGACTTGGAAGCGTGCATTCAAGGATGAAGTCCGCCAAGACTTGACCTTTGATCGCAGGTCTCGGTTGGTATAAAATGTTGAATTTGCCCAACTCTACACTCAATTTGATGAAATGACCGGAGGTGACCCTTTTCTGAAGAATTTGCTTCAGCGGCTAATCAGTGAGTAGCACGATAGTATGGGCCTAAAAATACAGCCGAAGATGCCTAGCCGAGATAACTACAGCATAAGCTATTTTTTCTATCAATCAGTAGTTAGTTTCGGATTCCTAGAGTATTCAGCTAATGTAGTAAATAGGTTTCTAGATAGTAGATTCATGTCTCACAGTAGTAGAACAAAGTGTTCGATCAAATATAGAGAGATATATGTGTAGTTTCTCACCAAAAACGGGATGAGAGAGCAATGGGATAACATGAGGTATTTCTTAAGTTGCTTGAAAACCGTTTGGCACTTGGTTGTTTAAGTGAAATTTTGGAATTTCTTCAGAGTATCAAAGAACGGTTTGTACTATTGTTCGGCTCACGACAAAGTGTGATGTCAACAGCTTTGGGGTTGTGTTGCTGGGATTGCTTTCTGGTCCCCGCTCCATTGATAAAACAAAAGTTGGTGCAGAGCAGTATCTCGTAGAATGGCCAAAGCCTCTCATTGCTGACAAACGCAACTTGTACAGGATTGTGGACAGCAGATTGGAGGGCCAATACCCAGTAAAAGGTGCTTATGTAGCTGCACTTCTTGCATTACAATGTGTAAGTGATGCTAGTGTCCGCCCCCAAATGACCCAAATAGTAGCTACTCTCAAGAAACTCCCCATGCCCAAATCACTTGAAGAGCAATGTACATTCAGTCCTGTCCAAAAATCTCCTGCAATGGAAAGCAATGCTTCACCTTTAAGTCCTTGCCCACGATTGTCTCCTTTGTCTTCCGAAATAATCAGCTGTGCATCCTCTGCACCAGTGTCTAGGATAATTCCACAAGCGTCCCCCATGTCATCTTTTAGGAAATCCTCGGTTGAACAATGCGCATAAGAAAGCATACCTTTGAATGCCTATATGACACCTATACAGAGCAGTCTCCTGCTTCACCATTACCAGCCTCATTGACGTATGCAGAAGTTTCACCATGCCTTGTTTGTAAAATGAACCAAAATGAATAAAAAAAAAGGAAGGAATTCATCATGAAAATTTTCTTGTCTTAGTTTCCAGATGACATGTTGTTCATCCCTCACAATAGCTGGTCCTTCGGCTTGCTCCCTTCCTCCAAAAAGAAGCAATTTCTTACATTTTGCCAACCTTTTTTGCAGCAATTAAATGTGAAGCATTCAGAAAGGTTTTTGAAGGTCTATTTTTAGAACTGTTCAATACCCCATAGTTCTAATGAAATTATCTTGATTTCAAACTTGATTTTCTCATGTAACTTGATTTGCTAGAGTGAACTTTTTATTATTATAAAAAAGTATATCTTTGGGATAGTCGGGATAGTCAATCAAATGTTTGGAAATGCCAAAAAGGGGGGGGAGTGGGAAAAAGAGTGTGGTGGCAAAGCAAAGAGGTTTTTTTTTTTAAAAAAAAAATATATATATATATTTATTTATCTTTATAATTTATTATTTTTGATAGTAAATCTGAGGATACTTTTGACACTTCTTGAGGTAAAGTGATTTTGGGTTTTTGAAAAGCAATTTTGGGTGTTTTCACTTTTTAAGATATCAATATAGATCCTCGAGGAGTGTCGGGTTCCTTTCAATGAGAAGTGTTTTACAACATAAATTGTCTTCTCAAACTAAAACAAAATAATTTTATACAAAAATGTACAATTTTTTGTTTTATAAAAATTAAAATTATCTTATGAAACAGTTTAAAGGGGTCATATGCAAATAATAGACCATACAAAACAAAAATACTATGATGTTAGTTAGGAAATAAGTCAACCATCTCCATAAAAAAGGAAGATTGAGATTGAGAAAACATTATGCATTATGAATTTCTTAGCATAGAATTTTAGTATCCCTCTTTTTTTAAAAAAAAAAAAAAAGAAAATTGATTGTTACACAAAGATCTATTCGATGGCAAGAATAAGCGCTTGGATGAGTTGCACAAGAATATATCTCCACTTGCTAACCAAAACATCTCATGTCCAAGCCCCTAGTGTTGCTATCCAGTCGCACAAAAACGGAGACGTGAACGAATGTGTAAATATAAAATATATAAATATTTTTATATAAATAGTAATTATTTTATAAAAATAATAAAATAGCCATCTTTTAAAATAAAAATCTAAAATAACCAAATATGTGGTTATTAATTATAAGATAAATAACATAAATAAAAATTATAATTAAATAAACAAATAATTTATTAAATATGAAAAATATATAAATGTAGAAAATATAAAGTTTTTTTATAAATATTAATTAATTTAGCATGTTAGAAATATTTCAGAAATGAGAAACGTTTAAAAATGATGAAATATTAGTATTAAGAAGTTTTTATGCATCATAATTATCACCGAATTCACCTTTAAAGTGATTGATTTTTAATGAATGATTAAGTTATATGAAAAGGAATGCATGGTCGAGTTGGAATGATTTTCTTTTTTTTTTTTTTTGTTACAACAGCATTTGAACCTCGGATCATAGGATTGAGGGAGGGGAGCTGTTGTCATTGGACTATCGCCTTGGGGCATGCTAGAAATCTGAGGATTCTTTTGACACTTGTTTAGGTAAAGTGATTTTCATTCAAATGCGTGGTACAACATGGAAACAAAGAGGCTTGCCTAGGCACAAGTTTCCTTGTAGAATCCCATATGGAACCAAAATACTGTTTGGGAGATTAATTAGAAAACAAATTAACAATCTTAACGATCTTTCTATAAAAAAGAAAGGCACGACTCTCAAAATCCAGGAGAATAAGATTGAGAAAGCATGTGCCCTTAGAAGTTTAAGGATCAAATTCTTCCTAAGTTTTTAGTGTGGGATTAGAATCTATATCATGAACTTCTTGAATGCTTGTATGTTTTTAATGAATGGTGTCAAGTTGTGAAGGAGGTTACTTAGGATATTTTGTATTTGTGAAGGGCAGTTTTTGGGCTATGTTGTATAGAAATGGAAATGGATATGAAACGATATGCAAAACAATACTTTATAAGAATATAGGAAATGAAAATGTGGGCAAATACGTAAATATAAAAAAATGAGGATTTTTACATAAATATTAACTATTTTATAAAAATAATAAGAAAGTTATATTTTATAACAAAATCTAAAATAATCAAATATGTAATTAATAATTATAAGACAAGTAATATAAAAATTATAATTATAATTAAATAAATAAATAATTCATTAAATATAAAAAATATGTAATTATAAAAAATATAAGGATTTTTATAAAAATATAAAATTAATTTAGTATGTTAAAATATTTCAGAAATATTTCAGAAACGAGAAATGTTTCCAAAATTGAGAAACGTTAGTTTTGAGAAGTTTCCGTATATTTTAGTTTTTGGGTGTTATGTGGGGGAGGGAAGGAGGGAGTTGTGAGTTTTTTCCTTTTCTTTATTTTTAATTTGATAATGTTTTAATTGTATCTCTTTTTTCTTATGGAAAAAAACCTTATGAAGGGGTATTAAGCTACGAACACTTTGGAAGACAATCATTATCCATACCCAACTGAAATAGTTCACAAAATGGAGGGACCTTAATAGATAAGGTCTCAACAGGATACCTACCCCACACAATTTTATCCACAGAATCTTACAACTCCATAGTTAAATTTTTAACAGAGTCCTTCCCTAATCCTACATCTTACCCTTGAAACTAATTGGGTATTATCCAAATTTTTATAACAATCTTTATTTCATATGGGAATTCACGGCTCTGATTGCACATAATGAACGGTATATAACAATCTTGATTTCTCCCAGGTTACTTGTCCTTTAGTTTTCCTTTGTACAATCTTATGCAAATAAGAGACCCCTATCTCCCCAGGTTACTTGATTTCTCCCAGGTTACTAGGATGTTACTTGGGAAATAAGGTAAACATCTTCATAAATAAAAAAGAGAGATTAAGATTGAGAGAGAAAATTGATTATTACACAAAGATTTAGTCTGTAGCAGCAATAAGCGCTTGCATGGATTAGTTGCAACTTGCAACCAAAACCCATCCCGTCTCCAAGCGCTTAATGTTGCTACTGATTTGATCTTTGTAGTGATTGGAGATTGCACTCATTTTTAATGAATGATTTAAGCATTAATTAGTATGCTAATCACTCCCCCTCAAAGTCTGAAATTTCTTGGGTTTCTTGTGTGCCTTTTATGTTTGCCCATCCTCGTTTCTTGAGTTTTCCCATAAAATAATAATAAATAAATAAATAAATATTATGTTCAAATATTCATTTTCTTGGTGCATGCACAAATGGACGCAAACATGAATATGGATTTACATGTTTGTGCATCTTCCTATATGAAAACCCTCATCCTTCTTTCCAGTAAAAAATTTAATAGAATCGGTGCCTAATCCTACATCTCATACCCTTGAAAATTTATTTATATTATCCTTATTATCCTACATCATACCCTTGAAACCCGTTGAAGTGGTCATTCTCATTATGCTTCACCATTGGCAGCCTCATTAACGTTTGCAGCAGTTTTACCATGCATTGTTCGTGAAATGAACCGAATTTAAAATAAGAAAAAAAAAAGTAAAAGATTTGTATTTACAATGAAAATTTTCTTGTCTAGTTTCTTGTGACGTGTTGTAGAAAGTTCAATTTTTCTTCCCTCACATTAACTAGTCCTTTGGGTTGCTCCCTTCCTCCAACAAGAAGCAATTTAAACATAAGGGATTAAATGATAAGAGATTAAACTAAAGTGGGTATTTTGGTACTTTTGGAACTACGAGGGTGAAGTGATTTGGGGTGAAAGATGGGCGGGGACAAAATGAATTTTTTTCCATCTAAGATATTGATTTAGATTTTTGGGGAGCATTTGGTTTTTCTTAGGGAAAGTGTGCTGAAGTGGTATTTGTCAAACTCAATCAGTAAAATACAAAAATGTGCAATTTTTCATAGTAATTAATATTTCCTCTTAAAAATTATTAATCTGAAACCATTTTAGTAAAAAAAAAAGGGTAATACTTTAATATTAATAAATTATCTGACACAAGGTATCCATCGTCTAGTTGGAGTAATTTGGTATAATTTGGAAACAGGAGAGTTCCAGGCATGAGGTTTCCTTGTAGAATCCCATGCAAAGAAGAGACCTTAGGCAGCCAAAATACTGTTTATCGTTTGGGAAGTCACTTAGAAAACAAGTTTAACAATCTTTCTATATATTAAAAAAAATGGCATAACTCTCAAAATCCGAGGGCGTGAATTAAACTGAGAGAGCATGTGCCCAATTATTATGGATCTCTTTGCATAGAATTTTAGATTTTAATATCATGATTTTTTTGAATGCTTGTTTGTTTTTAATGGATGTGTCAAGTTGTTTGTTTGTACTATGATTATGTTTTTTTTTTAATGAATTTCTTTGTGCACCTTCGTGATTTCCTTCCTCATCATGGCTTTTCGTATTATTATTATTATATGACGATTTGAATATAAAATTATCTCTTTGAGACCCTTCCTCATCATGACTTTTGGTCGTAGTTTTTACTGCATTCATGATTCTTGTGCTTTTGTCTTATCAATTATCATGATACTTTTTATGTCTCACCCATAATCACAAAAAGAATAAATCTTGATCTAAAACCTTTTAAAAAATTTTTTAATAATAAAATTTTACATGGATCAATATATATATATATATATATATATATATATATATATATATATATATATATATATATATCATACAACATATCAACATATCAGTAGAAAGCCCTATTTTTCTATTTTATTTGGAAAATATAAGTAATCCCTAGTAGATATATCAAAAGATGGCACATGGATCTCAAATCTGAAGCACTTCAAAACAAATAATAGATAGAGAGAGAAAGAGAGAGGAAACTGGTGTTATTACTGGGAGATCTGGTTTGCCACTGCCAGAAGGGCTTGGATGGGTTGCTCCCAGATTGGGCTCTATGATTTTTTTCCCCCTACCCCTAACTCAATTTATATTCTCACATTCATATATTCTACTGAACAAATTAAAAAGAACATATTTTTGCAATGATTAGGGAGGAGGCCTATTGTTGATTTGAGCAATCACAACAATCCTGTGTCCAAGCCCTTCAGGCAGTGGCAAACCTGATCTTTGCAGTAATCGTGCAACACTGAAGAACAGAAGCCTTCTATCCAGGTATTTCAAGATCCTAACTCAGGCATCCCAAGCAAGGTATTTTTCCCTTTTAGCTTCTCTGGGATACAGCTTCAAAATTCAGATTTCAATTATCTGGGCAAAGACTGAAAGTAGTTCAGAAATCGCACTTATAGGTGATTTTCCTTTTTTCTTTTTAATTTTTTAAATCTTTTTTGATATTAACAAAGTCTTTCCCTCAATACTATTGATTTTGATTTTTTTTTTAATTTTATCAACTGAATTAATTAATACGTGACATGGGTACGATCAAACAACGGGACTGTACCAAGAAAGGAAAACGACATAATGATAATTGGACTTCTACTGGTTTCTTTTTTCATCATGGGCTTTTGGTTGAGTCCCCTTCTCTGTCATTCCTTTGTTGTGCTTAAAGCGATCATTCTCATTATGCTTCATCATTAGCAGCCTCGTTTCCTTTGGCTTGCTCCCTTCCTCCAACAAGAAAAGCAATTTCTACATTGGGCCAACTACTTTCTGCGGGATGTGGAGCTCTCAAAGGGGCTATTAACTTGATTTTCTCATGTAATTGCCTGTTTTGGTAGAGTAAATTTTTTATTATTATAAAAGCGGGTGTCTTTTGGATAAGCAATACAAATGTTTGGAATTGGAATTTTGATTGTATTTGTTTTTTTAATATGTTGCCTTCTTCTAAAAAATAAAAAATGAACAAATAAATAATGTTTCTTTTTTTTTGGAAACAAAATAAATAATGTTTCTCATGTGATAAGATTGTTTCTGATCTCGAAGGAGAGGGTTTTTGCATTAAACTAAGGATTATTCATGCAAAAATTGAACTTGTTTTGGTTCAACAACTCCCCCATCATAAGGGTTCATCATTGTTGGTTTGGCTACATTAGCATGCATGGGCAAAATATTTCTGAAAATATATCAATTGAGTTTTTTATATCATCACGCAAGGCTTTCCCTAACTGAGATGACGGTCGTAACAGATGGTTTTGCTTGAATTTGGTAGCTCATGGTACAATGATTTCGTAAACAAATTGATGTCAAACGTAATCCACAACGCAAAATGGTAAATTAAATCCTACTCCTGACTTGTGATCCAAAATCTAACAAAACTGCATAAATGCATGCTTAGGATGAGGTCGAATGTTTTGGGTTATCATCCCTTTCTGTGAAGTACCTTGCATCCCTTTTCATGTAGCAGTTTGCCTACTAGGTCTTGATTTGTATTTCATCCAGTCTTTTATCCTGTATTTTCAATTTGTTTAGTTTAAAGATCATATCAAATTTCAAGATGAATGTATACTTAATGTTTCTCTGTTGGAACTTTCTGGTGGGATTTATGTATGCATGATCTGGATCCTTGTAGCTCTGTCATGACTAACTGGATCCATGGCCTTTCGTAGGGTCACTCTTAAGTTTTGCCTTAACTCTTTGGATGGAAAGTCTCTTGGGATGTAGGGAGGTCTGTTTACACGGATTCTTCACTTTGTGCAGGGATGTCATTCGAGTCCAATGTCTAGGCAAATGCTATCAATTTACACCCACCACACACCTAAAGCCCATCTCGATGTGACAATGGCACTAGACCCCTGATATTGCTTGGGAAAACAACTAAATGTTGGTTCTATGAAAATTTTTTCCATTTCTCGTGCAAAAATAAATAATTTTAAATATTATAACTATCCCTCATTTTCTTTTTCTTTTTTTTTTTTGATTACATGACATTTGAATCCTAAATCATAGGATTGGAAGAAATGGGCTGTGATTATTAAACTGTTTCAACGGACATCTTTCTCAGTTTCTTTTATATTGTATTTTGTTCTTTAAATATAAACTTTTAGCTTGCTATGCTGACATCCAAGTAAATTGGCCACCTGAGAAGAAGCTTCTTCAACTAATATAAAACACTTTTTTTAGATGACGTTTAGAAAAGCGAATCTCAATCTATTTTCTTGATTTATCACTATTTTATTTATTTTATTTATAATAATTTTAATTAAAATAATGGAGTTTTACAAATAGAGATTAATTTTTTAGGAAAATAATTTTAATTATAACTAAAAGCCTCACTTTAAATCTATTTGGGTCTACCCTAAAATAAATGTGAGTAATAATATGGACCTCTCGCTGCTTGACGGCCATCCATTGCCCTCCCATCCATAGGCCATCACTATCCCTTTGTAAAGATAAAACTACATATTACGAATAAAGTTGATTTATTATTTAGGGCCTCAAATAGTCATGAACATAATGTTAAGAAGTTCACTCATAAAACGTTTGTTCAAATGAATGAGCAATCAGATAAATAAACATCGTTAATTTGTTACTTTATTAATAAAATTTCTTGTAAAATTCATTTGAAGAGTGATACATTATATATTTCGATTACTTAGCCTTTTAATAAGTTTATAAGGCTAAATCTTTAAAATTACTAATTATCATCAAATCAAATTGAATATTTTACTAAAAGACTAATACAAAATACTTTTTGATTTAATACGATTTAATACAATAGTAAGTGGAGGATATACGTAACTTTTTCCTTACGTTTTATAAAGATATTGTTTTTATATCTTGAATCCGTAATATTGAGATCATCAAAGAAATAATTCTACTATTACGTCAAAATTTACTCTCAAATTGAATTTTTTACCGTGAAGAGAAAAAATAGGTATGGTGATGATGATAGCTCGCGCTTGTCCGCCTCCTTCAACAAGAAGGGCTCCTTAAGGGAGTGAAATGTTCCAATGGACAAAAGGACTTGGGGGTCCGGGTGATAGGAGTTTTGGAGAGGAGTCCACATCTGAGTTCTAACACATGGTGTGCTTCTTTATTCATGTATCAGATATCAGGCCTGAGGAGGGTCACTGCAATAGTTTCTGCCCAAATTTTGGGGGACTTTGGTATTCGGACTTGGTAGGTTGGTAAATAAAGCCAAAGCCCCAATTATTAAGGGCGTGTTAAAGACTCTCCATCTCTCTCACAACTTGGTCACCTTCACCGACGGAGGATCGGTTTATTATGAAAGGTTAATAAATCTCACAATTAAATTTAAAATTTAAAATTTAAAAATAAAAAAATATATATTAAAAGATTCTTCTTTAAATTAAATTTAATAATATTTAAAATAAATTAATTAAAATATAATTTAAATATCGATCAATTTAAAAATAATAATAATAAATAATAACTTGGTCACCTTCGTTTTCATGCGCATGCATGTGTTGTTTAGTCATTCATCTTCTTGTGCTATGCCTTGTCATATCACAACCTTTTCCAATTTCTTGCGTCGTGATGCTTTGCCATGTCACCACCTCTTATACTATTTTTAAATTTAGAGTTTAAATTTTGAGAATAAAAAGAAAATTAAAAAAGTTAATTTTATAAATGGTTAAGTTGGATTAATCAATATAATCCAAATACCAACTCATAAAAATCAAAAAAAAAAAAAAAAAAAAAAATCACCACCTCTTTTCCTCCAATTTCTTGGCACGTGACGTTGAGTAAAATATAAAAAGTAATATAATAATATAAAATATCAATAAACCATTACTCTAATAATATATTATAAAATATTAAATTTATCTTTTTAATAAAAAACATATTATAACAAATATAAAAATAAAATAACTCAAATATTTTTAAAATTAAATTAATTATTAATTTATTTCAATGCACAATATTATTAATAATTAATTTAATAATAATAATAATAATAATAATAATAATAATAATAATGATAACGAAGTAGTGTCACTCTTGATACTATCCATACGGGTGATTTTGGTTTTAAAATTAGAAGATATGGGTAATTATGGAATTCTATTAGAATTAAAAATTTTTAGAAAAATTTTAGGAGTTTTCGTTGTTATCTCTTATATAAATTAAGATAAGTACTAAAAAGGATAATTTTGGTTTTTTTAAAAAAAAAGAAAAGAAAAGAAAAGAAGTAGCCCATATTTAAATTGAGAAATTACCAAAAATCAATATTTTCTTCACTGATCCAATAGTGTATATCCCCAAGATTTGGAAGAGGGTTACAGAGATTTGGAATAAGTAAATTATAGAGTCGATCACCATTTTTTTTTTCAGCTTCTCCAAATTAAATTAGTGAAAAAGGACGAAAATTTCACACTGCTTCCATTGATATTCCTCATTCACATGCCTCTTCTCCTCGAGTCAAGAGGGGGGGGGGGGGGGTGGGGGCCCCCCCCCCAATTGGGGGGGGGTTTTTTTTTTTTTTTTTATATAAAGGGAGTTTTTTTAAAGGGAGAGGGGGGGATTTTTATTTTAAAAGTTTAAAAAGTTAATTATTAAGATATAGAATTCTCATATTTATATATCACACTCAAAATATTAAGTTAATCCGTGTAGAATTTAACACAGAAAATATAGATAATAGTGCTCAAATAATACAGAGATTATTTTAATTTTCTTTAAAAAAAATCATTTTAATATTCTAAACTATACATGTTCACTAACTTACACTCTTTCATAATTATAAGCGCAAAAAATAATACTAATGTTTGTTGGTTGATTAGTGAGGACACAACATTCTCTTAACTAAATTCAGGAATTCAAGTCTTAACAATAATAAAAACCAACACGGAGAGAACTCATTTTTTTAATAGACCCGATAATTTGTTTGAATCGGATTTAATTGAAGTCAATAAATTAATTACCAGAAAATAGTCGGTCAAGAAAAAAAAATACAAAAAATAGTATATCTAAAAGAATTATAAAAAAAAAAAAAAAAAAAAAGGCAGGCCCATCAAATAGTGTCTATGACAAGTCCATATTGGACAGACTATCCCTCTGTAGTACAATCTCGACTCGAGGAGGGATGAGGGACCTGGATTGGATGGCCCAAAAGCCAAGTTCAATTTTGCTACTCGATGAAATGCTCTAGAGACCAAATTGCTAAAAACAAAACTTCATGGATCCTCTTTATTAATTTTCATTTTTCTTCAAAATTTTGAGTGTTGTCTCGTAATCAAGGGCATTTATTTATTTATTTATTTATTTGGATGAAATAACCAAGGGCATTTAGAAGATCTAGAAACTTTTTCTGATCGAACAATTACATTTTTTTTAAATCATATTTTAATTAATTCGATTTAAATATCTATAAAAATATTATTTAAAAATGGCTTTCCCAATGTATATTTTTTTATTTTTAAATTTTAAATCTAAAATTTAATTAAAAATTTAATATTCCATTCTACAAGTCGACTGTCTGTTGCTGTCTGTTGATATTAAATTCTAATACTGTTAATTGGACATGGACTTGCAATAAGGTTCAAAACAAGGATGTGTCTTCAAATGTATAGTTCATGAAGTTGTGCTTTGGCCTCTGCGCACAAGACCCCATGAAACACGTTAGGCAAGGACAAGGTATCTTTTTGGTAGCAAGTAAACATCACTCTAATTAGATTGATAATACTCAGATACATACATACCCACCTTTAAAACAAATTGAATAAGTGAATTTTTAGTTACTAAACTAGGAAACCGATCAACCCATGATTTATTATATTTCTGTGAGACTTTTATTAGAAAAATCCCACATAAATATTGTGGGGTCTTGCTTGTGCAGAAAATGTGAGACATATAGCCACCATAGGAAATTTAATTTAGCACTAGTATTTTGGTTTAATGTTCTTGTGTCTTAGCATGTGGCCTTAACCCTCTTCACTCACACTTTTTAAGCTCACATTTGTGTTCCCCTCCACCCTACAGCCTCTTGCTCTAGGGGGAGAGGGAGAGAGACAGAGAGAGCATAGTCACACCATTTTGAGAACGCACAATGTCTAGCAGAGAATCAAGAGCTTCAAGTATCAGTCAAGATGAGATTAATAGTCTCATATCAAAATTACAAAATTTGCTACCAGCTGAAAGTGATCAAAGAGCCTTGACTACGGTGAGGCATAGCTTTCAGTCTTTTGCTTGTTTTCTTTTTCCTGCATAGCTTTGCTTAGACATTTTTGAGACACAATTTGACTATGGTGGGCAACCATGTTTTGTCTCAAAAATGCAGAACAAATGTCTCAATAGTTAAAGGGAAATGAATAACACCACTTTCATGAATAAATGCATACCTTCTAAGTCAATAAAAGTACGTCAATAGAGGTAAAGTTTTAATTTTCATTGAACTGAGGCTTTGAAGAAACTTTGTAGGTTAAAAGACATTCCATTTTTCCCTCCACAACGAACATATTGCATGTTTATTTGTTTATTTTTGGGGCTTATGCTAATAAAAAAAAAATATTGTCTTTGTGAAATCAATAGGCATCAGCTTCAGAGGCATTGAAAGAAATATGCAGATACATCAAATGGCTTCAAAGGGAGGTTGATGATTTGAGTGCGACAATATCTCAGTTGGTAGCTTCCAGTGACTCCATTGGTGTTGATGCTGACATTCTTAGAAGACTCCTACAGCAATAGACTCTCTCTCTCTCTCTCTCTCTCTCTCTCTCTCTCTCTCTCTCTCTGGTTTGGAGTCACCAAAATTAGACTCAGCATAGATATATATCTATAATCTCCCTTATCTTCTACTATTATAAGGTTGCAATTCCAATTCCTAAGTTTGGCTCTAGTGTACCAACTCTGTGAGAGATGTTTGTATCATTTTATTAGTTAAATATTTTTATCGCTCTTTTAACTCCTTTTGCCTTCATTCTCTCGCTGTCATTTCTGAGCATAGCTAGAAATTGATTATAAATGTTCTTGTATTAAAATCTAAATGGTAATGAGTTCTTATTCAAGTGTTTTTTTATAAGATCGAGGTTTAGTATTTAAATTTTCATGAACGTGTATATTTTCTTAATTTCGTAACTTCCATGTAACAAAAAAAAATGATGATAAATTACATGGGTCTCACATATGAGAATTTGAACGGTATTAATAGTGAGAGGCTTGGCTGATGGGCACAATTACACGAGATTTGAACTCCATAATTTGAATTTAATTAATAAAAATAAATTGAAAATTAAAAACTTTGTGTTATAAAGAGATTTATGGCTTGTTGATATCTGGGTGGATTCAAAATAATAGAATCTCCCGAAAATAATAATCATACTCAAATTAAACATTTCTTCCTTGATAATAATCATAATTTAAATTAAATATCTTATTAGAACGATAATTCATAAATTCATAAAATAATGCAACAGCAAATTGAATTTTAATTTTAAATTCAAACTATTTAAAAAATCAATATAAAAAAGAGAAAAATAAATAAATAAATAATATACAAATAAAAATTTAAAATTAAAATTAAATTTTGAAAACAAAAATGGAGAATATAATATTAAAAATAAAAAAAATAAAAAGAAATAAATAAAAATAAAATATTAAAAATAAAAATAATAAAAAGAAAGAAGTAAAAATAAACTATTCATAAAAACTTAAAATAATTTAACTGCTTCGAATTATTCTACATCACAAATTCCTATTTAAAGTCATCTTCTTAAGCAAAGTTTTGACACTCATATCTTTACAGATAAATTACATCTAGATTTTTAACGATTTATAATGATATTTTACTAAATATCTTAACTTGTGTGTATTTTGGGTTTTCGTAACACATGTTCAAACTATTTTAAATGATACACTCTCATTTTATCCATAATTGAATTCAATCTTAACTTAATACATATTTCTTTTCATTTCTAATTCTATTTTTTTAGTTTTATCACACATCCATCTAAATATTCTCATTTCAATTATAGTCATTTTATATTTTTATTGTTGTTTAATGACCGAACTTCGATAACATATAATAATGTAGGTTTTATTACAATTCTATAAAACTTCTCATTCAATCTTAATAGTATCATGTGATCATAAAAAAATTCATATATATGTTTTCATTTTATCCAAGTTGTTTGTATCGTATGATTCATATTCTCATCTATATTACCGTAGCTTTGAATAATTCAACATATCTAAAACTTCACTTTTTGATATATCTTGCTTTTTTAGTTTAATTATTTATTCATCAACTGCTATCAAATTTGTAAAATAATGAGTAAAGAAATTGCTATCATAATCTCTCTTCCCGATTTTTTAGATTTTTGAATTTTTTTTTTTTTGGGTGAATTGAGATTTTAGACGTTGCCTCTTTGGGAAATCCTTACTTTCTTTAATTTTTACTATCATTTATTTTGTTTTATTTTATTTATAATATTTATCAAATAAAATTATAAAAATTTAATAAAAATATAAAATTTACAAGTAATAGTAAATATCTTCATAAAAAATTAAAAATGTGATTACATAAGTAAGTTTTTATATTAAAATTTCTACATAACCTCTGCCTCAGTCAACGTCTACACACCCGATCCCCAAAGACGGACTTGAAGCGCGGAGGACATTACTAAGATTTGCATAACCTACCTAAAATAATACAAAGCATAAATTTTATTCAAATTCGTAATGCTTTTTTTCATTTAAAAAAATAAAAGTAAAAGCTTTAAATAAATTTGTTTTGCCCTTTTCTTACATGGACAATTCTAACCTAGGCATGTTATGATACTCAGATAATGTCACAGGTACCCGTGACATTATGTGGTCAAAACTCAACTCGAGTTCGGTCAAACTGAGCTCGAACACGAGTTTGGGCTCGGGTAGCGAGTTCGAGTTCGAGCTCGAAAGCTTGACGAATTACTCGAAAGTAATTAATTATATTTTTTAAAAATAATTTTTATATGTGAAATTATATTTATGGATATATTTTTTTGAATATATTATCTATACTATCTGATGATACTACCCGACGACATTAACTGACGACACTTTAAACTCAAGCTCGAACTCAAGAAATGCAAACCCAAGCCACACTACCTAACGACATTACCCGACGATATTTCGAGCTCGAAAAATACAAATTCAACGAGCTCAAACTCGAGCTCATTTAAACAACTCTCAAGCCAGATTCAGATATTGACACTACCCGACTCGATCTGAGTGTCATAAAACCCCTATTCTAACCGTTCATTATATATATCAACACAAAGCAATCAGAAATTAATTTTTAACTTTATGCAAATTTAAAAAAAAAAAAAATTAAGGGAAGGCTTTGTGATATATCCCCGAATGGAAAACCTAATGATAAACATTTTATTAAACCAATACTTAGGTTTAGATTATCTTTTTTTCCAATTATGTTAGGTAATAATTAAGCTTTTTTTGTGTTCATGAACTTGGTCCATCACCCGGTATCTAAAATTTTAACCCGACTAAGCTCTCTCTTAGGGGGTAGCAGTCTCCCAACGTAGTCAACTCTATACTCAAGTCACGAGTCGAATTCGTGATTTTGATTAAGTGACACAGTGATCTATCCGCTGCATCAACTGTTTGTTGGTGGTAATAATTAACGTTTAGGAAAAAGTTTGATGTTCACACACACAACTAATAAGTTATAACTCAACTGATACCATCTCACTTACCCTTGTAAAGTTCTCGAGTTCAGGGTTTCCTATCTACCCAAAAAAAAAAAAAAAATGTTGCCCCACGCACACACATCAAAATTTCTTGACCTTGAAAGGGGAAGTAGGAGAAAAAGAATTTAAAAGAGATAATCTCTTAATAAATTTTATAATATTTAAAATAGATTAATCGAATAAAACTCGGATACCGATAAGTGAAAACAAAATTAAAAAAAAAAAAAGGGAAAGGGGAAGTTGGAGGAGGATTTGGACTAAATTAAAGCCCAATTGCTTGTGGGCCAATAAATTAAAAGACCACAGTCTGCACGTATCACGTATCATAGAGTACAAAAAACAAAACCAAACCAACACAACACGAATACCATTTTAGGGCTTAAAAGAAATCCATGAGGCCACAGGCCTCAAATCAGAATAACACTGTCACACCCGAATCAAATCCCAACAGGGGGAGAGACATTGACAACAAAATAATCTAAACAAACGATTCCACGAAAGGGATACAATATCATAGGGTAGAATGAGTGCGCACACACTCAAAGGTCATTGATCAACCCTGTTTTGACTGTATAGCACTATATATCATTTGATAACTCAAGAAATCCCTTACCCTGTAAACAAAAGCCACGGGGCCTAAACACAACCCTCGGGCAGATGGGAACCATAGAAACTCCTAAAACCTACTACTAATGCGTTGGTTACGCCAAAGCTATGGGCGGTTAAGTTCGGATCTCGTCAGGAGAGCTCCTCCCACTGCTGATCTAAATCCAGAAGGGGCAAGATGCCGCCAACACTTCTACTCTCTAATTTCCTTAGCTCACTGTGTCTGATAATCTCTCTTCTGGGTTTCTCAAATAATAAAAAACTCTCTGGTAAAAATCATTGAACTTGTGATATTATTGAGTCCCCAAGCATAGTTTTGTTGTGAACTTCCAAAATCGATGTTGAATTCATCATAAAAAATGATATGAATCTGTCCCATGATGTTCGGATCGAATTAGTAGGTGTAACCTAAATACCGATCGGGTGAAAAATATATATATATATATATATATATATATATTTATTTATATTAGACATGTTTTAAACCGTGTCCCTGCGCTTCGATAATTTGCAAGAGACATTGAAAATTTTGTTCATATTTACCTTGGAGTACATTGGGAGATCATCCGTGGTAAATCCCTTCTATTATGTAACATCTGAACTTGGATTACCATGACTTAGAAGAAAACGAAGATGATGAGGATGAAGACGATGACAATGACGATGACGACTACGATGACAGACGATGATGAAGTTGTTTGCTATGTTAGTAAACAATTGAATCTCTTGTTCTTCTCGTCTTGTCCTGGAGATTTAGTAAGGTTTTCTCCAATTGACAATCACTGCAATTTTACTTGGCTTCCCATTTTATACTTTTATGCCTTATTAACCAATTCAAAATGGTTTTCTTTTTTCTGAAAATTGATCAGAGGCTCGCAAGATGGATCAATTTTGTACCCAGTAACCCCCACCCCCTCGTCACACCATCTGACTACCCAAGCCAAACCCTATTTTTTAAATCCTTATTTATCACTTGTGATTTATTTGAAATCCTTTGTTGGTACTGAGTCACATGACTTTTAGGCTTAGTTTGCCTCAAATTATGATTTAAAAGCTATTCCCCACAAGATTTGATAAGTAATTTTTATCATTTTTGTGAATAGTCCTCACAAGATTTGATTTTTTTTTTTTTAGGTGATCTGATTTTATAATCAGGGTAAGTGTTGATGCAATGATAGAGTTACTTATAAACTTAAAATTATGAATTTGAGACGTAAAAATAATCTCTTTATAAAAATACAAGAAAAAAATTAGAGTACTTTGTGCACTGAATGAGCTTTAATGATCTGATTTCACAATGCAAAAAACAAAGGCATAGTTGGTTAATGACCGAGTATTATTATTTTTAAGTAAAATTTTAAATTTAAATTTTAAACATAAAAACACGTGTTGAGAAGAAAAACACATATTAAGATAATTTTGTTAAATGTTTAATCAAATTCGAGTTAGATTTAATATGATTATCGAAAAATATAAAAACCATTATGACCAAAATCTAATTTTTTGCATATATAATATCAAATTTTCGAAGTTCCAATTTCTACAACAACAAATACCAGCATTTCCCATTAATCTTATTTTACAACAAAAGCGTTTTCTTTTATTGTTTCTTTTATTACATATTACATTAATCATCACATAAAATAAAACAAAACACACAACAAAAACCCCAAACATTTACAATTTTGAAAACTAAAATAAAATAAAATAAAAAATCAACCAAAAATCTCAGCAGCAATAGCCAAGCAATTACTCACATACTCCTTGGACATCTTCATGGCCGACTTTACTTCCTCGAGAGCATTCGAATTCGTCTCCTCCAATCCATCCAAACACGTCTCCTGATCAGTCAACGCGGCGCTCATCCACGTCTTCATATCACTCACTTTCATCGCATCATCAACCTTCTCCTCATCGCAGCCGTTCATTACCATGACCGTTTTGTTCAGTTGACTCAGGGAATCATCCAATAATTCCTTGCACTCCTTCACCGCCCCGGCTTCCGATCCGGCTCCGGCGTTGACTTTGGAGATCGTGTTTTTGGAGAGTTCGTCGACGGCGACTCGGAGGGAGAGCTTGAAGATGAACTGTGGAGAAGGATTTGGCGGGAGATCATTGAAGGAGGAGATGCTTGAGAAACACGAATCGGGGTATAGAGTTGAGTTGCAGAGCGATTTGATGGAGTTTGATGCGGTGGTGCTGACTGATGAGGAGGAGGAGGAGGATGATCCGGATTCTTCGTTGGATTCGTGAATTAGGGTTCCGATTAGGGTTCCGATGAGGAGGGATAGGAGGAGCGCGGCTGAGATTACGACGGCGAGAAGGCGCTTGCGAGGGTTTTGGGAGAGAGTTGATTGGGTTTCGAGATCGTTGCCGACTTTGTTGTAGCCTTTGGCGAAATAGTTGATTGAGGAACTCATCTTCTTTCTCTGTTTTCTGCTCTCTTCTTGTCAAAAATGGAAATTTAATTAGAATGAGATGGGAGAGAGGGAGTTGTCGCTAAGGAAAGGAAATGTCAAACAACGTTGTTCTCTTGAATAAATCAAATGGATTATTTTTTTTTAATGATAATTTATTTTGGTCAAAATTAATTTAAAAAAATACAAAACTTAGTTCCAAATGTGAAATAATGGAATAATTTTAATTTAATTTTTTATTAGGGAGCGATTAAATTTATTCTTTTTCCTTAGACTCGATCTATCATTTAATATCTTAAATTTCACATTGACTAAATCGAATAAACTCAACCATCTTTCAATATAATCAATTTCTTATTCAAATTATAAGTATAAATTTATTATTATACAATTAAGATAACTCTTTTTATATAATTATAAAATAAACTAAAATAACTAAAATTAAAATATATTTCATTCGTGTCTATTTCTTTACTTGATAATCTACTATTATATATTTTTAAAATTTTTGATTGAGTTAAAATTATTTAAATTTAAAAGATTTATCTTTTACTAATATAAATTTTTATGGGGGGCTTGGTTTATTTATTTTTTTAATGTATTTAATATATGTAACATTATGCATAAAGTATAACCATGGTGGAATAGGGTTTCAATGTACTCCTATTGCCTTTAATTTTTATTTTTATTTTAAAAATAAAAAAAAACCTAATGAATTGACTTGGAATATTAATCACAAAATAATTTTAAAAAAAATAAAATGGATGTGATTGTGCGAGTTTATCAATTTTTCTTTCTTTTTTTTTTCAATTTTTTTTTCCCATTCTCACTCTTTCTTCGTCTTCCAAAGAAGTCACAATCTTGGTGCAGATCAATTGAAAAAAAAAAATGTTTTTTTTTTCTTTTTTTCTTTTTTACGTCATTCCACCTAAAGACATGGACAACCAGCCCCATCAATAGATTTTAAAAAAATAATAATAAAAAAAAAAATGAGACAATGGCATTTTAGGTGAACGGATCGAGGATGTCAAAAACCAAGGTTGGTAAATGAAAGAAACATCTTACTCCATCATACCCCGAAGACCAACCCCACGAGGAAAGGTTTTTTCCCTTTTTTTTTCTTGGTTACTCGTGATAGAGAAAAGGTTGAGACCCATGGATCAAAAAAAAAAAAAAAATCCATATACAAAATACTTTCCTACTTAATGTGAGAGTAAAGAAAGAATTAGTATATATGTATACAGTTTTTCTCTTATATTTTTTAAAATACACGTTCATATCTCAAATTCATAATCTCGAGATCACCATAGATAAATATTTAAATATAATTTTTTAGATGTAATAACAATCTTAATCAAATTGCGATAAAATTTAGATTTCCATTACCATTTAATTTTGTTTATTAAAACTTTGATGGAATAAAATAGATGAAAATATTTTTCTTTTAAACATAAAAAGAAAAATCAGTGTCAAAGAGTTATTCCCTTTAAGATACTAACTTGACGCAAATCAAATTTAGTCGAGTCTGTATAATTATCGAATATCGATAATTTACCCCAATAAAACAAAAATATGCCAAATTTTTATTATCAAATTTTTATTTTATAAGTTATGATTCTATTTTGTTTAATAAATATAAAATAGATTGAAATTAGTCGGTTCAATAAAAACTCTTAAAAGTGATATATCTTCCTTATCAAAAATTAACATAATGTTTTCTTTTGGTATAAGCTTCTCGTGGGGTTTCAGTACCCTTTGGGAGAACTGAGGTTACACTTGGTTGAGGTTAAGGTAATTTTGTTGATATAACAATTATTAATATAATGATAATTTAGTTACTTCTATTAAAAAAATTCGGTTTATAATGACAAATTTGTTTTACACTATATTTGAATAAGTAAAATAACATAAAATAGAGGTAAATCGGTGAAAATCAAGGTTATAGCATGGACAAAAAATAATTATTGCATTGACAAGAAAAGGCTATAGTTTTATAAATGATCCTTGGAATTTATAAACTATTTTGAAGTCATCATGCACAAAAAAGAGAAGAGATGAAGTGGCGAAAATTGTTTAACAAGATATGTTTTTTACACCTAATCAACTGGTTTTTGAAATCATATTTCTATTAATTCAGCCCAGACTCTCTTTAGAGTAACATCTCTTAATGTAATTTTTTATATTTTTAAGATTCAAATCCAAATTTTAATTAAAATATCTCTCTTCCTTTTTATTAAATTAACTGAGATAACTTTCAATTGAAAGTAGAGTTTGATAGGCAAGTAGATACAGTATTATGGATTTGGGGGAAATAATGATAATAATAACATGATTAAGTTGTCACAAAGGAGAATGGAAGCTTAATGTGAAGTGGGGAGAGAAGGTCGTAATAAAAGGGAAATTTTGATTGCCACCATTTTCTTGTTAAAATTTGCAGAAATTAGAAGGTTAATAAGAAGACCCCATTAAGAATAAAACGTGGGATAGATCAATCTCTTAGATCATTAACAATTGACTTGGAAAACCCAGTTGCATATAAACCATTGTAATTTGGGTTACAAGGTTTCGTGATTCCTTGGATGGAATGGCTTACTAACCATGTCTTTTTTTTTTTTTTTTTTACCGGGATCGATCAGTATCCGATAACATTTTGACTAATTTAACCCGAGCTACTATCGAATCCTTTTTAAGGAGCTCTCCCAATATTTTTCTTTCTATTCTCAAAATTAGAATTCGAGTTTTGATTAAAAATTTAGCATCTTTTATATTAAACAAAAACTACTTGTTCGTTGGTACTAACCATGTCTATTGATTACGATGAAGCAAGATGTTTATTGGATTAGTCAAATAATGGGTGCCAGAAGGACTCGATCATAGAAACTTAGACCAGAAAATGAATACCACGTCGACCATATCAGAATAAACAGTCGAATTAGGACCAACCCTTGCACGACCCATTACTAACCCTCTCACACAATCAACAGTACAATAATAAACCTAAAAGGAATAAGTCAGAGGAATTCTTTGCTCCAATTTACATTTTCTGGTCACCAAACAATTCAGGCATTTGGTTTATATTAAGGAATTAAAATCGAAATCAAAATAAAAAATCTTGATATGGGTTTCACAAAATTCATTATTTTACTTGAGTTTCACAAATACTTATTTTGAAAGTTTCATTCCTAAACTTCTATTCTTATTTCATTAATTCAAATAATTTATATAAATTTCAATCTGATTCTTTATTCTCACACCCTTTAACCAAATAGCATGTCAATGTTCTATGCATGTATATTCCCCAAATAACCAAGTGCTTATAAGTCTGACCTCGTCTACTTAATTTTTCTTTTGAAGCACCTAGTACTCGGATCAGATGGGGGCACAACGCTTTTTTTTTTTCCAAACATTAAGGTAGACCCCGTGGAGGAGATGGCATGTGAACCGCTACCACATCCCAACTCGTTGACAACTAGAGCAAAAATGCACCCATCCAAAATTACAAGGTGACATATATTATGGTATATTGACTCTCCCCTTGGATTTCAGGGGCTTGATCCCCCAAACATTTAAGAGATACAGAATTCAGCCAACATTTTAAGAGAGCAAAAGCTAATTCCCACTCTTGTGCATTTAAAAGGACACAAAATATTGCAAGCAAATCTTTGCTCTTATAACCTAAACAAAGCAAATACAAAAAGAATCCATCAATAAGAGCATCCAAAATTATGCAAGCACAATTAAATGTAGACAAGAACAAGTCATCAAACTAATTCAAATGCCGCATGCAGTAGAATAACCAAGTAGCATTGCATGCTCCACCAGGAAACAAGAAAAGGTGCAGATCCACAGATTAAGACTAACAAAAGTTTGACCTCGGACTCATTCTTCATCCTCCTCATCACCATCCCCTCCTGCAGCCTTCTTAGCAGCTGCCTTCTGGTTCCTTCGCTTGACTCTTCCGGGGCGACCTCCTCCAAGTGGGCTCGTCAGTGAGAAGTCGATATGCTTCTGAGAGTCAACCCTCACCATGAAAGATGGAATGTTCACCACCTGCCTTCCAACCCTGCACATCCAAGAATGGTTAAATTACTGTGCAAATATACAAGACAACTCAAACCACCAACTTTAGTCATAAGTTAATGTTGAGAATGTTATTGACTTGTACATGCAACCTCAACATGTTCTTGGAACACAGAAAGTTTACTCTATTGTACACCAAAACTACCATAACCAAGCATAACCCTTTCTTTGTGTGCAAATTAAGGATGTAATTTTGGAAAAAGAATTAAAAAAATAATAGTTTGTCAAAATGCACATCTCTAAGGAGAAGGATAGATTAGTACCATAGGAACCTGTAGTCCTTTCCCTCCATCCTAACCCAACCACAAAAACGGTAAATTTTGGAAAGGGTCATGGAGAGAAGTAGGTTCTCTTCCTTAAAACATCCATACTAAAACCACTATGGCTAGATCCCTTTTATTTAAAAAAAAAAAAGGGTCAGAGTGGGTGGGTGAATGAATATGCAAACACCAAATTTTAATTTCAATCTACTACTTTCTGCCACAATTTTGACTCCACTATAAGAAGACAATAATCTTAACTCAGTCTTTGCTGTTCTGCAAGTCACATTTGAGAGTTACCTTAACTTTCTCAAAAAAAATGACATTTTTGCTTTTCAGACAGATGACGGATTCTCCTTTTTTCCAGTTTAACCAAGATTTATGTTTTAGAGATCAGTTCACTGATAAATCAACACGAAAGAAAGTAGCTTCTGCAATGCAGAAAGAAGCCTCACAATTACCTGATGTGCCTCTGCCTGATAAGGACACGGGCATGGTGAATGGACTTTGCCATACCCGACTTGAAAACAAGAGTCTGAAGGCGTCGCTCGAGGAAGTTCTCCACAGTCAAAGCCAAGACATAATCAAGCTTATTCTGACTCTCATCCAGGAGCCCATACCTATTCATCCGACGAAGAAGAGCCTCACCCTCAAAAATCCGGCGGGGATTCTTTTCATCGAGAGTAAGAAGCATTCTTGCAGCATTTCGGATACGACTCAAAGCATACTGAACCCTCCACAACTCTCTCTTACATCTCAACCCATACTCTCCAACAAGCTTCAGCTCAGCATCCAAACGCTCCTTCTCATAGGGACGACGGGGCTTCTTAAATGTCTTCCCATCTGATTCAATAGAGGGTATATCAAGAAGCAGGTCCAAATGCCCATTAATCACACAATCCAGTAAACACCACATATAATTCTATAGTAAAATCCCACAGTTTGGATGATAATAAAAAAAAAAAAAAAAAAAAACCACAAAAATATTGTCTTCAAATATTATTTTTCAGAACACAAAAATTTATTTTGGGGCATATTTAAATAAAATCTGATTTCAAAAATATCCCTTTAAATCAGAAATTAATTTCTTTCTATTAAAGGAGACAGGGGAACAAAACCCAGAAAATCTATGGTAGCTTATTTTATTAAAAAAAAAAATTGATTTTCTGGTATATGGTGTTCCAGAATACCAAAACCTGCTTAGGGCTCATCAATCCAACAAAGCTTGATTTCTCATTATAAGGCATCATACAAATAAGATATTTACATTCAATTAGTAAGAAAAATACATCTTGTGTTACAGGTTGAATTTTACTTTCCTATATGAGCTGACAAGAATGGAATCCCGTACGACCAGAAAACAAGAAGTAGTTTCGGGATTTTAAGAATACCAAATCTTTTCTAGCTCAAAGTAAAGGTAAAGATTAAGGGACTTTAAGAATACCAAATCTTATACCGCAAGATTTTTTTTTTTCCTTATCAAAATTTGAACAACAATAGTTTGAATCGACGAAAACAACAAAAGAAAAACTATATTAATTAAATGATTGTTCAATCATTTCATAAATTATTAAAACCGAAACCTAATAAATCTAAGACCTTCAAGTTTTGGCTTAGACTATTATTTCCCACGGTTTTCTCAACAACCAGACAAAGAATTCAAAGAATCTACAGAGAGTAAATTTTTGTAGACCAAACCATAAGAAGAGAGAGACTTACAGTTGCGGTAGAAGGAAACGTGCACCATTGCTCCTCTTCTCCGTCGCTCCCCCTCTCTCTCTCCCTAGGAGCTGTGAGACTACCAAGACACCACTCTTAGAGAAGGAAACCTAATAGGCCTAAACCCTAATTTCTAATATTGGGCTGTACACTGCTCCCGGCTGGACCAAAACTACCCGGTTCAAGCCTCTTTACAAAATCCTCGCCGCAGTTGGGCTGAATATAAAAATTTATACTCTTTTATGGGCTCTTTTGTACACGAGCCGGCCCAATTGAACTCCTATGTTCCTTTCTTTTTTTTTTTTTTCAACTATCGGTATCTGATTTTTACTGACTAATTCAGTTTGATTATTGTGTAACCCATTGAAAGGTTGACCCTCTTAAATTTTATTTCTCTATTCTCATGGTTTGAATCCGAGACCTATAATTAAGAGAGTACAGACTAATGAGTTTCAGATCAAATAATATCTCTCCTCTCCCCCTCATAACAAGTTTAAATTCAAATTTTAATATGAATAAAAAAAATAATTAAAAGAATACAACGTCTATCGCTATACGAATGAAAGTTTGGTTGCTATGTTCAATAACGTTGCCTAACCTAATGTTGAGAACAAATCGAGTCACCAATGCCTAGTTGATACCTATCTTTCATGCCAAAACCAGGGTTATGCTTTTGCCAATATAGCACGTTATGTATCAAATTTGGTATCTGCCTTTCTTTTATAACAATTTTTGTAATATTTTTTGGACTGACGTGATATCAACATAATGGTGCCATAATGACATCGAACCAAGATTCTGAAAAATGCTTCAATTATTCTGATTTTCATGCTCATGAGAGGGGGGGGGGGGGGCTCCAAGTGGGCTCCCACGAATTGATATCATACATTTTTCAATCATAGCACATCCACATCGAGCATTGATCAATTCAATTACATCCACACAACTATATATCACGACATGAAAATGACAATGCTTTCAATTGCTGCTAACTTATCCAGCAATAATTTCAATAATTTATTTATTTTTTTATAAAGCATTGTTATTTAATAATTATTTGATTTTAATTAAATTCGATTCGAATCTAATTGAGCCATAAAATAAAATTTTTCTAATAATTATTTTTTCTATACATAATTTTAAATTTAAAATCATAATGAATAAATTATTCGTAAAACCGACTTACATGAACATAATTAACTTCCTTCTATTAGGAAATTAAAATATTTCCAAATTTTTTTATACAAGGGAAAAAAAAGGAAAAAAAAAATAATGATACACTTAGTTGCAATTTTTTATACAAATTTAATATCCACTTATTGTTAAATATCTAAGGACACTTTTTACTTTAAGCACCTAGTTCTCCGTCTATGAAGATATATTATTAGGTAAATTTAAATCTATATTTGAAAGATAAATTGTTCGTATATAAAATAAAGTTAAGACTGAAATAAATTGTTATGATTCAAACAAGTATTATATAATTTATTGATAAAATAATTACTATATTCAAAATAATTACATATTTACAAAATACTTCTTAATTCAACCTATTTTATCAAATTTGAAATATGATATAATTTCTATTAAATACGAACAGTTTCAATAAAATTTCATTTATTAATAAAAACCTATTTTTGATTCTTTTTAATTGAAAATTTGGATTATGAAATTGCAAAATAGAATTTTCTTTTTAAATTGGACTAACATTTTCATTTCATTGAGATACAATAATTATATTTAATAAAAATGGGGTGGGATGGGGTTGGTTTCGACAAATATTTTTTTTTTAATTTGAATTTATGGCGAATATTTAAATTTATCAATAGCTATTCAATTGAAGTACAAAGTCCACCCACAGCATAGCGGGAAAAAATTAAAAAAGAAAAAAAAGAAAATTGAAATATGAAAAACAAAAATGGAGAATAAACGACGAAAATGGTTGTTTCTTAAAATTAAAGATAAAGATTTGGTTCCAAGTTCATTTGATTCAAAACCCAGATTCTCCCGGTTTCCTCTAATCTCTCTCTCTCTCTCTCTCTCTCTCTCTCTGTTTGTCTGTGTCTGTGGGAGGTGACAGCTTTTCTTTCGTTCACTTTCGGTTTCATTTTCTTCAATCTTAAACCGTTTCTTCCTTTCTTTAAACTCTGAAAAAAAAAAGAAAAGGAAAACCCTAATATTACGCTTCCCCATTTGCTTTTTTTTTTTTTTTTTTTTCAGACTGAAAATCAATTCTTGAGAAGAATCTTGATTGTCTTTTATACTGTGTACGAGGAAAGAGAAATGGCGTCGAATATAGGAATGATGGATAGTGCGTATTTCGTTGGGAGAAATGAGATTTTGAATTGGATCAATGCGAGGCTTCAGCTGAATCTCTCCAAAATTGAAGAGGTAAATTCAATACAATTTCTTTTCTTAAAAATAAATTAATGTTTCTTTGGTTGAATCGTAGATGTGGTGCTTTTCTGTTGTGTGTTTTTTAGGATTGTGTCTTGGTATCTGTGTGTTGGTATGTGGGGTTGGAGAGATGGGTTTGGCAAGAAATATGTTGGTATTAGCGAAAAATGAGATTGTGTGTCCCCCCCTCAAAAGATTGTTTCTTGGTATTCTGTGTGATTGTTTATGGGGTCGTGGAGATGGGCTTGGCAATAAATATGTCGGCATTAGCAAAAATGAGATTGCGGGGTTTGATTTTGTGCTTTCTGATAGATTGCCCTAAACAAGGCTACTGGTATGTTGAATATGTGATCATCTACGAAGCATAGACACGGACACCAGACATAACATGATATGGACATGATAACACCGACAAAGTTAACAAAGGAAAAAGAAAGATAATTATACCATTGTGAGTCACAAATTATAGTATAATCTCGTGTTCAAAGGATGTCTCAGACACGGGCGTGCTCATTTCTTAAAGTATTTGGGCAAGATAGGTGATGATGGTTGGTATAGAAAAATTCTACCGAATGGGTCTTTGGAGATTAGATTCATGATTTTTTGCGAAGTATGTCTTTATGTGTAATTTCATGATAATAGGAAGAAGTTGGGTGACCCACGTGAAGTTATACTCCATTTCCGTGTAGAAATTTGATGTGATTGAGCTCTAAGGGAGATATATTGTACTCTTCTACTGCTGTTGGCTTTGGCTAGATTAAGTTTGCCCAAAGGGGTATCTATTACACTTTAGTGGTGCATGTGCCTTGTGAGAAATTCCACATGCGTAATGGGTTCATGTAATACACTTGAAGAATAGCGGCTACAGGTTCCCATGGAGAGAGAGACAGAGAGAGAGAGGAAAAAAAAAATCTATGGGGAGCGCAATTATAAGGTTAATGGTGCAAGATTACTCTTTTCATCAACAAAGTAAACATGGTACATGTGATATACCAAAACCAACAACAACATTATGTGCAGATTGTCAGTGTTAATGACGCTGTGAATGGCACTGGTAAGCATACTCCAGATTAGAATCCTACAAGCACAAGATTTAGTGTTGATTGTAAAGTCTAATGGGTGTCAACTTCACAACAACAACGAGATGAGAGTATCTCTTTTGCTTAATTGACGCTCATTTTGAATGAGAAATGGTTTTTTGTAATAGTAAAAGTTCAATTGTTAATGTAACAGTCATTTTTTTTTAAATATATAATTTTAGCCAAAAGATGAGAGTTCCCTTTTGTTGCTTGTATTTTCTTTGCAAGTTGAAGGATATATGATGCATGTCTACAACCCTGCAAATTCTTTATTTTTTTAAGAAAAGTGAAGTTTGCTGGTTGGATTTGAGAAGAAATACGTGGTCATGGATTGGGAAAAAGGATATGCTGAAGTTCCTTATATAACTATGAAACATGGAGGAATGCTTGCAAAAGGGAATACCTCCTTCAATGGGAATTGTCAATTGTAATTGTCCTCTACGCCTCGAGTTCAGGCTCCTTCAAAGAGGCTCTTCCTGTTTGCATGTAGGTGAGAGGTGTTAAGGCACCAAAGAGAATGCCACTTCTCAACTTTCTCCTCTGCCTCCCAAGTCCTGCCAGGTTGGGCATGCCTTCCCATCCTATTTCCTTTTCTTCTTTCTCATTGTCCTCATCTTTTCCTTCTGATAGGTAAGATTTTTGTTTAGATGTCAAGATGCATCTTTAAACATTTCTGTGCCAAAAGATTGTAGAATTGTCATACGCAGAGCAGAACAGAACAAAATGAATTGAAACAAACTACCTCTGTTCCTGCTGCCTTCTCTCACCCTATGGCCTAAGGTTTATGTGTGTGTTCATTTGATGTAAGCTCGAAAATCAAGGACATTGATTTATAGAATTTGTGCTGAGTTCTTTCCTTGCATACTTTTGATACGAGTTCATGGTATTGCAGGAAAATAAATTTCTTTTTTACTACCGTTGCATAGGGGTGTTATGATACCCGAGTCGAGCTCGGGTATCACGATACCCGAACTCGGCTCGAGTTTTGTTTAGATGAGCTCAAGCTCGGACTCGAGCTCGTCGAGCTTGCGTTTCTTGAGCTCGTCGAGCTCGAAATGTTATCAGGTAGTGTCATTACTTATTTTAAAAATTATTTTTAAAAAATATAATTATTTTAATAAATAAAAATTATATTTAAAAATAAAAATAATTTTTAAAAACATAATTACTGGGCTCGTCGAGCTTTCAACCTCAACCCGAGCTCGAGCCCAAAATACCTGAGCCCGACTCGAGCTTGAGCTTGGTTTGACCGAGCTCGAGTTTTGATCAGGTGGTGTCACAGGTACCCGTGACACTACCCGAGTGTCATAACAGCCCTACCGTTGCATATGCTAATTGTGATTTTAATTGAATACCTATGCTATTCAATGATATATGGCTTTTTTACCCTTTTAATCTTAATGCATGTATGAATATCTCTATTTGCCAAAGAATCTTTTTGATTTTTGTTGTTAACATTGTTTTGGGTGGAAATAATCATCTTTTCTGGTACTTTTACTGATTTTAGAAAAATCTAGTTATTGTGTTTTGTGCCTCTTGTTCAGAGTAGTTCTATAACTGAGTGGAGCTCGTTATTTTTTATCCTTTCCTCTTTCCCCTTGACAATACTTGACCATGCATCTGTAAAATCAAGGACAAGAGAGTAACAGGAATCAGAAAAGAAGAATTGAAGAAAAGGAGGGAGGGAGAGAGAGAGATCCATTTGCATTTGCCACCTTTCCTATGATTGCCTGTTTGTATCTTCTTGTCTTCTTGTTTCTCCATTTTTCGAAGAGATGCTTGATTTTGGCAACAATTGTGAAGCTCATTAAGTTATGCATTTTAGCTGAGTGTGAAGTTTTGAATGGCCAGAAGATTGTATATGTCCTGTCCAGATGTCATAGGAATTTTTGGAAAGTTGACACTAGACAATGGGGTATGATTGCCTTAAATAGATAGATAGGTGGTAAACTATATTCTAATCAGTTGTCAATCTAGATGGCAGAATATTAAGACTGGAAATTTTGAAAAGGATCGATTTATAGCAATTCATTTTTCTAATTTGTACTAATGAACTAAGACTTTACCATAGTACCTACCACATGCACTTTTCTTTATTGTGAATCCCACATATCTAACTTTAGGCTGTGAAGAGATTTTTTCTTCCTTTTTCTTTTGAAACTAAATTCCTTTCTCTATCCATGTTATGGGTGCATGGCCAATAAGTCGATTAAATGCCATGGGTTTGGTGGTGCTGGGCTAAAGAACCGGTGGACCTGGACTGACTTGTTCTATTGACATAGCCTGAATTTACAGAAACAATACAGCACCTTTTATTTACTTTTTAGCAGTGTCAAGGCTAAGTTCAGTTGAGTATATAAGGCACTGTTGTTGACAGCACATTATAGATGCAGGATCTGAACTCCAAGGATGAGAGCTATCTCTTCCTCTAAGTCATTTTCAATATGTAACCTATACCTTCAACTGAGAAAATTAATCTAGTTTAGTTATTATGGGGGTCAGTGGGGGCTCTTTTCTTTCCCCTTTTCAATATGTTTTGAGTTAATGACTTGAAGTATCTAATTCATTTTGCCTTTGCGATAAACATTTTTGTGTTTTATTTTACATGACACAGCTCTGGCATGGCTGCTTATATAGATTTATTAAACTATCTAAATTGTGATCTTTTTGCATTTTTTTTCCTGAACCCATTTTGCTAGGCTGCATCTGGTGCTGTTCAATGTCAGATGATTGACATGACTTATCCAGGAGTTGTTCCCATGCACAAGGTGATATATCTGCAGTTATACCTCTATTTTTATGTGACCTTTTGATGTTGTATGGTTGCCATATCTTTGTTTGGTTGTGCTATAGGTGAACTTTGATGCAAAAAGTGAGTATGATATGATACAAAATTACAAGATTCTACAAGATGTATTCAACAAATTGAAAATAGAAAAGGTATTGCTTTTTTTATTTGTCCATTACATCTTGCCTGAGGAATTTGTGTGTTTTATCCATCTATCTTTTTTCTTATTCACCTCTCCATTTTTTTTCCCCTTCCTTTTCTTTTTAAACTTTCTTGTACTTCATGTCCTTTTGACATTATCTTGGATTGCCACTGTGGCAGCATATTGAAGTCAACAGACTTGTCAAAGGTCGACCTTTGGACAACTTGGAGTTTTTGCAATGGCTAAAACGCTACTGTGATTCTGTGAATGGTGGCATTATGAATGAGTATGTGACTATTCTTCAGTTTCCCCTGTTATTAGTGTTTTCTTAAGTTTACATTGGTGCAACTTATAGTTAGATTAGTATTGTTTGATTCCTTCCAAATGCTAAATATTTAGACATTTGTGAATTGTTAGGAATTATAATCCTGTTGAGCGAAGAAGTAAGGGCTGTAAAGAACGAAACTCTAGGAATTCTCACAAGATCTCAAAGTCATTGCAAGCAAACAATTCTCACAATCACGGCTCAGGCAACGGAACAGGCACCAACAACATGCCTGGTAAATTTTTAGTTACTATACTTTCCATCTAGTGCATTTACTTTTTCCTAGTTATTCCTTTTAGTTTGTTTGTTAATTCTTCCATTTTTCTAAATTTTATTCCTACAGGGACCAAGCAAGGGAAAATTGGGAGACCTATTTCTCCAGCAGAAACTCAGTCTCTGGTGAAGGAGGTAGAGCCATTCACTTTCACACTTATATTGTCCCTTTTTCACTCTGAACATGCAATCATCCTATTGGGCTGGTTATGGGATATCTCTGCAATAAACATGTAAAGCGTGCAAAGCTTCATATATTACTATTTGGCTTTTCACTGTTTTGGAATTAAAATTTGGATAATTTCAGTTGATGCAAATTATGGTACAATCTACCCATCCTTGCTTATTTAGAGTAATATACATGAAATTTGTTGAGCATCAGCCCATATTCTGGTGCACTTTATGGATAAAGCTTAGTGTCAAATTGAGGTAAATTACTTTCATCAGTATACAACAGGACTTGTGGTCCAGCAGCCCATCATAAACCGCTAGAAGAGAGTAAAAAAAGGGCTCATCCGGTGCATACAAATTGCTCCCGGGCTTAATGTGGGGTAGGGGGAGGGTGAGCATTTATGTATGCAGCTTTCCCCTTGCATTTTGCAAAAAGGCTATTTCCACGTCTCGAACCCATCACCACAAGATCACAAAAGGAGCAATTCTACTGTTGCACCAAGGCTCACCCTCAACTAGAAGAGAATCTAGGGGGAAAAAAAGATGTTGATAGCAAAGTGGGACAAATATTTACTTGTGTTGATGTTTTGGAAGTTCCAAGAAATATATTCCCTAGTTAATGGGAGCAGTACCTAGTTATGGAAACTTGGGAAGGCTGCCTCATTTCTATCGCTGGGCTGGCTTGAAGAGACTTAAAGACAGGATGGTGCCAAAAAATTTGGTATGCTAGGCCTTGAATTTAGTTGTTGACGAACTACAAAAGTGTGATTGGTGAAAACTGCTGGAGTTAGCACTGCAAACATCTCTTAGGCAAGTTTGATTTGTTAGATTTCTAGTTAGTTGACCAGTAGTTTCCACCTTAGATGATTGCAATGAAACTTGGTTCTTGCACAACTCATGGACATGAAGAATATTTTATTGGTCTTTTACTGTGCAGATTACTGATCTCAAGCTCTCAGTGGAGCTTCTGGAGAAAGAAAGGGACTTCTACTTTGCTAAATTACGGGATATTGAAATACTTTGTCAAGCTCCTGAATTGGAGGATCTTCCGGTAATTGTATTGGTCTTTAATGTAACTGGTTTAGAAAACTTCATTGCACACACTTTTAAACCCTTTCTCCATCAAACTCCTCCAAAATCTTGAGGTTATCATGTTATACACCTATTATTAGCAGGTTTTGTCACATTTTCACAGCTGTCCTTATTTTTCTGCTATGTCCTGATATTTGCTTATGTTTCCCCTAGAAACTCCTCTTGTGTTTCTTTAGTTCACTGTAGTTTCAACTTTTAATTTAAACATCCTTATTTATTTGGTATATTTTTCAGATTTAAGACCTTATTGATTCTTTCAGTATCTCCATCAGTCAGGTTATTTTCTTGGTTCGGTCTATTGAAGTACTTTGCTCATCTCTCTTCTCCAATTTTGAACTCCACTTTGGAGTAAGGTCCTGTTTGGCAACATTTATCTAGGAGCAAAAGTTCTTATGGATAAATCCTTTTAAATAAGAACTCCAAATAGAAGTGGTTCATGGTGTTCGGTTATTTGAAAAACTTAAGCTGTAAGATAAGTTTGTTTAAAGAGGATACCATAAGTGAATATACTAATTTGTCCTTAATTAATATGTTGCAAAAGTAGATACTAAAATTTGTGAAGTAATTGATTGATAAAATAACCAAAATGACAAGTTTTTTAAGATATTATTAGTTTTTGTCCAGCGGTGATTCAGACAATATTGATTTTTATTCCTGAAAGGAATTTAGAAAATTGTTAAAATATATTTTTTCCCCCCAAGATGCTAAAATATTACTTGATTTAAAATATATAATAAGAGGTAACATTCACATACTGCATGTTAGTCTTAGATTTTAGCTATGTATAATTTAATATATTTTCTCTTAGCAAATGAATAAAAAAGAAAAGAACACAGAATGACATACACAATCATATATATGTATATATATTTGCTGGACAGGATAAAAGGTTCAACTTTTCACTTTGACAAAATAAATATTATTGATTAATTTTAGAACAAAATTACAACAGTTTATAGAATATTATTTTTTAATGGGGACATTTTTGTCTAAAGACTTTTAATATTGACATAGAACTGCATAAGAAATTTGACGAGCATTAGTGATTCAGAAAAATTTGAAAGTTAGAGAGGTGCAACTTTTCCAAATCACTTAAATCTAAGCGATATTTCCTCTTTTTCTTTTGGTTATTAAACATTTAAAAATTTATCAATTCACAGAATTTAAGTGATTTTAGCCCAATAATTTCTTTTTTTAAGAGTTGCCAAACACCCACTAACAGTACTAATTGTTATTGCTTGTCAGAAGTGAGAGGTGTACTTCATGTGATAGGTCCTTGAATTGCTTGATGCAGAAGGCACCAAGTTAATAGGCTTATTATAAGGACAAAGTACAGTTCTTGTTAGAAAAAGGTGTTTTCCATTATATAAAGTAACAAATGCCTTGATTATACTCAAAAGCAACTAAAAATGTATTGTCAAGTTTTCCAGGCACAAGTGGTCCCTCTACAACCATCTGTCCTAATTCCTTTTTCAATTTGCTTCCATAGTCAGAGTTCAAAGTTTAAACTTAAATAATAGTCAAACATGGGGTAGCCAAAATTTTTGTTGCTTAGGATCTTTTTATTTCTTATGTTTTCTTTCAAAAAAAGATATTGGCCATAGGAAATACAGTTGAGATAGACAAAATCTCAGACACATCACTTTGTAGAAGATTTGCAGGTTCTCAGTGACAAATTTCCTTAGTTCATAGATATCTCTGAGTGTGGGTGTTTTCCTCTCCTGACCTTTTACACTTCATCGTGGTGAGTGCTTTAGCACCCCCGCGCGCGCGGGGTGTGTTAAGGTGAAGCTGGAACAAGCACCTTTATCTCAGTAGTCAAAACAAGAAGCCACAAGCAAAATATGCTTGTTGTCTTATGACATACTTCCGCAATTTATCATGGCTTCTAAGGTCTATGATTGAGACTCCACCTTAAAAAATTTGGATACTCTAATTGCAGTTGCCGACTCTGGGAAGATCATAGTAGTAACCCGATCCCTGTTTGGGGCAACATAGTTCTTCCAATTCCAAGGACTATGTGGTTTAATTGTTCACTTTGCTAGGAGATCATGGGCCAAACTCTTAATTATAAGAGTTCTACTTAAATTTCAAAGAGCAGTTGCTTTTATTTTACATTGCTGAAAGCCAAAAAATTTTTGCATAAATTATCTCTAGGAAATGATTTTAGTAGTTATTGTTTATCATTGTTTTTATATTTATAATATATACAACATTTTATTTCAAATGAAAAGAGACACATACTACCCCTCCCCTTAAAACCCACGGGCGAGAGAGCCTGTCAGGGGCATTCACCAACGGTTGACTTCAGAAACTTACTTGCAGACATCTGTGCTGTATTGCGGTTGTTTCTGAAGGAGACACTCAAAAGATAAATCTGTTCAAAGAGTCCACAAGTAATTATGGTGGTCCTTGCTGATTTTTTTCCTGTATCTGTCTGCGGACAGCCTGTGTGCACATGAGGAGAATTCCAGGGCCAACTGAGAGAATAGACTCGTTATTTATTCTCAAAATTTTCAACTAAGAATTTAAAATGGAATTCTGTCCTTAATTTGCGATTTAAAGTTTTTTTTTTTTGTGATCTCTTTGCTTTCATTTTGCTGGTTTGACTCAATCTGAACTAAAACATCAAGTTTTTAGAAGACAAGTAGTATTATATGCATAGGAAATTTGGACTGCAATCTGATAGCTTGCTTTTTGCACATGCAGGTGGCTGTGGCAGTCAAAAAGATACTCTATGCTGCTGATGCAAAGGAATCAGCTCTCTCCGAAGCTCAAGATTACCTTAGTCAATTCATGGGTGCTGGCGATCGCAACTTGGAGAACGGCCATTGAACTTGACTAACAATAGAATCTCCTGCTAGGCTGTTATATACAAGACAAGTAACGTGTCTTCCAACTTGTTGTATAGCTTTTGTTTAATTTAGGAACACCTGAGGATGGATATGCACTGACAAAGTCAAAAATTTTAGAACTTTGTTTGGTTACTATGATGGCCATTTTGAATTTGAGAATTGTGTAAGGTGATTTAGTTAAGCAAATGCCCCATTTAGGACTTTCACTAATGATGATGCGGATGGTTTTTTCTTGGTCTTTTATGTGTTTCTTTTGCTCCAACTTTGGGCACTAACCCATCCCAGTTGACATGAAAAAAATGGATGCATCCCTTTGAGCTCAGTGCTTCAATGTTTCCATTTAGTCAGTACCTCTTCGCCCCTGGAATGAAGATTGAGCTCAGACGAATGCTTATCATCCTACAAATCACATATGTTGAAGCCAAATTCACCTCTGTGCTTTGATTAAACGACGTGGGATGGATTCTATTAAGATTTTGTTTTTATCTTGTTCTTACCATTTGATTATTTTTTTTCATTATTTACTATCTCTATTTTATAAGAAAAAGATATATTTTTGAATAAAAAGAAAAAGAATTATTAGAAAAAAATAGTAAATTTTGGAACAAGAACGATACCTTCTGTTGTGTATCTCGTTTGATGCAGCCTTAAATGCTTCGGTTTTAATTTTTAATTTTAGCATTGAGACGATTTAAGGATTCTTAATTATTTCATTTTTAGATAAATTATTAATATCTAATAATCATTTTAGACCGTTGATCTGTTAAGAAAAATATTTGATATCTATTTTTTATATATATATATAAAATTTAAATTTAAAATTTTCTTTAAAATGATATCAGACCAACGGCAGCAACATACAAAATGGAGAACCACAAAAACGTCTCAAGAAATAAAACTATATTTATTACGCGATTAATCCATGTGGGATAATTTAAGATTGAAGCGTAGTCAACGAAAGTTTAGTGCAGTGCACTCCACAAAAAAAAAAAAAGGATTAAAACCTTCCAGATCCCCAAAACCCCATTGGCTTTTGCTTTTTTATTTTGTTTTCATTTTTTTTATTCATTTTATATCTTGATATGAAATCTCAAATATGTCCATATCATAAATTCATTTACCCTCATATCCTCTTTTTTTCCTTTATTTTTACTTTTAATTTTAATTTTTTTACTTTTAATTTTATTTAAAATCCATCAAATAAGTTTGTTTTTAAAAATCAACAATAAACAATAGCAACTAAGTGGTGGCAACAATAAGCAAGCCCACCTTTTAGGTAAAAATAAATAAATACATGAATAAAGAAGAAATTGTTCATATTTTATCGAGTACAGATACTTATCTGGAATGAAATTTTATGCAACCATGGAGATGCTTTTAATAAGGGAATGAAACAAAATAGACTTATATCAATTTTAGCATGAGATAGGGAGGTGAAGTTCATCCTGCACAACATGACAGTCATTCTAAAAGAGAAATGAAGAAAGAAGAAGAGATATATGCACTAAACAAAATAAGCTAACAGACAAGACAAACCATATTGTATAGGTCCAGCTTGAGGTATGGTGAAAAATAATGACATCAAATATAGGAACTAATGAACTAATGTCAGTCTAGTGAGATGGGGTGTTGGGTCTCTATAACAATCAACTGTGAAAAGTTTAAAAAGTAACAACTATTTCTCAATAGGTTTCAACTACCTAACTAACTAGATTTGTTCCAACTATTGAAGGAGTTAAGTAATTGTATTAATTAGAACAGTTACATGACAGATGGACAAAGTATATAAGAGCAAGAAATGGAATGGGCAAAACAAGGAAAAAGTTTTGAGATACTCTTCCTTCTCTCTCTTCCCCTCCCTCCCTCTTCCTTCTTTCTCTCCTCTGTCATTCGCAGCCCATTTCATTTACAGCAACCATCCTCAATCATCAATACCCTTGTTTTCTTTTCCTACAATCTGTTATTCTTTAATTGCAACATTTAGTGAAGCTAGCTCTTCCTTGAACCTGGAGTTGAGCCATAACAAAATTGGCATCAGACCATTCCAATCCTTGGACTTCAAGAAAAATCAATGGCGGAAGGGACTCACCAGAAGGTAGCAAACGAGCAATTCAGAAAATTTGAAGCCAAAATGCAAGAATGGGCAAACAAAGCTAGAGAACACTGCCTTCAAGTCAATAAACAATTAGAAGAATTTCGTCAAAGCATGAATGAACAATCCTAGGGATGGAAGACTTTCCTGGCTAGTGTTAACTCTCGATTCAACCCAAAGATGAGGACAATAGGTAAGGATGATGAACAGGAAGTTGAAAGAACTCTGAAAACCCCAATCTTACCTACTCCTAATGAAGGTAGAAACAGAGGGGAGATGTGATCAATATTGGTTAAGAAAGATTCTAACCATAAAGGGGTTTGGCCAAATCATCCAAGAATTGAATTTCCCATGTTTACTAGGAAGATTCCATGAGTGTGGTTGAGGAAATGCAGTAAGTTCTTTGTTGTATATCAAATACCAAGTCATACGTGGATAGAAACTATAGAGATGTATTTGGATGGAAAGATAGAAGTATGGTTTCAAGGCTTGAAGCAAGTAAAGAATGACATTAATTTGGATAAATTTGCTAAGCTCTTATGCCAATGATTTGAAAGCAAGGGAATCAGAGCCGAGGTAGAGAAATTTAATAAGCCACAATAAGATGAGACAATGACAGAATATCAGGAGAGATTTGAGGAGCTGTGGTCTATCATGCTCCATAAGAATCCTACTCTATCTGAGGCTTACTTCATATCTAGCTTCATTAGTTGAGTAAAAGCAGAGATAAAACCAATATTGAGGATGCTCAAACTTAAAACATTACTCCAAGCTTTTGAAATAACAACCCTTCAAGAGTAGTTACTGGAACTTGCTAAACCAAGGAAAGGAACTGGGAGTAGGAATCGGTAAACCAAAGATGGGATTTAGAAGTTCAAGAGGAAATGGTATAACTAACAAAAATATCATGGTGAAACGAAAAGATGGCTCTAGTGGGGTTGTAAATGAGGACAAAACAATCAGGATATTAGCTCAAGAAATACAATGTAGGAGAGCTAACAACCTTTGCTATAAGTTTGGGGAAAAATACATGTCGAGACATCAGTGCAGGTTCAGACATTCAAATCCGATGATAGCTACTGAAGAGGAAGAAGATCCAGGACTCGAAAAGACAACAACAAGTGAGGAGGTGACAGGTGAAGCTTATGAAGTTCCTTTATGTGTTCTATCCAACTTATTAAAAGGAAAAACCATTGCATTACAAGACACTTTATGGGAATTGGTAATAGCCATATTAGTAGATACACGTAGCTCAAATAGCTACCTTAACTACAGATCAGTAGAGGAGTTAAAAATGAACCAGGAGGAAGGTGAGCCCTTACATGTTATTTTAGCTTATGGGAGTAAAATCAGTAATTACACCAAGGTGAGAGGAGTCAAATGGAGTGTACAAATATACAACTTTTCCTTTGATTTGAGGGTGATTCAATTAAGAGGTTGGGACGCCATATTAGGAGTTGATTGGATGTATAATTACAGTCCTATTACCTTCGATTTCAAGTTGCTACAGGTCTAACTAATCAAAGAGGAAGGAGAAGTAGTACTAATGGAAATGGTAGATAATTCTCGAATGAAGTTAATCAAAGGGAAACTTATCAGAAAATTTAGAAGGAGACAGCTGCAAAGCTATGCCACACTCACCATGAAGGAAGAAGGACAACATCAACTAATACAACATGACATTTTTTATCTTTTAAAACAGTTTGAGGATATATTCACTATCACTCAAAAGGTGACACGATCATGCAATTCCTCTCAAACCAAAAGTTTAGCCTTTCAAGCTTCCTCCCTACAGGTACCCACACTCACAGAAAGTTGAGATTGAGAAACAGGTTCAAAAGATGCTAAGTAGTGGGATAGTCAGACACATTAACAATCCATTGCCTCTCCTGTACTCCTAGTCAAGAAGAAAGATAATTTATGGGGATTTTGTGTGAATTATCGATAACTCAACAATTAAACTATAAATGATAGATATCCTATTCCTAATATTGATGAGCTGATGGATGAACTCCATGGTTCAAAACTCTTTTCCAAGATTGATTTTAGGTCATGATATCATCAAATCAGGGTTAAGCCAAGGGATAGAGCAAAAACAGCCTTCCAAACACATTATGGGCATTTTGACTTCTTCGTTATGTCATTTGGATTAACTAATGCACTAGCTACTTTCCAATCATTGATGAACCATATATTTCAACCCTATCTTAGAAGATTTTTCCTTGTCTTATTTGATAACATTTTGGTGTATAGTTCAGATTTGCCCACTCATGTTCAGGTCCTCAAATGTGTTCTATTAACTCTTAGGAAGCATCAGTTATATGCCAAGCTTTCTAAATGTACATTTGCTCAATCACAAGTGGAGTACCTGAGTCACATAGTCTTAGAACTAGGAGTTAAGATGAATCCACACAAGGTCGAATGCATTTTGAATTGGCTAGAACCTACTAATGTCAAAGCACTGAGAAATTTTTTAGGTTTCACAGGATATTATAAGATGTTTATTAAGAATTATAGACTAATAACTAAACTTTTTAATGACTTACTCAAGAATGAAGGTTTTGTATGGAGTGAGGAAGCTAGCCAAGCTTTCCAACACCTTAAGACAGCAATCAGTTCAGCACTTGTACTGTGACTTCTAAATTTTTCAAAACCATTCATACTGGAAATTGATGCTTACTCAAAAGGGTGAGGAGCTGTTCTAATGCAAGAGGGACGACCTATTGCATTTCTAAGCAAGTCCCCTAGGACCTAGAAGTCAAGGATTGTCTATTTATAAAAAAGAATTGATAGCGGTGGTGATGGTTGTTTAGAGATGGAAATATTATTTGGTTGCATATCATTTTATAATCAGGACAAATCATCAAAGATTGAAGTATTTGTTGGAACAGAAATTAACCAATACTTTACAACATAAATGGCTCTCTAAATTGTTGGGATTGGATTATAAGATTCAGTAGAAAAGAGAGACAAAAAATAAAGTAGCGGATGCTTTGTCACGAAGGGAATTAATGGGGGAAGAATAGCAGGAGGCAATGCTAATGGCAACTACCATGATTCAACTTCAATGGATAAAGGAAGTCAATCAAAGTTATAATGAGGATGTAGAATATCAGGCAACAATAGCGCAGTCGATTCTAAAACCTGAGGGTGATACAAAGTACCAATATCAAGATGGGATACTTAAGTATAAGAAAAGAATCTCTATATGAAATGGAGCTCAACTTAGAACAAAGAGCATCCAACAAATGCACAGCTCAATAGGAGGTCATCCAGCTCAAAAGGGAACACTGCAAAGAATAAAGGCTATCTTTTATTGGCCTTCCATGAAAGAATATGTGATCAAATTTGTCAAGGAATGTGAAGCATGTCAACAAAACAAGCATGAGAACTTTCCTTATGCAGACTTGTTGTAACCTCTACCCATTCCTTCATAGGTTTGGTCTCAAATCAACATGGATTTTGTGGAAGGGCTACAGAATTACAAGGATATGATATAATATTGGTGGTTATTGATAGATTAACCAAGTTTAGTCATTTCCTAGCCCTCAAACATCCATACTTTGCATTAAAAGTGGCTTAATTGTTTGTGGATTCAATTTCAAACTACATGGCCTTCCAGATTCAATTATGATATATAGGGACAGAATATTCAAAAGCCTTTTTTGGTAGGAATTGTTCAAGCTAGTGGGGACTCAATTGCAGTTAAGTAATGTATATCACCCTCAAACCGATGGTCAAAATGTGAGGCTTTATCAATGCTTAGAATATTATCTAAGATGCATAACTTCAAATAGACCAGCACTATAGTATAAATGGCTCAGCTTGGCAGAATGGTGGTACAATTCAAGCTTCCATTCAAGCATTAAGATATCTCATTTTGAAGCACTTTATGGTTATAAACCTAAGTCCATACCAGTAGGTCTTTACTTGGATTCATTCACACCAGCAACTACAAGCTTTATTCATAACAAGCAGGCCAAGCTTTAGATTTTGTGTGAACATTTAAGTAAAGCTCCAAGCTTTATTCAGAACAGGCAGGCCAAGTTTTAGATTTTGTGTGAACATTTAAGTAAAGCTCAAAATAGAATAAAAGTTCAAGCTGATCATAATAGAGAGAGAATTTGAGGTGAGAGACTTGGTTCACCTCAAATTACAATCCTACTCGCAGCATTCTATGGAGGTAAGAAAGCAATTGAAGCTATCATCAAAATATTATGGCCCTTTTCCAGTCATAGCTAGAATAGGCAAGGTAGCCTATCGACTGCAGTTGCCTCCAGGATCAAAGATCCATCATGTATTCCATGTCTCTCTCCTCAAAAGAAGATAAGATCTAATCAATCAACCATGCCTACTCTACCCTTGGTAGGAGCATATAAGCAGATTATGATGGAACCTGAAGTAGTTCTAAGAAGAAGAGTCATCATACGAAACAATAAATCAGTGAATCAATGGCTAATCAGATGGGTAAATCTAAATCCAGAAGAATCCACATAGGAGGACAAGGCACAATTTCCAACTTTTCAACCTGGAGGACAAGGTTTCTTTTCAAAATGGGGAGGTAAATTGTAACAGTCAACTATGGAAAGTTTAATATGTAATGACTATGTCTCAATAGGTTTCAACTACCTAACTAATTAGATTAGTTCCAACTGCTAAAGGAGTTAAGTAGTTGCATTAGTTAGAACAGTTACATGACAAATGGACAAAGTGTATAAGAGAAAGAAATGGAATGTGCAAAACAAGGAAAAAGTTTTGAGATTATCTTCCTTCTCTCTCTCTCTCTCTCTCCCCTCCTCTTCCTTCTTTTTCCCCTCCGTCATTCGCAGCCCATTTCAAGCAACCATCCTCAATCATCAAGACACTTGGTTTCGTTTACTACATTTTGTTATTCTTCAACTGTAGCATTTAGTTGAAACTAGTTTTTTCTTAGATCTGGGATTGTCCCTTAAGTTTTGGATTCGAAACTTGAGAATGAAAAAGACAACGCTGGAAGAGTCGTTCTTTAAATAGGGTCTCCACAGACGCTCAAACCAAATTAGTAGGAGCCGAAAAAAATATAGGAAGTTATGAGATCGAATGTTTTATATTAGTATATTTATTTGTGTTTTATGTGCAAGAGATGAGAGATAACTACAAGATAAGACCAAGAGATTTAAGAGCCTGGTAGGATAGATTTTGAAACCTTCAAGGTTGCTTTTGTGATCTTTTATGTAACCCCACAAGATATGGGCAGTCGAGTGACCATGAGCTTGTCCCGAAGAAGCAGAAAAACGAGGAAAGGCCTTTGGTCAATATATCGGCTGTTTGATCAATGGATTATCAATGGAGGTGGCCTTCTGAGCAACCTTGTCTCGGATGATGTGAAAATCAACTTCAATGTGCGTAGCGCAGGCGTGAAAAAGTGGATTTGCTGTCAGATAAGTAGCTAATAGGGGGCTGAGGGGAAGTGGATTTGCCGTGAGAAGAAGTTGCATGCAGATTAGTTCAGTAGTAGCAGAGGTTATCTCACGACATTCTCTCAGTGTTGGATTTGACAACAACATTTTTGCTTCTCAGAGGACCAAGAAACAGGATCATAGCCCAGGTAAATAGAATATCCACTGCCACTCCTCCAATATGCCTCGTCAGTAAAGGCTAGCAATTGAAGGGTTGATGAAGGTGGAAGAAGTGAGAGTGAGCCGTTTCAAGGCTTCCAATGAGAGGTGGTAGGTTGATGCATGAACTAAAAGAATAAGCAATTTCTGGGCGGGGATGGTGACATAATAAAGGGCTCCGACAACGCCTTCCATATAGGCATTGGATCATCAGCACTGGCATTGCACTTTTCCCTAAATTAAAATCAATCAATGTCTATGGCTAAACACGGTTAGAATTCAGAGAAATTGTTCACTGGTTCTGCAATTGAGAAGACATTCCAAGAGACAAATTCCTGCTACCAACACTTCCCCACTTTTTATTAGTGTTACATGAACTCATTAATGGTTGCCACCCCCATAATTTATTTGAACACAGAAAATGTAGAAATCTGATAAGCAGAAAGTTGTGGATGAAGCTCGACCTAGTTAAGGCTGAATAGAAGTATGCAATTCAATATTATTTTCACTCAGAATATTGGGCTCATTCCATAAGGTTTTGAGGATTTCTTTTACATTTAAAGCCATTACTGTTGCTAAAACGAATACTACTGTTATTGTTGCTACTACTGCTGCTTACAAAAAAGATGCAAGCAGAGAGAGCCATTTAACAAAGGGCAAAGCCTTTACCTCTTCATTATCCATCTAAATGTCTAGCGAAAACCATAATTAAAAATCCAGTAAGTTAAATTTCGGTAAGTCTATATATTCCTTGGCGATGGTATAATATTAGTACCTCTTTTTCATTCCCCATATTGAGCCAACAAATACTTGTTTTGCTGAAGAGGGAGAGGGGAGAGGGGTTGTATTAAGCAAGTACTTTGCTGTGAGACAGAGAGAGAATTTGAGACTTCATGCTCTCAGTTACAAGCAGAAAAATCAAAATTATTTGATGTACAGAATTCAATAAGTTCCTATATAGCCTTTTCTTCTTTTTTCCTTCTCATTTCAGTCATGTCTTTCTTTTCCCCTGAACCACTCATAAGCTTTCCTGCAAGGTTGTTTTCATTTTGAGGTTAAGGCTACCTCAACCGGCTAAGTAGAAATGCAGAAAATATACAATCTGTCAGAATGGAAGGTGCATTATGGATGGGGAAGTCTTCAAGTCCACACACTTTCTTCTTGTGATATCCAACAAATGGCTTTCTTACTGTTCTAGGATTATGATCCTCTTTACAGCCTCATCATCTTTCAGCCTGCTTCCCAAAAATAAATAAATAAATAAATAAAGTTCCTGTGGCTGATTGGGGTGGGGAGGAAGAGCCGGTAAGTACAATTTTGCAGCTTCAAATCGGATACGTGACGATAGCATCAGAACACGTAGAAATTACAAAAACCTAATGGTTTTCACAAGTGAAGTATCTACTTTTCCTAGAAAAAGGGACTCTGTTGGCTAGACTAAGGTACTAATGCTTACTAATATGTCTTTTTTTTTTCAATACAAGAGCAACTTTATTCAAATGCCAGAAGTTGCCGGTAAGATTGACACTTAATTTGATGAAGCAGCGCATGAAAGGTTTAAGCACCTTACAGAATTTACTTCATATTACGTTTGATTATTTGTCTTAGAGATAATCAGAGTGACAAGTTGAAGCAGAAGGAAAGAAGAAAAGAGAAATATGAGGATGAGGATACACAAACAGGCTCTTTGGGTGAGCATCAGGTTACAAGTTGCTTTCAACAGGATGAAAATTAACTGCATTGATGACCCTAACTGAAATAACAGATTTTTCTCCATAATTCAACCCTATGAACCCTGACCAGGAGATGGAAGTGTCTCAAAGACTGGTTATTTTCCCACTTAGGTTATGCGCGTATTGGTAAAAGACATGAAAAACCATCAGAAATTTCCAAAAAGAAAAGGATCATTTCTGGGAGGCCCTTCTTGAGCCATACTTGTTCCATGTAATCCCCCCACATCCTCTTCCCCCCCCCCCCCCCCGGCGGCGAGCGCAGGGGGTATCTCTGATCATTATTTCATTATAGTGTCTGTTACCAAAGAAAAAAACTGTAGCTCTTGGTCAGAAGGTGTAGTCAATGCAAATTTGTCAAATTTTGCCTTCGTAGATCCCACCTTTGACCAAGTTAAATGTACTTCTAATTAATCCAATCAGGGGAAAAAGAAAAAGGCAGTTTAGCAACAAAACATCTAGCTGTGTATGTAAAAGGATAATGCAAGAAGCAGATGCAAAAAATATGATGCAAATGTTAATTTCATTATTTGGAAATCCATGCTGCAAAGCCAGTTTAGACATCTTAACAGAAGAGGAAAAGACCTTATAAGCTTCATCTCGTCCAGTATGATGATCCTTCGTGATACAGACATATTTTCATTATGGCACATATTTGAATGAAAAGCTTTTAATCTTTAGAAATTGCAAAATTTTCCATCTTTATGCATGCAACAACTAAGAGCATGTTTGGCAGAGTTTTTTTCTCTTTATCTTCTCCTTTGAATGGAAAGCAAAAATTAATACGTTTTAAAATAAAGTTAAAAGTTGTTTGGGATAATCGGATGAGAGATGGAGAGAGAATATCCAAATTTGAATATATTTGAAATATTTAAAATTTCAAATTTCAAATAGAATCCCAAAATTAGATAATATGGATATATTTGAAATTTCGTATCATTCAAAGTGAGGATATAAATAGAATAAAAAAATGTGACTTCAGAAAAACTGGCGCATGAAAAAAAAAAAAAAAAGCTCCTTTTTCTATCTTTCTTTAAAAAAAAAAAAAAAAAAAGAAAAACCTTGATTTTAAGGAGGAGAATTCTTGTTTGGCGGGACTTCTCCTTATAAGGAGAAGAGAAGTTGAAAAAAATTCCTACCAAATGGGCACTAAATAAAGCCAATGGAAGTTGGTTGAATCTAAGCGTGATTTGTGAAACTTTAGGAAGTAACATCACAAACCTGGTGTCAATCTTCCTGAAATTATTACCATCTCCAGGATTGAGCATAGAATTATTTACAACCAGCTTCAGCTTGTGCCATCATTTCATCTTTTCAGAATGTTCATTAGTCTCATTGGAACAATTTGCAACAATTATGCACTCTTCTGTCTCAGCATCTCCATGGTTTGGGAAGATTGCGTTGGTTGTAGTCTGTTCTGAAACCATGCTGCTTGAGGTGTTTTCGGCGAGCAAGCCCAGTCTTCCACAGTTACAAGACCTTTTATGTACTCTTTCGCTTATATCTTTCAACTGCAAGAGAACTATACCATCAGCTAAAGAACCAAATTCTATGTACTGAAGGTAAGTGAAATGTCAGCATAAAAATGCATTGGGGGAGAGAGAGAGAGAGATTTGTCCAAATATTAACCATTTCAGATCATCCTCTTTTGTCACAAGAAAAAAATGACACCAAAAAGAGCAGCAAGTGGATGCAAGCACAGGATTCACAGCCATGGCTAGAAAGATAATCTCCACAAACAAGCACAATGACGAATTTACAAAAGACTGTAATTCAAACAAAAATGAAGTTTTTTAACTGGCAAGAGAAATCTGTCTTTGCACTCAAACACTGCCACATTCTCACTTCAAGCCAACCAAAAAATAGCAACAGCAACTTTATGAATAAATTTCTTCACAGCTGCACATCACTACAGACGATTCCATTCCCACTCTATGCTATATACAAATTTAGTTGATTCGAAGCGTATGTCGCATAGAAAGGGGATAATTCATGAAGTACTTATCCAATAACAATGCAAAGTGCATCACCAAACCCTTTTCGTAGAAGGACATCATCTACCCAAGATATAATCTACTGTTTGGAGCTTCTTCTATCAGAATACTAGAAACTCACTTGTAAGGGGCAAAAGAATAGACATGGACTCCCGTACAAAGGTCATCATCTCCACTTCAGTCCTCCAATGGATAGGATTGCAATGCATTTATCACAGACCTCCTACAGCTTTGAACTCTTCCAGATCACCTTGTCAACAATGTTAATGCAAATCCAGCTGAGCTGAATAATCCTAGATCCAAATAACTCTCACTCCCCTCCATTTAGGAAAGCTGATCAGGAAACAGCCATAGCCTCATTATATTGATTATTCCTCATTTTCCTACCTCAATTTAGCATGTGAATAATTCCAATTAATTTTCATAATGGAGTTTAATACCATGACCACCACTGTAATTGTAAATGTAACAATCATGTTTCATGAAAAATAGTGCTAGAAATCATTAGCATACAACCTAAATTATAGACTGTAGTGTTAAGTAGTCTATAATATAAACTGAAGAAGCCTTGGGTTAGGCAAGACACAAAACATGTCAACTATTGTTGCTACTAAAGAAAATGCTTAAGAACAAATTACTTCTTTCGGAATAGTCATACCCTTTCAATGACCCTTTGACATTTTTTAATTGTTTCCCATGGCCATTTAAGTTGGACTACGGACACGTCTAATGCTCTTATTTGGAAACCACACTTCTGCACAAGGCCCTAGATTCTATATACCTATAATACCTGGCCATTGACCTAATTTGATGCAACACTTTCTTAAGACTACTTGCCATGGTCTAATTAATGTTAAATTGATATCTGTATAGGATTCCATTAAATAGTTAAACAAGCACAAAATATCTCCATCCCAGTTCCAATTTTGGAGTAAAAGGTACCAAACTAACCATTGAACATGCATGCATGGGCAATAAACTTAAAGTCATCCATTAGTTCACACTCTGATCTTAAAATGGTAGAAGTGTAAGTATATATTTCATTTCTAGTTAATCTTTTTATAGGAAAAGCAGAAAAGAACTTTGTAAGAAAACAAGACCCAATGGAGTGCATCCCCACATACAACCTAAGTCTTAAAAAAAACCTACAGCCTAAGTCTTTTTTTGGGGGGGGGGGGAACCTTCTGAAATGACCACAACTAAGTCATCTATAATGGTTGCTCCAAACTAGCCAAGAAAATAGCAAGATAGATCATTTTAACTGTCCTACTCAGTGCTATATAAGTATACAACACCCCATACTCCAGCAAGCCCATTTTGGAGGGGGTATTTTTTGGCATTAAAAAAGAAAACAACCTCATAATAAAATAAGCTAAACGGTAGTGAAGTAATAAGTTATCCACGATCTGAAATTCCTTCAACAAAGGCAGCATCTATTCACCGATACAAGACCATTCCTCTGAAGATGATCCTGAACTCAGATCCTTCACACTAAAAAGAGGAAAAAAAGAAAAAGAAAGCTACCCTTGGCAATTAAGGGGATTTCAAATATCCTCAATGCTTTCCAGGGACAAGCATGTTTCTCTTCTCTTCATTTCCCCCTAAACAAAGCACATATATCAACTTGACATTCAGAGACCCTAATTTGGTTTCCTTTCAGACTGCATCCCTCTGACTTGGATCTAATTGCATCTCACTCATTAACTCCACTCTATCCACCAATCGTTAGCATTTTGGTCAAAGTTGTTTTCCTTGAATCATATTAACCCGAACAGATAAAACAGAATCAATTATTGTCTCCTCCCTTGCAATTATGAAGAAGTCATCTTCCCACACCATTCCCCATGCAGAAACTAACACCTTCAGAGAGATCCCAAATGCTGTCCCGATTTCTTGCAAATGTGTGGTCCGAAAACAAATAACCCCTCATCCACATAAAATGGTCATCCATATGAAGATAAACATCCTCAAATCAATGTAGACTTTTTCCTCTAGTATATACCTTCTATGTTATTAAGGCTTTTTTGCCGTCCTTGTCCTTGTCCTTGTCCTTGTGTCATAGTGCCTATTGTCTGTCTGCATGTAACTTTTTAAAAGTTTTCTAGTTCAAAATTCAACTTTTTAAAAACCAGAAGGTGATGCATGTTGTGTATAAAATGGTTACTCTATTTGGTTCCAATAATTTCACAAACTATGCAAAACCATCAAAAGCAACTACCACAAGCCACAGATTCCTTAACCGACACTGTTTCCAAGAAGAGAATAACAACAAATGATAATAAAATTAACTCACCAATTTTTTAAGATAGCACATCGATTTTGTTGGTTCATTTCACTCCTTTTATTGAGAATGGTATATAAGAAGGTCAGCCTGATTCTATACAGGATCATTTCAACAAAGCTTACACTGAACCAAAAGAATTTCTCACCTTTGTGGTCAAAGCTTTGATTACTTCCTTTGCAGCTTTGTTTCTTTTAGCTTCTTCCTCAGCTCTTACAGTTGCCTCTGCCAACTGCTTTGATTTTTTTTCAGCCTCTGCTTTTAGGAGTTCTGATTTGTATGCAGAATCTTCAACCTACCAGGCAGTTTGAAGGTTCATTTACAAAATAATCATTTTAGTATTGTTAATGTCTCTCAGTATTTAACCGGTATGCACATAAAATAGAATAATCATAGTCCTAATATAATAATAGAACAATTGAGAGGGTCTGTATTAAATATTTATGTGTTTATACGTAAATTTTCATTTTTCTGTCAGCGTTTATATTGGTATCCTTTGCTAAGTACAACTTCCTTAACATATAAAATACATGCACAGTGCCAGCTAAATAGTAAAAGGAAACAGAAATTTTGAAAATCTAATAAGTTTGAGGGTCTTGGAGAGTGCTTGGATGAAAGCCAAGTAAATGTTTATATAGCAATTCAGACTTTACAATGTTGGTTTCATTTTTCTTTCTTCGTGCAGGACATACTAAAAGTTATAGGGGGAAAAAACATTAGAATATAATTAAATAAAAGAGAATTTTGAAAGGTTCTAGAGAACAAGGTCTCAGAATGCCATTTTCGTTTCATTGTTCTTAATACTATTGAATAACCTCGTATGCAATTAGGATGGAAATGAATCACCCATGATGAGTCATAAGTTCCTTACCATTGGAAATGTGACAGTATGTAGAAGTGTAATTTGCATCCATGCTTTAGATTTTGTAAGTCATCAGAACAGTGTATGATTCTAGTTGACAAAGCATACAAACTGATGACATGGAAAAGACAAGCATAACAACAAAATCGACACTTACTTGTGCTCTTAGTATTGCTAGTTCTTGAAGAAGATTATTTAATTTTCTAGGATCATCAAGAGTAACTTCCGGACGCTCAAGACTAAAACTTGATGATGTCATCAATGCATGAGTAGTACTTGGCATTCTTGAGACTGGAGATAATGACCTAGACATAGTTCGGGAACCTGGAAGAGAAGCTGAAGTTTTCCCTGAAAAGCTTGCTCGGTGATGGTTTCCAAGAATGGGAGCATCATGACTATTCCTTGATTCCAAATTTGTGGGAGGTCTGGGATGTCGGCTGTCAGCCTGTCTAGAATTGAATGACAAAAGCTTTGACAGCTGGCGACTTAGTTTGGTACCTGAGGTCTCCTTCTCAGCTGCCTCATTGATGCTATGCTCTGCATTTCCACTTGTTAACTTTGGGGGTTGTGCAGATGATCCATTCTGGGCAACCCTTTTTAGCTTCGTAAAACAATTATCACACACACGATAAGGCTTCTTCCTGCTTGGAGCCAAAGAAGCTCCAAAAAATTTCCTCATACTGCAGGCTTTGCAAAAAACTAGGCCACAGTTGTAACAATTATGGCGCTTCCTTCTGAAAGTGAAGGGGTTGTGACAACTAGAACAACAGGAATGATCAGTAAGATTAATACATTTGTGAAAGCAAATGGCAGCAGTAAAATTTGAACCACATATCACACTCTTAACTTGTTTATCTTTTAGAGCTTCAACAAGAGTTGGTCTATTCCTGTCACCATTGTCCCCATGGCCTAACTGGCCATTGGCTCCTTTTCCCCACGTGTAAATCTCAGCTTTGGAGCTGCGAACTGCTACATGGTAAGAACCACATGCAATCTCTTCTATAGAACTATCTCCTATATTGCCCTCGATGCAAGTGGGGAACTTACTGCAACTTCCAGGACAACCAAGTTGTCCATGCTTAGTGCTCCCCATTGTGTAAACCTGCCCTGAGGCTGTGAGAGCAACTGTGATGCTATAACCACAGGCCACTTGTGAAAAGCTTACGTCATCCAGTGCTGACACACAATCTGGAAATAGCCTAGGCTCTGTATCTCCATGACCAAGCTGGCCTTTCTCACCATCACCCCACGTGAAAAGTTTTTTGGTCAAAGCACCATAAGAGCCAGAATTCTCAGCAAGAACTTCAACTACTGCTGCTGTGTGCCAAGCCCCACATGACACTGCTGTTATTCTAAGTCCTTTCAGAGTTTCAACCTTTCTAGGCATAGTTGTGCTACGGTGGTCACCATGGCCTAGGGCACCAAATGTTCCTTCTCCAAATGTAAACAACTGCCCTTCTAATGTAACAGCAGATGTATGCCAAGGTCCACAAGCAATTTTAGAAATATGCACATCCTCCAGGCCACTTACTCTTGTAGGGGTCCAGTGACTAGCATCACTTCCATGACCAAGAAGGCCAAAGTTGTGATTACCATCACCCCAAGTATAAAGATCCCCAGAAACAGTTACAGCACAAGTATGATATTCCCCACATGCTACCAATTCAATATTCGATGTAGTAAGAGTACTTATGAGCTTTGGGGAGGGAACATCATCCTCAAATCCATGCCCAAGCTTGCCACCGGAACCACCTCCCCAACTAAAGATTTTCCCTTGTTTGGTAACCAAAACAGCATGACGACTTCCACATGCAATACTCTGTGCATCAAGAACTGCTGTTGATTCTAACACCTTTGGCAAAAGTGCATCCACTATGGCAGCGGATGAATTGTCAACACTGTATAAACCACCACTCAAGAATCCATCACCAAGTCCTCCCCATACATAGACATCACCCAAATTATCAAAATCTTCTTGATAAGAACCCAGGCTAGATGTACTTGGAGCACTAGAAACACTAACTCGAAATGAATCTACAGTACTGCATCCACCACCAGATAATGATGATACAAGCTCTCCTTGAGCACAATCATTAGTTGATGCAGTACACGATATGACTTCGGAAAAGGCTTTTACCAACCCCCTAGGTTGTGGGTTCTCAAAAGAAGCGGGAGATGTTTGAGTGCCTCCTGGATCCTGAAATAAGCAAGATAAGCAAGGGCACAAATTAACTGATAAAATAGCGGATAAGAGGCGCTTCTTGAGCATCATAGCAAGAAAACCTTATCGACAGTATCACTGCTGATACTTGAGGCAACTGATGAGGAGCTCCTTCTTGTGGAGTTACTTATAATATCTGATGAGTAACTATCAGGCAGTGATTCACTTCTCCACTTACTATAGCTATCTCCTGAAATCAAGGCCCTCAGAGCAACAAGCCAGATTTCGGCTTCTTCCTTGTCCTTGCAGATCTGTTAGAATCCAGTATTGGCAGTTAACATTAGAGATTTAATCAGTACACTGATGTTCAAGAATCAGTTCAAATAGCTAGCATCTCAATAGGATAAGGATGAAATATGAATTATATTGAGACCTAATGGTAGAAACCATGAAACAAGGACATTTGTTGTACCATTTTTCCACTTCAGAGTGGCAGAATATAACTCAAATAAATGCAACTCAAGCAATATGACCTATCTCCATTTCTTAGAAAAGGAAAATATGCAAAAGGGAAGTAAAAGGGTGCTGAAGATATATACAGACCAACCAACATGGACATGAAACGTGTGCATATGCATAGGCTCTCAAATGACTAACACTAAAGATACGATATCTGTTCAATCGAGTATTCTATGGAACACTTTGTTTGCCTTCTATTTTGGTCAAGTCTGGTATTGACCAACCAACATGGACATGAAACATGTGTGCACATGCATAGGCTCTCAAAAGACTAACACAAAAGATACGATGTCATTTTCAATCGAGTATTCTATGGACCACTTTCTTTGCCTTCTATTTTGGTCAAGTCTAGTATTGCTCTGTCTGTTTTCTTTAGATGAGCAGATGATACTTAAGAAATAAGTTCCACAACTCCCATGAAAATTTTTCAACTTAAGAAATTAGTGACGTATAAAAGTGTGTTTGAGAAAAACCAAGACACAGGAGAAATGGGGAGTGAAAAGACAGCAAGGAGAATTTGTTTTCTTTTCCCTTGTGTAGATAGAAAACCCATTTCCTTCTTCCCCGCTATTTCCTTTCCTTCTAAAATGGAAATTTAAACAAAGGCAATTCTTTTTCCTGCTCATTTGGTTTTTCTATCCTATGTTCACCAACAAAACAAGCAAGGGTTGTTTTTCCCCATCTCTCCTCTTTAACCAAAAAAAGGGAAGGAATGGTAAGTTCTCCTCTTTTCCCTCCCCATATCTATCGTTCCACTGTGCAATGGTTCCTCATGTTTCATGCATGCATATTTGTTGGTCTTCCACAATCAGGAGTACAATTGAGATACAAAAGTAGATTTTGCATGAATAAAAGGGGAGGTTTCATGTGAAAACATCCGTTAGGCAACAATAATCATTGAGCATAAATGCACTTTACTAGAGGTGATTCATTGAACAGGTATTCAACAGCACTAATCATGTTGCTTGGTCCTGTCTCTCAGATGGTAGCCAAGAATAAACTTACCACATCTAAAGATCTCTTACTGTATAAGAGAGAAAAAGATTGGTATTCCTTCTCTGGGCGCGGATATCGCTGAAATATTGCCTAGAAAACAAATAGTTACATCCACTATTAGCTGCAAGAAGCTGAACTAATAAGTTTCTTTATGGATTGAGAATATCAAACCAAATGGACAATACCCTGAGCAATTGTCAAGGTCAGTTTACTGAGCCAAGGATTCCCTCTAGGATGTTTTTATTTTGGGACAAAGAATATAATCAGTGAAGAACTCATCCCAACACTAATAGCTATGGCAAGCCATAAATATCCCATGAAGCAGATAAACCAAAGTAACCTGTTTAGCATGAATAAACTTATAGAGCATGAAATGAACAAGAGAAATAGATACTACAACATATTACAGCTGCAATAGCATGCAAAAATAGAAGCACAACACTGTGACTGAATTAGTTTAAGTATGTCTTATCATCCTATAGATGCAAGATAAAGTAAATCATTTACTAATCCTATGGAATGTAATCCAATAGGGTTTCCTATTTGTTCTTGGCCTTGCATTATACAATTCAGAGAAACATGATAAAAAGGATATTTCTCCAACAAAAGGAAATTCCATAAACTTCTCCAGCTAAAATGCATATTACATATTAACCTTTTAAAGCACTCCAATTGGCAAATTTGTAGAGACAAAATAGTAGAATCATGAGCAGTCAAACATCAAAGATGGCTACATTAGTTAGAGGTGGTCAAAAGATATCTTAAGAGTATGGAGAGAACTATGGAGATACTGGATATTGGATGTCAAATACAATATTCAGTGGTGACATATTCCAATCGTGCTAGAAAATAGGGCTGCAAATGATTAGAGTGGTTCACGAACAAGTTCCACTTCAGCTCAAGCTTGTTTAATTACGGAACATGCCCAGCCCAAGCCTCAATATGAGGCTTATTTTATAGATAGTGCAAACTTGAATACTTTAAAGTTGGTTTGTTTAGGCTGCAAACAAGCTCCTTTAGAGGCTTAATTTAATAGTATATAATGTTTGTGAATATTTTTATACATAAAACACAACTTGAAAAGTCACTTTTCATTAATTACCAGAATCCTAAGCAAACAGGATGCATTTCTGAAAGAAGAAAGAGGGGGGAAGAGAGTGGTGAAAGTTGAATATAAGAGAAAAAGAGTGTGAAATGGGCAAAAAGTCGATAGTTATAGGTAGATGTTAGGTGCTTTTTTTTTTGGGTGTGTGCGCAATACCTATTTAATCCATTTAAAGAGTACAAATAAGTTGAGAATGACAGAGATCATGAACAAGCTCAAACTTGTGCAAGGATCGAATTTAATGAGCCAATACACAGTTGAGCTCATGGGCAGCTCTACCAGGAATATGGAAAAACCTGCCCCAGCCCATGACATCTTTTTTAACTCCTATATTTATTAAAGAAGAAGAAGAAGAAGAAGAAGAAGAAGGGGAAGAAGTGATTTGTTTAAACTTACAGTGCGCTGTCCAGGTAAAATTCTTGAGACATGGCTTAGTTTGAGCTGTTTTTCCTTGTGGTCAGCATACCATATTATTGATGTCTCATCCTGGGTAAGGAAACGGTGGACACATAAACAAGTTGATGCAGGTGACAAGTTCTGAACAGCTAAATAGAGTTGCAGAACATCCACACCAGAATATGGCTTGGCAAGATTGCTTCCCTTTTAATGAAACTAACTATGCAAATTTCCTTTACATGAATGATAAAATGTGTGGATATGCTGATAAAAGGATCAATTAAGGAATCAGAATGCACACCAAAGTATGAGTGGTGTGACCAAGGACAGGATTTCCATTCAAATTATGACATAGCAAGAAAAAATGAGAAGAAAGAACAGAAAGACACAAATAATGCAGAGACAACGTAGGGAGCTTCAAAATAATCTCCATGTTATGAATGGCAGACACTCACTTCAGAAAGCCGGAAGGGGCAAAATTTTGGCTTCCCTCTGCGCCCGTACTTTAGCAGATACGCCCCTTTCTTGAGAATTAAGATAGCCTGCATGTTGATTGCAAATTACACCATAAAACAAGTTGGCACATCATATTATGCTGAGGGTATAAAGGAAATTTTAATAAACCTTAGAGCTGCGAAGATTGAATATCAGCGAGTAGTTAAGAGCCATGGAACATTAAATCTATCAAGATTCCCCATAAGGAATAACATAAGGTTTGGGAGCTGAATTGGGCTATAATTTCATTGGATCCAGCAGAGCACAAAATTAGATATGAGAATTTTCTCGACCCTTATTTTAACCCCATTATGATTCAAACTCACCTGTGCAACCACCCTCCCCCTCTCTCCTTAAAAGGGCCCCACCTGGTGCACAAAGTGCTCCTTGTCCTCCTCGGCTTAGTACGGGGGTAGGGAGAGTGTAGACGTATATGTACGCAACTTTCCCCTTGCATTTTGCAAAGAGGCTGTTTCCACGCCTCGAACCCATGACCTCGAGGTCATCAAAGGAGCAATTCCAACGTTTGCGCCAAAACTCACCCTCCCTCCCCCCTCTCCTTGTCTTACAAAATCTATCATTGTTCACTAGCATCATGAATGCCTTCGCTATATTGTTTCCACAGCACCTTTCTTTTCTCAGATGCACCATATCAATTACAAATGAAATCTGATGCTCCTTTTGTCAATTTTTTATAAGAAGTAAATAGCACTTGAAATTCTTCCCTTTTTCAAAGAATGGCAAGAGAAAGAGGAAGATTTCACGATTGTGGTACAATTGAAGGGGCTTGGGTCCTTAGCATCAATCACTTTGCTAAAAAATAACTCTTATATTTGCTCTGTCCAACAGCGAACCCAGGTAAATTAGTTGATATGCTTCCAGGACATGATTTACCATATCACAACTTTCTCTCAAATTTCATATTTGATTCTAGTGTAAAATCAAACTAAATATGATTCCGAAACCAGTAAAATATATGAATCTATTGAACACTTTCTACCTTGCTTTTTTATGGTCTATGCTCTTTTGTCATAAAGAATTCAGTTGACTACAGACCACATGCTTCTAACTCATGGTAAAAATATCATCAGGGTTTATACTTCTGATTGTCTCCAATTTTCTCATACCTTTCATGGCTTCAGAAACCCTAGATTCCTAAATAGTCATAACTTCCAGTCTAAGTACTTGCTCTTCATGGTTCAATAAATTAGCTTATTCATCATAACTCCATCTTACAATCAAGCACACCAACACAGTCATATACTTTTAAGCTTTGATTGTCTTTGATGTTCTCAAACCTGTCATTCTTTAACAGACACTATTTCCTCAAAATAGTCATAACTATCAGTCCAAGTACAAGCTCTCGTAATTTAACAAATTGGCCAATCCATCGTGATTGCTTCCTTTCTTATTCATCAAAGCCATCTTTACAGTCATATATATTTTTGTTTGTCAAAAAACTTTGCAAGCTTCTTTTGTTAATCTTTTCATGATGTAGCAAACTTGCAGAGAGGCCATTATCACTACCATAACTTTCCTAGCATGAGGATAACATCTAGGACAGCTAAAATGAAGGGCATGAATTGCTTGCTTCTCCATTTCCATCAATCACATATCAAGCATGTAAAATATTGAGGGTATTGAAACAGATTTTATAGCTAAGACCATCAGGCAAAAGTTTCAGCTTCTCTATTTAGGTCTGGAATTGAAAATGAAAAAATCAAGCCCATCAGGCATGCTACTAAGGTGTTGTTTGGCCTCTTTCTCTTAAGAGGTGGACTTCAATATCAAACTTATTGGTATAGTATCTAATTTATACTTATTTATGAAGAAATTTATGACTTCTCAAAAAATCTTGCTTTTCCATGTCAAGACTTTTTTTCCTGGTTAAGAAATACAATGTGGAAAAAGATGAAATGTCACATTTGTAGACATTAGAATATAGAAGAGACCAAATGGCAACTAAATGCTATATATATAGAAGAGATCGATTAAAATGTGATAATAGGTGTAATAAACATATAGTTGTGAATCATCCATAAAGTCTAATAAAGGAATCTAAATTTCTTAACATAAGATATGGATGTAAATAACTATCATTACCTAATTGCATGCTTGGAACTTTGACAAAAATTGAGGAACAAAGATAACACTAGCAATATCAAACTAGTTTAGGCAGCTCAAAACTTCTACTAGGATTTCTTTTTTTTCCCTTTTTAAATGAAACCCTATGTCATACAATACATTAAAAGAATCAATATTTTACAAATATCTTCCAAAAGAAAGAGAAAGGGAGAAAGAGAGAGAGAGATTTACCTGCATAACATTCTTTGCGGGATCATTGGTCGTTAAGTCAGCCATTTATAGGGAAACACTAGAGAATGATCTCGCATAGAATCGATTCTGAAACTTCGATAATACCAAAACTTTAACAAATGATGAATCAAAACCCAAACTGGCCCCATAAAAACACACTAACAAGTTCACTTCCAATTTTCTGCTCATCAAAGTTTCACCCAATTTCGCGATCCCAATTCATGATAGTCCACTTCACTTGTAAGGAACACCACAGACACCATAATTCACGCGAACCCTTTTCAAATTTTCACCCAATTTTGCTATCCAAATCCACAAAAGCCCTAGTTTTGATAGTCCCCCTTCACTTGTTAGGAACACCAACAGATACCATAAATTCACATTAACCCTTTTCAGTAAGTGATCAACATTCGTCGAAACAGACATCAGAAACCTGCAAATTACACAATGCAGGGGCACTTAACAAGACCAACAAGAGCTAGGGTTTAGACATTTTGTCTCAAATTTAACCAAATTTCTTGGATTTGGAGATCTATGGAATCAGGTCCTCAATTAAATCATTTTAAAAATATATATACATATCAAGCCAAATATTATGCCAATTAACCTACATTATTGCAAAGTCGAAAAATTTTAATCAAATGAATCATTTCTTACCTTTCTTGACAATGTTCCCATGGATGGCAAGCTATTAATCAAATAATCCTACAGCAAGGTTTCGCGATTCAATCAATGAGAGAGAGAGAGATTTATTTTTTGAATGAAAGCTTATAAGAGAAGACGAAGAAGAACAAGAACCAGACGAAATGCAGAGGGAGAGAGAGAGAGAACATGCGCCTTCCCTTCAAACATGAGCCACTTTTCCCTCGCTTTCTTTGTTTGGTACTTGGTAGTTTGCTTTTCCCTCCCCTTCGACTCGTCTTTAACTGATTTCTCTTCCACGTGTTGTGCCCCGTCAGCAAACGCAATGGTCGTTTGAATTTTTCAATCGGAGAGAATTGCAATAATTGTTTTTGGTTTTTTTTTTTTGGGGGGTGGGGGGGAATGCCTTAGAAATGTTTTGATGGTAATCGCAAAACCTATCCTTCCTAAGCCTTGAATTTTAATGTGGTCTTGTCGATTAGGGTTTGGTAGAAGAGGAGAAAAGACAAAAATACCATGAATTTTTTTTTATTACATCAAAATTTAAACCTATAATCATCAGATTGAAAAATGATTCTTATAACCACTACGCTGTCTTCTTAAAAATAAAATACCATGCATATAAGTATTTCATGTTGAATACTTACATTGATTTTTTTTTTTTTTGGTACATTACTTATAATGGACTTTGAAATTAGAGGTTAAGACAAGGAGACAAATGCCTTAGATGTGTAGTCAAGACACTATATGTCCCAAGCTGCTTCAACAGAAGTCAAAGGCACAAAAGATTAAGAAAGGAAATTAAAATAAGATTGTATTACTTGACAGGGGGCCAACAAAAGAACTTGAAAGGCGACCTAAACCGCAACAAATAATTACATACCCTTATACAAGAACACTCGGCATTTTATCTAGTACATACAAAATAGACCACACTAGATCAAACCAACCATAAACAACACAGAGTGACTACTCTACAGACCATATCCTAGAATCGGTTATATTACAAGTCGAAAGGCTCAGTATCGGTAATCATCCTCAAAAATTGAATACCCGTTGTTAGTCCGGTGCCTTGCTTCCCTGTCAGCCTGCACAATAGTTAAAAAAAAACATGTCAACTTGGTCAAGGAAGGAAATGGCTCCATTGCTGCCGTACCATCATCCTTCCATTTTCAAAGAAAATCTAGAAAATACTTTTTGTTGTTTGAAGGGAACATTGAACAATATAAATAACTAAGTCAGCTTTTGCAAGTCATTTTTCTGATATTACTCTTGGTATTCTAATTAACTCAAATTATGCTTTGTTGATGAAAATAGTTTCTAGCGCCCAGACAATGGAAATTAGGGAATGCTTTTCCAAGAAGTTGTTTTCCATAAGACAAATGGAATCTTAACTTTCTTTCCACAAAGATCATAGATTTGCACAGGCATATATTAATATTAAAAAAAAGGAAAAGAAGAAAGATGCTTCTGACTTCTATATGGTTATTTCAAATCATTGATCAGACAAAATCTGAAAAATCTGTCAGCCCAGAATGCTAATCAAGTTGTTGGGCATACCTTGTGAATAAGATTTTCAAATGCCTCAGTTCCATTCTCTGCAATGTATTTCTCTGCAGCAGTTAGAATGTCGTCTGGCTTGCTAAAGATATCCTTCTTCCTTGGGATATACCAGATGTTCACTGTCTGTGGGTTGACATAGAATGGTCTCACATAATGCTCATAAACATAGGCAGCACCACTGAAGTATGGAATGACCAACCAGCAGGTCAGGATCAGTTTGGCATATGACCAGAATGGCATCCTGTAATGAAAATAGGAAAAAGATGTGGCAACAGTTTAGAACTTAATGACTGTCTCAAACATTGTGCTTGAAGACACATACAAAATTTCCATAAAATTCACAAATTAAGCAGATCAGTTAGCATGATTTTCGAAGTTGATAGTTTTCTCCTGATGATATAAAAACCCTTGGGAGTTCAAAAATGGAAATACTGAAGCTTGCAATAGTCCGATCTATCAACTGGGTGGGTGAAGTGGAAGGAATCTTTCTACTACTGCCGATGCAAAGGCAAAGACAACAATAATAAAGGATTCTGTTTTTTCCAACTGAAAGGGGAGAAAGAGCTTTGGCCTGAAAAACCTAAAAATGAACCTGTAAACTATGGATTCAGATTATGGGCAACATAGTCAAGGTCAATGCTGGCTGCTGGATTTGCTAGCTGGACATCACACTAAACACGACTTTTTTAACTTGAAAATTAGAGATGAAGCCAATGGAACAGTGGACCCAACCAAAAAGGTGGTCTCAACTAATTGACTCTATTTGTCATATTGCTCCCCAACCTACATGTTGAACAACTAAATAACCATGGCTATATTGTTTAAAGCAAAAGGCAATACATTGATTAAAGCAAGGTACAGACACTGCAACCCCACTCTTCATTGTAATCCTCATCTATCAGCCCTATAATGCTGATAAACCATACAAGTTGGTCAGAGATAGAGGTGACAAATGTGTAATAATAAACCACTAATTGCATGAATGTTGGAGCAATCATAATCTTTCTTTCATGCCTTAAGGGTAATAAACTAGTGGTCCTGGAATCTTGCACTTCAAAAGTAATGCCTGTATATAAGACCGGCTAATAGGCTTCTAGGACACAATTTTCCTACACAATTTGTTCAATTGAGTTACTAAATCATGTCAACTAGGTTGGAGTTCTGAAACACATTTTAATGCAATTTTTGGAGGTTACCATGTGCATTTTTACTGGGTTGGATTTCTCAATCGTGTACAATATTTTGATCTTAAGTGCATGGATACAAAACATCTATAACACCTTAACCCAAATGCACAATGTTTCCTTTGAAACTGGTTATGGGGGATCCACATTTTGGAGACTTTCTACATAATACCAGATATAATGGAAAATGATAGATTGATATACATTGGAAAAGTAGCAATATATATTTTGTACCAATTCGTAGTGGTTTATAGAAGAGAGAGAGGTAGGGAATCAACTGCTAACTTAGCTTTTTCAAAGCCATCTTGGGCAAAAAAAAAATAGATTTTCCAAAATAAATCCTTATGTTCATACTATTGTTTTCCAAAATAAATCCTTATGTTTATACTATTGTTTTATTGGAACTCCACCTATGGTAATCCGTCACAGCAAACTTGCTCTTGGTGTTCCTTCTTTTCCCTGCTAGTGATGATCAATTACGATGATGGCACAGTACTCCTCAAACCCCACCCAGCCTTTTAGTTTCCCCGTGTTCTAAACCAGTATTATAAACTGTCTTCTAGTAGAAGTGTCCTGTATTCCTTTGTGATCTTCAGGCTTTTTGAGTAATATTATCTTTTTCAAAGGAAAAATGATCCATGTAACAAATGTCCTCCAAGACCCATTTCTTATATCATAATGACATCAAGGATGTCCCAAATGTTAAACTCTTCATCAAGAATTTTGCTAGTAAAATAAGGTCCACTCCTCTACTCATAAATCTTATCAATTGGTCATAACTCCATTAAAGATGCACAGAGCAACCAAAATAACATCTCAAAAGTGTAGGCTTTCCTCAATTAGCATTTGATAGGACCCGTTCAAAAGACCCAAAATGATGAGTACCTAGCACCGTGAAATCATGGCCTATAAAGGCCTGTCGCGTCTAAACATGTCAACGAATAGGGATCAATCTCCCCGAAAGGTGGACACGGCCCGACACTCCATGTGATTACCATCAGCAATGAGTTAACAAGTTGGTGACCTCCAAAGATCTTCTATGTTTCAAAAGACAACCTTGTTCCTGTCGCGACAGTAAGAGGCTGAACGCAATTCCTATCAATAAAAAACTTTGCATACACTTTCCGAATAAGAAATGAAACTTTTGAAATCTAATTGATAAGGAAAAAATCTCTTCGTATCACTAAACTTTCTAAATGATAAAAATCACGAATCTTCTAAATATTTTGACTATCGAATTCCGAAATTTTTGAATCTATTTGTAAGGAAACTAGGATTGAAATACACCAAGTACACACGGCTCTTGTAGCACCCATGCATAAAAGCCTTCGCATCACCAAAGTCCAGGTATGTTCTCTTAGACCTAACACTTGACACGCAAGTTACGGAGAGATCCGTTCTCTCTCTATCCCTTTGTCGCTCTTAGTCTATTTTATTTATATCGAAAACCGTTCTTTCTGACTTGAATATCGGAACCTCACCCACCGAAGTACCCTCCAGCGGTCTTTTGCAGGTTTTAAGTCATTCTCTCAAGCAATTGATCAAGTCAAGAAATGCCAGAATCTGTGAAGTCAAAACCCACCTACAACAAATTGGGGTCGTCCGTGGGAACAGACTAGAGCAATCTCAACAAACTCCCAAATTGCCAAACGACTATGCCTCCAAAAAGGAGAACTAGAACCACCTCGAAAGCTCCTCTATAGAGGGACACACTACTACCTTGATTGATGCCACTCTCCCAGAGGTGCCCGCTCACTTTGCCGAAAATCATGCTGTTCATTCTCAACCTCCTCACCTAGAGTAGATTCCACAACCTGCACCTCAGGAACCTCTAATCGTACCCCCTGCGCCGGTATCTCCTGAACGGGCCAATCGCCCCCAATAGAAAAGACTAGAGTTTAAAATACAGAATATAAGCAAACAGTTGGAAAGACTTAGCCATGCCATCAAACCAGAAAAACAATCCTCCTCAGAAGGATTCGAACATGTACGCCCTCCATGGCAGATACCCCCACTGAATTATGAACCATTGGCGACTTCCCGCCATGATCCGGAGGACCTGAGGAGGCGGGTCGAGCAACTCATTGCTGACGAACTCAAACGAGCCATCACCCGAGGAGGAGAAGATCCCCTTATCACCTCTAGCATGTTGCCTTTCAACACGAGAACCCATGCCTCGCGATGTGCTCTTATCTCCTCTCGAAATATTTGACAATAAGACCAATCCCCGCGACCATACTGCACACTTTGTGAAGGTAATGATCTCAAGAGACATGACAGGCGTCGTTATATGCAAATATTTCCCCACTACTCTTAAAGGTAATGCACTCATATAATTCAATTCACTCCCACTTAGTATCAAGAGTTTATCCCAACTTCGGTAGCAATTCGAGCCACATTTTGTGATCAGTCGGGGACCAAAGAGAAAGTCCACTTCCTTACTGTCGCTACGGCAAATGGACGATGAATGAGGGACTTCTTGGAAAAGTTCAAGACCGAGATGATAAAAGTCTCCGCTTTTGACCATTTTATCGCACTGATTGCGTTGCTCACTAGGTTACGCCCTTCAGGCATGAAAACCTCGATCACGAAAAACCCCCCTTTTACCATCCAGGAGTTCTGCTCCCGTGCCACGAAATACATTGCGACCGAAGACGCTGAAACATTCAATCGACGCAGAAACCGATCATCTCGAACAAAACACAATCGATTGCCCTGCCAGCCTTCGCCAAGAAATAATCGATCGGGTCCTCCACCTCCGCGAAGGTTCAATACCTACACCCCTTTGAATGAGGCTCCTAGTCAGGTTTTACTCCAAATCAGAGATAAACCATACGTCTGATGGCCTCCCCAGCCAACGGAGCACGATCCTATAAGAGATAAGACCAAGTACTGCTAGGGATGGCAATGGGACGGGTAGGGGCGGGATTCTGTAAAACCCTACCCGATCCTCCACCTTAAAACTCCATACCTACCCCCCGACCATCCACCCGTGGTGGGTAAGACATTTTATACCTTACCCTCCACCCACCTCCACCCACGAGTTTATCCACCCACACATCAAGTTGAATTGTTGCTTTCACAAGTCAACTTGTTACAATCGCAAATCAACTTGTTCTTCACTCATATCTACTTGATTTTTATCTTTATTAATATTCCAGTTTGATAACATCCCCTAATTAAAATATAAATAGCAAAATCTCAAAATCAATTTCAATTACATCAAAATAAAGATGATAACTACATTCAGATTATTTAATTTCAAACTAGTGTTAGAACTAAGAGGAGATGCATACGTATGCGTATGTGTATGTGTGTGGAAGGTCGGATAGGATATACGGTGGGTACTAGACTCATACCCACACCTTACCCGACCCTCCATGGGTTCGAAAATTTCTAACCCTCACCCGCCTCTTACCCACCTCCATCGGGTAGGATAGGGGTGGGTATCCACCGGATTGGGTATAAATTGTCATCCCTAAATACTGCCACTTTCACTGCGACTATAGCCATATGACCGATGACTGCAAAAGACTCAAGGACAAACTAGAATTCCCTATGTGAAGTGGAAGGATGCAAAGATTTGTTCGCATTGAAGGAAGGAATATACCCTCCCCGGATCGGTGCTCCCCGCCACAGGAAAATGAACCAAATGATCAATCGATTACTCGGCCACTAACCCATCGACAAGATGGAGTGATTCTCCAGATTCACAATGAGTAAGCTCTCCTTGAGCCTTACCTCTCGCCTAGTGTTTTTCCTATTGATGACTTGGACCCTCAAGATTATTCATCGAGGGACGAAACCGAACACTTGGTCGCACCTATCTTCTACTCACCCAAAGTGCCTCTCCCTACTCCGCAAGAGATACTAACGACTTATATCAATGAACAATCAAAAGGCAAATGATCGATCATTGGTTTCACCGATGAGAACTTAGTCAGGGTTAACCCAAATCGCCGTGAACCCCTCATTGTCACCACCAAAATCAACCGGTATGCAGTCAGAAGGATCTTCATCGACCAGGGAGCAGGGTATAACCTCCTCTACTGGGATGCTTTCCAACGGATGGGCCTTGATCTCACATATTTTCAACCTCACGCAGGTCCAATCAAAGAGCTTTCAGGCAAATGAATATATCCCAAGAGCTTTATTTTAATTCCGATCACATTTGACTTACCGCCAAATCATACGACAACTACTACGATATTCAATGTGATCAATCTTCCTTCGCTCTACAATGCTATTTTGGGTAGGTCGGGCTTGAATGCATGGAAGCCCAGCCCAGCACTAAACATTTGAAGATCAAGTTCAGAACCCCACATGGGATTGGAATGTTGTCTTGTGATCCAAAACCCTCGGCATCTAAATCCAAATGATTGATCGGGTACGCTCTGATTGCCTCACTTTAAGGTTTTACATTGTAGCAGTAGTATTTTCCCATTCGGCGGCTAATACACATGATTACTTTATCATTCGCATTTCTATCGGTTGTTTTTTATCGAACGAAACGTACCGTCAATAAGGGATATAACTTCCCGAACGGGTAGGCACGACACATTCCTATCATTTATTTCTTATCGAACGAAATGTGTTGTCAATAAAGGATGTAACTTCCCGAACGGGTAGGCACGACCAATTCCTATCGATTGTTTCCTATCGAACAAAATGTGCCGTCAATAAGTGTAGCTCCCCGAACAGATAGACACGACACATTCCTATCGGTTATTTCTTATCGAACGAAAGGTGTCATCAATGAGGGATGTAACTCCCCGAACGGATGAGCACGACTCATTCCTATTGGTTGTTTCCTATCGAACAAAATGTGCCGTCAATAAGGGAGGTAATTCCTATTGAAGGGATGTAACTCCCCGAACGGATGTTACAGCTCATTCCTATCGGTTGTTTCCTATTAAACAAAACGTGCTGTCAATAAGGGAGGTAATTCCTATTGGTTGTTTCCTATCGAACGAAACGTGCCGTCAATAAGGGAGGTAATTCCTATCCATCACCCATCCTACTACGTGGTTCCTAACAAGAGATATACCTCATCGATAAGAGACTCTCCCGAAGGACATCCCTATCCCGTCCTTTCAAACGAATCTTAACGAACATAGCCTATCAAAAAGACAAGGTTCCCTAGCATATTCAAGCCTAACGGCGAGTCCCCCAACGGAGACAATGTGCCCCTAGACGGGCCGTTATTTTCCAAATAGCTTGGAATGATGCAATGCAACCAATAAATCTACCCTCATCACTCAAACGCTCAGGGGAACGACCCCCAAGTGTTAACACACATCAGATGCAAGAATACAAAACGATTTTCCATTGAAATTCGCAATGATACAAAATTCTGGAAATCAATAGTATAAGGGTCACACAGAATTAGGGGGGATGGGAGGAAATGCTAAAACCTCCCGAGGTAAAGACTCCACTGTAACCGCAACAAGTTCGATAGGAATGCCGATCGGATCCGTGGGGACCATGCCTTGGCCCACTACCTCCCAACTAATAGTCCCTTCGCCCGAGGGTAAAGCTCCCTCCAAACCGAATCTACGGATTATCTCTTCAATCATTTCAATCTCTCGTTCAGTTTACATTGGGAATTCTCAAAGGCAGCAGCACTCCTAGTCAAAAATTCCTTGGACTCAGTTATTTTCTATTTCGCAGCCTGAAGAGATTCTTAACGTAACCGAACTGGCATCTCAGCAATCCGTTGGCACGCCTCACGAAACTTCACCTCGGCTTCCAGCTTCTTACAATGCTTTTGACACAAGGCCAAATCTAACCGCAGGCTCTTCATTTCCTCCTTTTTAGCAAGCGAAGCCTTAAGCATCTCCTCCATGCCAATACCTTCTCCCCTTTGATCAAGAGCATCTTGTAGTACCAAGACCTGAATGCCTAGTCAATCAATATGCTCCTCTAAGTGTCCTATTATCTGTTTCCTCCATCGTTCCTAAAACTCTGCCAAAGCCATTGGCTACAAAGACAGACTGAATCAATCAATGATGAAGAAAAAGCAAAATGAGATGAGCCCAAAAAGAATAATACCATCAAGTCGAGAGACTTAAGAGCCCCGCCAACTTGCTCCAGGGACATCCTATGCAACTCCAGATCGCAGCGATGAAAATCGAGCCGATCAACTATTCTCTCCGCCTCAACTAAGTCCACATAACTATACTACCTATATCCCGTGCTGATTGCAACCGTTATCCTCTCCTTCGAACCCTTATCGCCATGAAAGGACCAAATGAGAATAGGAGGAATGATAGTGCCATCAGGCACATCACATTTTCCCTTGCATTGAGGCCAAAATGGAATAGCACATGACGGATCAGACATTTCTTTCACCAATACAGCTCGGGCCCCTATCCTTCTCGATGGCCTTACTTCAACGATAGGAGGCAAGACATTCTCAAGTCCCTCCATTTTGGGTACTTTCAGCATGGTAACGCTCTCATTATTGGTCGGCGACGAATGATCGATCCCTCTTGGTTCAGCATCCACTGGCTCGGAATGCCTTGACATAGCAGATGACGCATACTCTCTAGTTCCCTCCGTTCTTTAGCGCCCTCATTCCGCTAAAGACTCGAGCAATATAATTTTCCTCCTTTTTGTCGAGGAAGACATGGGCCTCAGTTGGGCCTCAGACACCGTGTCAATCTCCTTTGGAGGTTGCTTGACATTCGGATGCACCTTCTTAACAATCGTGACCTCTTTCAACAAAGCATCATCCAGGAAATCTAGAGCGTCAACCAGGTCGATCTCCCTCTTTATGACTAGAAGAGACCTATCGATTTTTCTTTTCTCTCTTATCCGCGGGCCTATCAAGGGCATCATTTGATCGCCCACCAAGGAACCCACACAAATGGTCCTTCGGGTAGATTTACGCCGATCGCATAAACGATGGCGGAAGGAGCCGGCGCTCGGCCCTAGGGAGCACTCGAGGGAGGTCCTTATCCCTAAACTTCACGAAATATTTATTCACCCAACTCTTATCGATGAACTCTTTATAGTAAAACTCCCGGTTGGACTCAGACTCGATTTGCAACTTATACTAGCCTCAGGTAGAGCCATTACTCCTACATCTCACCAGAGAAAAAATAACTGCCAGAATCTCAAAATCAAAACGAATGCGACAAAACCCTAACAGAGACATCACAGCCACAACTAAACGCCAGGCGTTGGGAATCAACAAAGTCAAAAATATATTCCAGCGACGCAATACCTCAGCAAATGGGCCAACATACAGCACTTTCAGGCCAAAATTGACTATTTGTATATTGGTACACCTCCCTCAGGCGCTTTGTTGGCTCTATCCACATCTGTAGCAAACACCAGAGTATAATTGTCGCCCATCAACATGTCAGTTTGAACTTCTTGAAACTCTTCCATCATCAATCCCTGAATAAATCTGAGAAACGGAACCTCTCACCATTTTTCTTAAGAAAGATCTCTTTTACACAACGGTGACAAAAACAAAAGTAAAAAGAGGTGGTGTCTAATCCCCCTAACGACAGACCTTATAAGAAATACTAAAGACGATTTGTAAAACATGAAGCGACAAATGTCATGTCAAGAGTTTCGTGCCCCTTCGACGATCGCTCCTGATAACGCTTTTCTCACAAAACGACACCACGAGTCATAAACAAATCATAGAACCCGTTCAAAAGACCCAAAACGATGAGTACTCAACACCGTGAAATCATGATCTATAAAGACCTATCACGCCTAGACGTGTCAACGAATATGGATCAATCTCCCCGAAAGGTGGACATGGCCCGACACACCATGTGATTACCATCGGTAGTGAGTTAACCGGTTGGTGACCTCCAAAAGTCTTCTATGTTTCAAAAGACAACCTTGTTCCTATGGCGTAGGTAAGAGGCCGACTGCAATTCCTATCGGTAAGAAGCTTTGTATACATTTTCCGAATAAGGAAGAAAACTTTTGAGATCTAATTGATAAGGGGAAAATCTCTCAGTATCACTAAATTTTCTAAATGATAAAGATCACGAATCTCCCTAATATTTTGACTATCGAATTTCGAAATCTTCAGATCTCTTCGTAAGGAAACTATGGTTGAAACACTCCGAGTATACACGGCTCTTGCAGCACCCATGCATAAAAACCTTTGCATCACCAAAACTCAGGTACGTTCTCTTAGACCCAACACTTGACGCACAAGTCATGGGAAGATCCGTTCTCTCTCTCCCCCTCTCTTGCTCTCAGTCTGTTTCACTCCAATTAAAAACCACTCTTTCCAACTTAAAACGTCGGAACCTCCCCCGTCAAAGCACCCTCCAGCGATCTTTTGCAGGTTTCAAGTCATTCTCTTAAGCAACCAATCAAGTTAAGAGAAGCTGGAATCTGTGAAACCAAAATCCACCTCCAACAGCATTAATAGTGGCACAAAATATAGCACTACCGCCTTACAAGAAAAAAATCTCCATATGGTAGATTCTTTAGATGTTGTAATCCTTATTCTTTTTAGATAGACCAAAAAACTGAAAAGGAATCAAGAATGGTTTTTGAGTACTTAGTGCTTTATAAGCCTTAAATTTCAGACTCTACACATTACTCAAGCCCATGTAAATATCTATCTTCTACATGTCAGATTGAAATTACCACAATCTTAAGCTATGATACCTGACAGCTGACATCATCATTACCCAAACTTAGTATGGCATGACAATAGTAAAGCATGGAAGTCATGCCTTAGTTAAATAGTACTTCCAGATAACATGTTTTCTAGTTGTCAGACCTTCATTATAGTTGCATGCCTTCAGTCACTGCACAAGCCTCATTTATATGAAATAATCTTTTGTTCCACATATAATAATCTGTAAAATGTGGTCCAGGGATATGTATCGACTTACTTGATACATATAATCATTAATCTATTTTGGCATATTTCAGATCCTAAGCTCTTGCGGCTGAGAACAAATAGAGTAACTGAGGAAAACATACAACATATCATAGAATTTGCTGCAATAAACGGGTCAATATGTACATGGTGCTTCTCATGACTAGTTTAATTTTCTAATTTGAATATATAAGAGATCTAAGAGGTTCTTCAATTCATTTAGTTATAGTTGTACTATGTTCTTACAACATGATAATATTAACACTTCATGCACAGAGAATTAGTTGTACTAGGTTCTTCAATTCACAATCTCTCTTCATGTGCTTCTCAAATGTCAGTGACAACGTTTCATAGAGAATTAGTTGCCTTATCCACTAAAAATTGTGATTGAAGATTTTCCCTCTTTTTATTTTATTTTATTTTATTTTATTTGCCTTTTCTTTATTTTGTTTCTTATTCCCTTTTAAGGGAGCCCAATGGAGCAAGGAAAGTACATACAAATTATTTTTTCTAGAAGCAAGCTCAAGGTAACAACATCGAGTTACAAGATAAGCAGGGCAGTGCAGTGGATATTAACTGACAATAAGGAAGGAGTTCCAAGCTATTCATAAATTACAGAAGTAGAAACATCCATGCTTCAATTGTTAATAATTCCATCCAAGATATTGTGTCACTAAATCCAAAGTGAAGGATTTTGCTGCAAATCAAAAGTTTCCATAGCAAAGTAAATCCTCAAACAAGAAAAAAAGCTACTAATTTTTCTTCCATGTTCCTCAAAAATCTACCACATCAGACTATTATCAGTGCCTTGATTTGATCACCCAAATCATCCACAAAAGTACTCTGTGGCTGCTCAAAATTCTTCTCCAATTTGTAAAGATTTGTTGGCAACAACAAATAAAATCAAGTTAAGAAATGCCACACTCCTAAGTACTATAAAATTATGATCTCCTTGTTTGAGACGGCCCAAATAGCTATGTTATCCCAAAATCTTGTACCTAGATAGTTCTACTCGCGATGCTTAGCAACTATTAATATGACAAATCTCTGTAGAACTCTTGGACCAGAAAAAAAAAAACAGAGAGAGAGAGAGAGAGAGAGAGAGAGAGAGACAAAAACTCAACCAGCCCGTCTAGCTCAGTCGGTAGAGCGCAAGGCTCTTAACCTTGTGGTCGTGGGTTCGAGCCCCACGGTGGGCGGAACTTAAATATTTCTCTCTTTTTTTTTTTTTTTTTTGTTTCCTCCTTTCTATCTGAAAAACAAATGTCAAATACTCTAGTGTGGACATCATCTCAATGATTAAAAAAAAAATTCAGTTTACATCGGGTTAAGTTATGCAAGCTTCAATCCTTAAGACAATTCCAAACCCAAAAAAAATTTATGACACATAAGCTAATTCAGAAAATGAACTAAAAAACGTTGAAACAAAGTCAGGAATTTGTAAATTTTTTTAAAAATGTTTTATAATAAAGCCCCAGATATATCAAATTTCAAACCACAACATCAAAGTACTAAGCACAAGCAAGAGCAATCCACCCTAAGATCTACTTCCAAATGCAAACCAGAGAAAAGAAATCCAGCCACCAGTGGACTTGCTTAAAGAAATCCCATTCTTACTCACAAAATCAGTTGTCAAAATCCCAATTCCACCGATACAACTTTTAAAATCTCACACAAAATTTTACCAAGAACAACGATAATAACAAAATTTTACTAAATCCAGTGGTAAAATCCTACATACTTGGAACGACATGAACAAATTCATAAGAATGCAGTTCCATACCCTAAATTACTTCATCAGATAAATTCAATAGTAAGGAAATTAAGTGCAAACAACTGGAAAAAAGAAAAATTACCATTCAATGACTTTGGCAAAGGTAAGCTCAAAGAGTGTAATCATAGAGTAAAGAATCCAGTACATAAGCCACTGCTGATCATCCACTGTGGACTTGGTCTCAATAGCCCTAATTGATGCATATCTGTCCAAGACCATTCAACTCCAAAAAATTTTCAAATTTTTTCCACGATAATTGGGGAAAAGGGGCATATCATGCATAAAACTTTTTAGGGTAAAATTAAAAACCACAGGTTTTGGGCACCCCAAAAAACAAAAAAACAAAAAAAGCCCCACAAACAACAAGAAAAGTTCAACTTACAAAGGATAAACAAGACTGACAATAGGCCTGCCAAATTAAACCCAAAGAGAAATTAGCTAAAAGACCCAGGAATAAAAAAAAAATCTCTCTCTAAGGAAAGGCATTGGTGAAATGATAAAGAAGAACAAGACATACCCAGCAAGGATATCAAAATTTTTGGCAACAACTTTGAGGAAATTAGCAGCACCAGAACCCATGATTGGCTGTTTGAGAAAAATGCTTCCTGGATTTTTTTTTTAATTATCTTTTTCTGATCCGATTAAACTGAGAAGAGGAAAGAAGAAGAGCGTCGGTGGGCGTCTGGTGTCAGATTTAGTAGATGTGCATGAGAGAGAGAGAGAGAGAGAGAGAGAGTGAACTGTAAGCCAAAGACAGGGGTAGACAAGAAGAGGGGCGTGAAAAGAAAGGAAAAGCGGTCAATGAGGAAGTTACGAATTTGGGCATGTCTTTTGGAAACCTTTTGTCAGGGGCCTAAATTTCCATTCAAATAAGAATAATATTAAATAGAATAAAAAATAGAGTCTGTTTTAATTTAAACCAAATTTAAAATGTTTTAGAACACTGTATATGTTCGAATCAAATCAAATCTAAATCTCTTGATATAAAGTTAAATTTCACGACTAATAAATAATATAACTCAAATTCAAATTTAATAAATAATTTATATATAATATATATTATATTTAATTTATTTTTTATTATAATAATATATTAACATATATGATTGATCTATTCGATATGTTTTCAAATTTAAAATTTTATTATCTAAATTCGAGATTTTTGAAGGCCAGACAATCGAGTTTTTTGAATCGAGCTTTGCAAGGCTCGAACTCAGCTCGTTTAAAATTTTATGGGCTCGAACTCGGTTAGAAAAAACTCAAAACATCTAAACTCGAGCTCGACTCAAAAAATTAAAAGGGTTTCGGGCCCATTTCGGGTCAGATTCGATCTCGAATAATAATTTTTTTTTACCTACAAAATTTCTTTAAATATACAAAAAATCAATTTTTTTTAATTTTAATAATTTTAAATTAATCAAAATATTTTTAGATCAAATCAACTAAATTATTTTTTACTCTTGCTTCTTTCTTCAGTGAGACAAAAAAATAAAAAAATCAAATATAAACAACTACCTACCCTACACTACATAATGCTTAATGTTAAATGAGCCGAGTTTTCATCGAGTGAAACCCACTTATATTCAAACTCGATCCGTAATAAAATCGAGCCTAAAAATTAAACTCAAATTCGACCCGACTC